>CACRXP010000037.1:1427966-1606303 GCA_902702965.1 Spirometra erinaceieuropaei | reverse complement strand
TCGCCCACTGCTCCAACGGCGGCCGCTCAGGCGACTGTCCCGCGCACAACAACCGACACTACCACCACCTCCCCCGACTCCAGGGATGAGGATCAGGACTACACCTGCCCTCACTGCGACCGTACCTTCACCTCACACATCAGCCTGGTCGGTCACTTGGGAATCCATCGCACAGAGACTGGCGAACCAGTGCGCGAAGCACCAACCTACACCCACCGCACTCGCCTCCACTGCCCACACTGCCTTAGCACCTTCAGGCGTCGCATGGGCCTTTTCGGCCACATGCGCATCCTCGAGAGCGGCCTTGACCGCACTCCTGACACACCCACCACATCCAACACATCCACCGTGCACACCCCCACCCTCGTTCCATCCGTCCGCGCCACCACCACCATCGCCTCCTCTGTAGCTGACACTGACACCGCCGACTTCTCATGCCCACACTGTCCACGCACATTCACCTCACGCATCGGCTTGGTCGGTCACTTGCGAATCCATCGCACGGAGACTGGCGACCCAGTGCCTGGAGCACCCACCTATACCCACCAAGCTCGTCTCAACTGCCCACACTGCCCTCGCACTTTCAGGCATCGCATGGGCCTATTCGGCCACATGCGCATCCACGACGACCTGCGGTAGACAACCGCCGGTTACACCACACATCCACACACTCCCTACCTCCTCCACCACCACCGTCACCCCACCAGAAATCAACACTCACACACCTCATGCACCCAACTGCCACCTCCCACGCAAGTGGGAAGTCCGCATCTCGACTCGATCCCCATGCGGCTTCGCCTGCACGGGTGACTTGAGTCCGAGACTATCCCGACACGTCAAGCGTCGTGGATAGGAAGGTTGCTGATTGACGCCCGCTCTCGGTTTACGCAGTTCGTCGCGTTGTGTGTGCGTGTGTTGTGTGGAGTGGCGGACTGGTGGGCTGGGAACGGGCTGAAACAGCACCTTCCACGGCACTCTCACGCAAGTGAGAGACACGCCGTTCAACCCCCGTTGTGTGAAATCCTGGTGTTGTGTGTATGGGGGGCCAGGTCGTGCCGTGGCGCGCGCAGTCATGGTCATTCGACCATGGCAGCCACCGCGCCCATTCCCCACTCCAGTCTGCTGTCCGGCTCGGACAGCGGCTGGGGTGTGGGAGTGGGAAGGGCGAGTGAGGTCGACGACTCAGCGCACTTTCTCCTCACTATAAACAATCTGACGCGCTTGAAGCTATCACGGTGCGCTAAAAGCCGTGGCTTGGAAGGTTGCCAACTGACGGGGTAACTTGGACCTCCTCCTTGACTGGAGGTGGTCTGAGAGTCAGGCTGCAATGGCTCCTTTTTAATGTGGCTTTTATGGCACTCCCATCACAGTGTGTGATCCGAGCCAGGCTTTGGCGGCACGCCCAGGTGCGGCTTCGGCCGTGCCAGCCTCCAAATCTCTGTTGTGTTGGTTGAAATCCTGGTTATCTGTTGTGTGGACCAGGGGGTGTGGTGGAACGCCAAGGTGAGGATCCGTCCGAGCCATCCACCTGCGGCCTCTCTCGTCTCCGGTCTTCTTGACTCTGTCTTGACACCGGGCTTGGGCGAGGGAGGAGGAGAGAGCGTAGGTAGATGCTACGCAAGTCTACCAGCACTATAAACCCCTGCGTAAGTCACCGTCCCTGCTCCCATTGCTGCTGTAACTGTGGGGCACACGGTGGACATCATCGAAAACGATGGCATCAGGAAACCATAGCCATCGTAACGTAGTATGTGCTGGCAGTTCCCTGACACCTGGTTCCCTGCCGGTAGATACGCTTGCGTTCCCGCTGGGTATACAGGTGGTAGGCATGGCTGCTCAGTCCTCCTCTTCGTCCTTCTGACCCGTTGTGGTGCTGCTGTTAGTTAAAATCCTGGTCAAGCATTTGATATGGACCAGGGGCTGTGGAGTAAAGCGCTGAAGTGCAGGCTCGAAAGTGCCATCCACCTTAACTCTCCTCCGCCTCCGGTCTTCTTGGCTCTGTCTTGACATCGGGTCCAGGTGAGGAGCGGGGGGGGGGAGACAGAGCGCTAGATGCTGTGCAAGTCTACTATCGTTGTAAACTAATTCACATACAAGTCGTCGTCTGTGTTTTAACATGCTGTGGAGCACAGGATGGATACGGAAACGGCGGTCGAAAAGTCGAAGGCGGCAAGGCTTATAGGCATCACCATTGAGTTATTCGCTGGAGACCATAGAATCCCTTCTTTTGTTTGTTATATGCGCTGCAACACTGCTGCTGAATACGAGGAGTTATCTTCTATAGAACACCCAGGCAGAAAGTGGATTTCATACACGTCATGTCTTTCATATGAAGGAGGCTCTCTGGTCCAAAGGTATCCGGAACGTTCTGTTCAAATATTTGTCTGAAGAAGTGCTTCAGGAAGGGCACAGCAACTAGGAAAAATAAAATGATAGATCCTAAGTTGTGCACGCTTTCCCTCTTGCCTAATATACATGTTTTCAAGCGTATTATCGTAAGTGCAAATATACTCTTTGCCTGTTCTATGCATGAACCTGGAGAATCAAGGCGCAGATATATACTTTCATCTGTCGCCCCGACCTAAATAACGAAAATAAACGAGACGACAAAGATGGTAATACTGCTGTTTTCGTAGCTCACCGACTGTCAATGGAAAATTACCTGATAATCTGCTTCCTTTCAAGTTTTGTTTGACCACTTGGTTTCTTCTGCGAGAGGGAAAATCTAATTTAATTATTTGGTTTAAAGAGAGACTGGGCCTGATATTGAGTCGTCGCTCTTCAAAATAAATGAAGACTGGAAGCACCCATGTTTTTGACTAATTTTTGAAACTTGTCAAAATTTTCCTGAAGTTTTCACAGTTGTTCAGTGCCAGGTATAATTATTCTCCCGGGTAAACTACGTCGTCTCCATCGGTCTAACGAACAGAATGCTCTAAAGAGATTTGGAGGTTACGCAGGCGCCTACACTAATAGTGGAACATGGCCGAAAGTTAAGAGTCTGCGTAGTCGTCCGTACGCGGAGCACGAATATTTCGGAAAAGAGGACGTTCAACGCCTAGAACACATAAGCAGCAAGGCAGAAGAGGCTAAACCAAGCTAGTATTTATTAGTTTATCACGAACAACCCTCTTCTAGGCTGGCTTTTTTTGTCCCTTTTTCCCCATAATGGCAAACAGAAGGGTCGTGCTAATCCGTGCCTGCTTTTTACTGGTATTAACTAAACAAGGAAAAACAAGTCTTCCTAATAGGCCAAGCACACTGTTTTTTGTTGGATAAAGCAAGCCACGGCGTAAAGTCACACATACTGGCGCCTGTCCCTATTCACGTGTCAGGAAGGCCGACAATTTGTCGAACTTTAAAATGCTCTGGCATACAGGTCTCCGCGTTTTCATATTAATGTGCGCCCTGGACAGCGTGGCACGATAGGGGTCAGTCTGGGCTGTCCCTCGTTATAGTGTTGGTAAAAGGACGCATAAGTAATGCCACGGCGACTCCTCGCACAGCCCGCGATTGCCGCGATGGAAACTTGTTTTGACAGCCTGAGAGTGCACCAAAAACGCCTGAGGGGACGGGGATGTATCAAAAGTAGCCGTGTAGCAAAATTCCCCTCTCATGTTAGCGTTTTCTCGAGGCGTCCCGGTAGATGATCGAACAAAGCGCATATGTGGATTCACAATTAGTCTCCGTGAGAGCGGTAGCTCCAACGGTTCCCTAATCTTTTGGGCGGATAGGGAGACCTGATACCTATTAGCATCCCTGGTGGAATAAAGAATCATAGTCGAACTCTCGCATGAGGTTTGTTATACTTAGTTAGGAGAATCGCTTAGTTGACGTGAAGAGGACGGCGTCGATTTCCTTCGAAGGTATTCTAAGGGTACCGCGGAAGCAAGTAGTCGGGAAAAGTTCCTTTTGAGTTCCGGTAACTAACTACAGTGGTACAATGAATATAGGTTTACTTACACATGGAAAACGATTTGAATCAAAGTCGGCCGAACGTTTTTGGGACAGAGGATTGAAGTCGCCGGCATTTACTGGCATCTCGCTGTGCACATTTGGTCCAATATTGTTGTTGTTGTTGTTGCCATTGTAGATCTGCATAACGTTATGTCCTAAAAGTAAACATTTTTTCGCAGACTTATAAGCTCATACATTCGAGTATGACCTTCATATGATTAACAGGACAGTAATTTATAACTAAAAGATTGACGGTATAGACGTCTAAAAAGTTACGTAATTTGTCAACCTGCCACTGATATGGACCGTTGCTTTAGATAAAGGAAAACCCTATAACGAAAAAGACAGGAAAATAATGTCTCAGTTTCGGGCTTTTCAGTTGGCGTCAACACGTTTATTCAGGAAGACGACCACCCAAGACGCGATGACAGTGGCTAATTAACCTCGGATCGCCAGTTCAGTCTAGTTCACCTTCCTCGATATTTGTATTGCTTTGTTGTTTATCGATTTTGAGTCCTTTTGTCAGAACTGTGGATCGCATGAAACTGACATGTCCATTCGAATGGTCGGTTAGTTGTAGTACCAGTTCCGCATAAATTAAATGTGTGTCACTGACATGAACCAGAGGGTTACAGGAAGAAGCAGTCAGCATAGGAACTGTAAGGACAAAGTGTCAGGTGGCGGGGCGGGGAAAACCTTCGACTGGACAAACTGTTTATGATCCACTCGATAAAAGTAATCAGTAGACGATTTGCAATACATGTGTGCGGATGCTTGTGTTTCTGATCCGCGGTGGTGTTATGAGTTGGTAGAGGTTAAACGAAGGCAGAATAAGCCGAACGAGTTATGTTTTAATCAGTCCAAACCACCATAGTAACTCCTTTCTGATAATATGCTAATGTAACATTTGTAAAATTCCTACGATGATAGTTTGTTTTAAGAGTCAGAAAGTATTTCCGTGCTTTTGGGATTGATGGATCATTGTGTAGAAGGTGTTGCCGACCGTCACTATTGCGATGTCCGGCGTCCTTATCCAAAGCTCCTTACTCCAAGGTCAGTAAGCCTCTGCAGCCAGCAGTTGCAGACGCCTTGTTCTGCTGTCACGCAGCCGGCTTCTACTCAGACGCACAGACAGTCGTAGCTGCTCGGGCGCCATTTGAATGTACCACCTTTCGGCAAAGATAACACTCCCAAAAATGGGAGAACACGAGTTTGCTCCACGAAAGTATCAAAGTAGCTGTCACTACTGTAGCACTTACTCATGGGTATGATTCGCTAGCAACCACTGTCGCCTGAGAGGACAACATGAGATTCTGTACATAGCAAACCACACAATCTAGTGACTTCAGTCTGTCAACTACAACTCGACTTTTTCCAGGTGAATGTAGCCTTTTGAGTGTACTTCCACCTTTTATGCGCTACGTAGGCACCCACCTACTCTAAAAAATATAGTTCTTATCACAAGTTAAAATCATTTGGAGTGTATCACGCCACTTTTCAAAAGTCAAATCTAATTTATTTCCTGCTGCGGATTTACATTTAGCCCTTCAGGAATGAATTATTTCAAAAATACTATGAAAAGACTGACTTAGTTATATCTATAAAACATTACGCCTTGATTTGTCAACAATTATTCATTCTGAGACAGAGCAACAAGTATATCAGTTACTTCACTGTCGTTAAAAAATTTCCCGACTCCATATGTTTCCCATTTGTTACGAAGCCTCATCAAACTGCACAGGCCTACCCCACGGCTAAAGTTATAATGCGGTTTCAAGGCACGGGGTCATATTTCCGGCAGGTAAGAAATTTGTCTTGGGGAGAAATTTAATCATGTGCCCAGGGAATATGGGCAAGGGGTCAAAAGGGTCTTTTATAGGAGTGATTTCTTGTGCATTCGACTTTGGAAAATAATCTCAATGAATATCAGTGTGTTTCTACATAATCCTGCATTTGAGCTGAAATTTAACTTCACATCTAGCTGTTTCATTTTCCATCATATGACAAAAACAAAACATCTCTCTTAGACGTGAATTGCACATTCAATATATTGTTTGTATTACTCAAAGGTGAGTTCTGCGTGTTAGATGGGTAAAACCTTTAAATAAAACGGTTGAAGTGGGTAGGATTGTTATGCCGCTTCAATTCTGTAAGCTACTAAACTACCTTGGAGGGAAGGGCTGTGCACGTAAACATCAGATCGACGTTAAGCTTTACAATGCGTCTCTATAACAACAAAGTACATTAAACGGAATAACTAGAGTATACGTGTTAGTTTGTTAACTTAAAGGCCCACAGACGGGACAGTATTTTATAGTTTTTCTTTGTGGAAGACCTAAGTTAATTAATAACTCTTCCAAACTTGACAAAAATTAATGTGGAGACCAGGAAAGAACAGTAATAATATGTGGCAGCTAAGGACGAAATCCACAAAAGATCCATAACATCAACGAACTGTAGTTGCATTTTAGTAATGAACAACTGCAACTCATGAAGTCAGATTTGGAGATCGACAGTGGTCGCAAATTTATACAAAAGTTACCAGCTTAAAAAACGTTAAAAAGAAAATACAGTAAATCACACGCACGATTGTTTTTGCTCCACGAAAGTCATTAGGTAAGCCAACCTCGTCTACAGCACTCGATGTCATACAAAAGCTTTTGCCTAATTTTATCGGTACTACCTATGTAAATGCACCAACAAATTTGCTTATGTTTGACTTTTAACACTTTCGGAAATGTTTGTAATTACTTGTCAAACCAATTTAATAAGTTGGCAGTCAGGAAGTTGCTAATTCAGCCATTAGAGTTTACTTGGGTTTTGAGATGTCCACCTAACGTTTTGCACGGTCGAAGAAAATCCTTTACCAGTTGTCAACCCAGAACTAAACTATTTTGTGCATAAAAATTTTGAAAAGCCGCTACTAACAGTTCAAACAACATTTGGGGCATTTACCATGCTAATAGTCTAACTGTAAAATCAGGCGTTTTAATGTGGTATGCAAGAAAATGTAGTCGCATGGATTTCGATTAATTTGACAATGAAGATTCCTACATAAATCACGTTTGCTCTCGTTCCTCCCAAAGTGCTTAGGATTTGGATGAAAAGCAAATGTGTGCGTTCATACGAAATTCTGGTGGTGACTATTTTAGGTCGTCCCCTGTTTCAATGTTGGGCTGGCAATTAGCGTTAACCTAGGAAACGATAAACACGATGGGCTGGACGATGAAAAGTGCAGAGGGTCAACCTCTTCGAAGAGCGGATTAGATTAGCGGTATATTTTAAAGACAAATTTTGTTTTCAGCCTTTGCACGAAGAGTTTTTGGATTTTACGTCCATTAAAGCGTGCGCAGCAAGATTCCTTCCCACTGGCATCATAAAACAGGCATGTCCTATTTAGACTGAATGTGATTCCAAGACCAGACAAACGACAGAAGCCCCAGAATGCCCGATATGTGCGGAAATATTTGCTTCCAGAAGACCGTTTAATCGGGATATCAATTAGGAAACTTTTATTACTGATTTTGTTCGCATTAGTTGGCATAGGAGATTCAATATTTTCAGGAATTAATAAATGCATGGCATACAGAACCAGCAAATAAACGTTTAATAGAAAGGAACAGAAGCAACCACGTATATTTCACTCAAGAGTGGTAAAAATGATTTCTATTTCTTCTTTTTTTCCATCGAAAGGTTTGTCTTAACTTGGTCTGTGGTAGAGATACGTTCACCTATTGTTCTTACGGAACTCACGCGTCCCGTTGGACCTTTGGGCTCTCACTCGAGCCCGACCAGCAGCCACACGGCGGCGCGTAATTTGGGCAAAATAACAAAAACGACAAAAACAAGGAAGACTGCAGCGGAATGAGCGTCCGTCTATCATTGTATATTCGTGACTGCAACCGACAGGGCGACGAACCTGAGGTTCAGTGGTTAGAGGCGTTAGACTTCAGACCAACAAGTCGCGGGATCAAGTCCCAGGCATTCCAAGTTTCGCGGTTTGTCGTGACTGACTGACGACCGCTAATAAGCCAGGAATGGCCATTCCGGTCTCCTTCGTCTTTTTCGGTAATGTTATTTTGACTTATTTCAAACAAACTAATAGGGGCAGGTCCTCTGTGTAATTTTTATTTATCATGTGTTTATCTTTCGGATTAGGTTTACGTATACTTAGTCAGAACCTCTGAAAGCAGCCATCAATAAAAACTTAGCTTGACAAAAATACTGGAGATGCATATTGTATTAATGATCGTATATTTTTCGTCCCTCAGAACTGTCATCAGGAACATTTTTAAGAGTTTGTGCGATATTTTCGCCGTTACAGCACAACCTTTTGTGCTGTCCAAAGTGTTATTGGGCAGGTAAAAATGGGGTGAGTTTTCAGGGCTTAAGAAACGGCAAACAGCAAAATTTGATTTTTTCCTATACCGAATTGTACTTACGTGTTCATGGTAAACTATGCATGTCTGAGCCGACACTCATTTTATCTGAGATGCGATGCCCTAGGTAACATTGCGAGAGGTAAAGCTGATTGTGACCGTTTTCCTTACTTTACATGCTGGAATGGAAGTCTGGGTGTGAAACGACAACTGAGCTTCTGCTGACCACTACTCGCGAGAGAGACGGCGTTCGCAGATGCGCCCGTAAAGGCACACAAAATGCCATGTCCAAAAACCCTGAGGCAAGCCCCTAGGCGTTTCGAAAGTGCGATAGGAGCCGAACAGACCGCAATTAGCGAGAGAAAATAATAAGTACAGCTATTTACTGAAACCTTTCACTCACAGGACCATTTTAAACGTGCATAGGCACCGCCTTTGACGAATTTTCGCAAGTGGCGAACGTCTAGACAATTCTGGCAAGCTTTCTATCTAAAAGCGCATATGCGCAAGCCCAAAAGCTTGCGTGTGTGCGCATATTAGTCTTTTTCTGATAAATAAGTAAATCAGCTAATGCAAATATGCTTGCACATACGCAAAATCAAGGTTAGAGAGAACAGGAAAAGGTCTCGATCAAAGTTTTTCTACTACATTTAACAACTCACGATTTTAATATAAGAAGCACCTACTGAACATTTGGGACGGACGTCAGTAAATAAGACTAATGGAGGACACTGTGACTTCCCAGTCCTGATGGCCATGAAGAAATGCGAGGGAACAGGAAGGAGAGAAAATGACAACCGGAGTCCGGTGCAAAAGTTATTTAGGGAGTGGTCAGAGGAAAACACTGCATGCAATGTCCCGCCCAGATTTAAAGCTCGAAAACGTCGGGGAAAGGAAGCATTTGGTTGAGAACGTTTGATCTTTTCATCAACATTAATTTTTGCAAAGTGAATGAAGCTAAGTACCCACTTGCTACAACTGGTCAATTATAAATGACCGATAGGTTCGCTATCCCGTAAAATGGGCACTTAAGTTTTCACCAAAGGACGAACGTAGAGGGAGGTAAAGAAGCTTGAAGACCTCACATTTGGACACCGGATCGACTGATATTTTGCCTGCTTTATAAATGCAAATTAAGCCCTGGCGGAGAAAGCATTTTGATGGGATGACAGATTTTATTGAAGCACATATTTGAGCCTTATTTTGGTCAGCCACAATATAGGCAGTGATAAATTTATCACATTCTTAAATACGTTTAAGCGAAAGACCAGCTTAACTAGAGACAATAACGTATAACAGTTGACGAAAATCATTAAAGATGCGCAAATTTGCAAAACCCACTTAAACTAGTTGGAACTCCGCTCAAATTATTGACGAAAACTCGCAACTAATAACAAAAGTCTTGGCTTAGAGGAAAACATAAAACGTATTATGCCTCATATCACGTTGCTTAGAATTGACAGCTTTCTTACGAAAGACTGAATATTCACGTCAAATAAGTTGCATAATTCGTAGAAGTTCATAAGGCCTATCCGTGTAGACTACTGACTACCTAAAGCAGATTAGCAGAACATGGTCTAAAAAGGCTCTTAAATAAACCCGTGATTAACTATCCTAATACAAAAACGGTGTTTTTCATTGCAGCTACACATCTGTTTGAAGCCTGGCCATATGCTTGAGAATGATATTATAAGAATGCGTTATAACTTTCCATTTACTCATTGCTTGAAATCCGTTTGACAAGGACCAAGACGACATTTCTGATTGTAACAATGAATACGCCACATTACATTTTTAAAAGATTGAATGTGGAGAGTTGACCAATAACTAACAACCTGGAATAAAATTAAAGAATAAAAGCGAGTGCATATTACTTTGGGTTTCAAAGAAATGCTTCTTCCTCATAACTACTCGCAACGGCAAAGCCTACTGGGTTTTTTAATGTTCCTGAAATATCAAAAAATTATTCGGTTTTTAATGTTCTCAGTCGACGACCGAAGTTATTAGTGTCATCAACGCCTATGAAAGTCTTCACAATAAAGGACCATTGGAAGTTTTACCTATTCAAATAACAATTTTGGCTGCGTTTCTGGGCCCACTGGAACTTAAAACCGAACTGCTACAGAAAACGCAGCTTCACAGTATAGGGTTGCGACTTATACTTGTCTTAGTTAACGGCCGTTTTCTTAATGAGTTACCTTCATAAACTGTTTCGGTTGGTTCTTTCTCTCACGGTCATTTATGCTGCTTATCATTTTTCAAAGAAAATTCGATAAAAACGCGAGACGTTTTGACTGCTAATGTTCTTTCCTTGAAAATGTTGAGCCCTTGTTTAGTCGTATATGAAACAATGGTATTTTACCGTTTTATAAATGTTATATTTGTCAGTTTGTCTATTTCGCCTTCATAATTAACGTATGAGTACTAAAATATTCTCAAATGGGTAGGTTGTGGAAGTTTCGCATCAGCAGTACGCATTAGTGCTGCAAAAAATACATCTTGGCACACCCCAAAGTTAAAGTAGCCACCTAATGGTGAGCCTTTCATGGTTGCTTGTAGAAAAACTGTCTACTTGTGTTTATTTTCCTTTTAAGGTCTAAAATTACCCAGGTTTCAAGGTAAAATGTATAAGGAGACGAAACACTTACTTTCCTGAAGACAGAATGTGTGCTGACACATTGCTTCACCTGATTTACTTGAAAATGTTTCAAGCTAACTGCAATAATTTTGATGGTTCTTGCTTATTTGTGTCAATGCAATAACTTTGAAAAGCGCGTGTAAACATGTACGTGTGCTAGAAGGCATTTATTAACCTAGCGAACGATATCTAGAAAGGGCGACTTTTGCTAATGAAATAATTTCACAGGCAGCTACCATGGGCGAAAGACTGTGTCGTAACATGATAGGCTAGTAAGTAAAGCAGACAATGTTTCAGTGTCAGCAGAATGGTCATTTATTCTTAGATCCCTGCATTTCATGAATTAAGTCTCCTAGGACCGGTTGGTATACTGATATTCAGTAGTGTACACGAAAGTTAACTTTGCAATTTTTTGCAGTTGAGCGAGCCGAGGGCGATTTTATTGAAATTCCTGGGACTGCGTGCTAACAAACTGATACAAGACATCGGTTCCCATATGCGTTGATTCTGTATGATATTAACTGTCTTTCCGACGCAGGGTCATTTGAAGCTTATTTATTCTATCGCAATTTATAGAATCTGTGTCTAGTACAGAGTGATACTGGCATACGGCAATTCAAAGACAATGCTCGCAGAAAATAGATGTAAGATATAAATAATGTGACAAGTGGGATCCTTAAGGCATTGAACTGTTTCATTTGATTTCGCAAAAAGGTCTGTTTCTTACGGTCAGTTAGGCTATATTCCTATATTCGTTTGGACAAATAAATGGGTATTTGGCTAGTTTTTGCCGGAGATTTTGCCGACGGTTAAATAAAAAGGTCAGAATTTGTGGACGACCGAACACTGGGTGCAAAAAACAAGAAAAGTAACCATCAGTGACAAAAAGCCCTTATAGGGAACTCGAACGAATAGATGTATAAATGAGGCGAGAAGTAGGACGGAGACATTCGTACACGATAGCGGTTGCTACTGCACTCCTGTGATGTTCACATAAATCGGAACCTTTTGTAATTTCTCCTGTTCGACGTTTCCAGGATTCAGGCAGTTTTATGGCCAACTGGCAGACTTTGAATAGAGAAACCTACTGCTCCACCCTAAATTTGCCGTCACCCGAAATACCTCTAAGTTGATGAAACTTCTCTTATAACTCGGAAGTCGACTCAAGTATATCGACCAACATGCCCGGTTAACAGGGGTTGACATGGAGTTAAATGATAACAAAAAAGGAGAAGTAGAAGTTTTCTGATGCTTAGAAGTAGCGGATTCTCTACGCAAATCCGAAATGATAAAAACGCCAAAAAGTCGTGTGAGATGAGTAAAAAACAGTTTTTTGAGCATGCAAAGTCTATTCATGCAAAACAGAGCAACTAAAACGGCACAAATAAAACACGTTTGAAAATAGTCCTTTAGAGAAGTTTGCGCTTTGATATCTTTCGAAACTTAGTTTACCCTCAGGAAAAACGGGCAGCCAACAGTCTAGATTCCAAAAGCGGTTTCCTAAGGGCCAGCTATATTTTTCTCTGTGTTTGCATTGAGAAGGGATTGATTAAGGTAAAGCAGAATTTGCTTGATTTCGCCGACAGGGGCGTCAGGTGACTAAAGGATTCCTTAAGGTCACAAGTTGGCAGGCCAGACATTGACTAATAAATTCAAATAGAATTCGCAACTCTTATCTTAAAATACCGTTTCTGTGTATCAGAAGAGCTTTCCGTTAGATTCGTGTAATGTTTGTGGTCACGACAAACTCTTTGAACTTCAGGGTGCCCTTGAATTTTCGGAGAAAACTATGCTGCTTTCATTGTTTCATACTGACTGCCAACTAAGATAGGTTTGGTGCTTTGTTTATCAAAACCTTAACAGTAGGGTATTTTCGAAATCAGTTACCGAATAAGTGAGTCTTCGGGGATTGATTCTAATGCCAAGTGACCGTTTGGAGGTGTTTGTAAAGCCATCAAAGTATGAAACGTCATCGTCGGAAAATGGAAATCCACAACGTCACTAGGCCATAAATATACTTTTGAACATTTAAAAGAAATTAATATTTCACAGTATCTCTTTAGGAGGGCGCTTTACTTAGGTATTCTGCCGACGGAAGCCTATGTACTTTAACTTTATCAAGAGTGAAGTGGAGGCAACAATTATAACGGTAGTTGGGCTTTTTCACATACATAAATAATAGTGATACTTCTTTTGCAAACGAGATGGCTCCCTTTAGTCTTTATATTGAGGGCATTTCCGTTGAATTTGCTTAGTTTTAAACACCTAACAAATCGGCCATACACGTATCAGGTTTTACCCACACTGCTAGTCCTCTGCTAGTCTCGCTTTAAAATTGCCTATTAGCAGAAACTAGATCATACAAAGTATCTTACAGTATGCACAAAAGATTTTATACTTGCTTTTGGATGGGCGTTTTCGCAGCCGCTTATGAAGTGTTCACAAATGACAGAAAAACATCGGCACGTTTGAACACGGGATTGCTCGTTGGCGTCATTGCTGCATTTTACGGCCTCAAGTCGCACTGATCTAAAAACTCTACTTTTTAGGTCTGATAAAACATCTCATTTTCTATGAATAACATGTTTGTTCAGATCTCTCTTAATCTGATTTTCGGGAGTATACAAGAATTTTTTTCCAGTGCAGTGAATATTTTCGGTACAGTTCTCGAGGTAATACTACTCTTCTTTAATAAAAACGCGTGGATACGCAAAAATAGCTAGTATCAGATATTAACATGCAAGGTAACATAGGTTTCCGTTTACATTTATAAAGTTTTTGCTCTATGGTTCTTATTTATAAACATATTCTGCATACAAGAAGGATATTTTCTGGAACCTGATAAACAAACAAACCAAAGGTAATGCATTTAATATGCCTAAAGTGGACCATTTAAACACTCTTCATCACGTTTCACGAATCAAGAACCTCATTGTATGTCATTTCAACAGTCGCGAATGACAATATCCACCGTGTGCCCCAAGATGTGTCGAGACGAACGGGTATTTGCTCATTAATTAGCTTATTAAGCAAAATTAAGTTGTATCTGCCTATTGCAGAACCAACACAGCCGAAAGCGGGCTCGGGGGCAGTGGCCGACAAAACCGAACAGCCCGCGTAGTCTACCTGGTGGGCGCACAAGGGCCAGGTTTGCACTAGACGAAGGGGGTGCACGGATTCAGTCTCAGTGGCAGTGTCATAGATGTTCCATTAGGAGAGGGCCATTGGGCAGCACTTTTAGTCCTCGAGTCAATCTCCCTCATACACACACGGAAGTCCTTACGACTTTTGTCACTTGCTGACAGTTTTAAAGCCCGTCAGATTTATTGCTGTGAAGAATTTGTTGAAATGTCGCCTGGACGAGCTCCCCATAGTCGACCGCACATCCTTTACAACGGTAATATAGCATTCCATTCCCTGAGCTGGTCATCTGCGCTCGGATTGGGCGAAATGACTGAGAGAGACACAATGGCCAGTCTGTTTGCGTCACACACGATCTGGTCCCCCATAATGCACCAGGCTTTGCTTAAACAGAGCTCCCCATGGAGATCGCGCATTTTACATACAGTAGGTGGATTAACTCATGAAAGGTCAACCGAAATTCCGAGATGCGTTTTCGTTTCGAAATAATTAATTAGACAGTGTTGTAAAACTAATAATCGTGCAGCATAATTCTATAATAATTCAGTTATCTCAGGGTGCTGGCATCCGAACGAACTTCTCTCCGGCTGCATGCAAAAACCACACTCTGTAAAAACGACGACATATATATCATGCTTTTTATCCTTCAATTTCGATGCCCTATAAAATTCAACTGTATTTCATAGAAACAATGCACATAAATATTTTAAGAGCATCGAAAATCTTTGATAAAAGCACGCTAGTTAATTTGTCACTTCTCACAGAGTACGGCTTTTGCATGCAGCCGGAAAGAAGCTCGTTCAAAAGCTGGCATCCTGAAGTAACCGAATTATTATAGAATTATTCTGCATGATGATTAGATTTGCAAGTCTATTTAATTGATCTTTTCGAAACGAAAACGCATTTCGGAATTTCGGTTGACATTTAATGAGTTAGCCTATCTACTCTATATACGCATGGACGGGGAACCATAAATACAAGGGAGACTGGGATGACCATTTTGGAATATTAGCCGCCATTAACTAATCATGCCCAACTGCAGATTTGAGTCACGTGAGATTGGACCCCAGGATCTCTGAACAGTGTTCAGATCGGGAGCTTACGTGAATCACTTGCATACATAAGTGCATTTGCTCAATAGAGGAAGAGGGACAAGTGAAACACGAACACTGCATTTTACGCCTACCGATATTTCGAAAACGTCTTTTAAAAGCTTACGTTAACTCAATTTCTAATCTTCTTTCATCGGTTGGATTATGAATGAGGCTTAAGTAATTCCACTATTTTCATGAAATACATGAAACTGTATTAGTGAACCTTGCAGACGATAAATGCATAATTAGTTCGTATTTTCAGTGCAAGACGCTTCAGTATGTCCGTGAATGCGATTGCAGTTAGCGATGAAACAAATCGGTTTCTAAGGTCAAAAAAGTTTGCTTGGAACCTATCATGGCCATGGTCGATATTCTAGATTTTTGTCGATTTCCATGAAGACCACTGTCAGTTCAATCAAAGGTATTCTTACTAGGTTAAAGCCACCCAGTTCGAAAATGTAGCTCCTCTACCTAGACGATGTTTTCTTCACTTCAAGAAGCTGCAAAATTTAATAACAACATTTAAACTCGTAAGATGTCTCCCCAACTCTAATGCTTGCTCAGAAATTGACAGCAGGAGACATACGGAAGATTCTTGATGGTTGTCTCTTTAAAATTTCCTAACAATAAAACTCTGGTGCGGAGACCACCATAAAAAATGAAAGTACTTATCCTACTGCTTATAAAAAAAAGATTACTTTGAAGTCTATCTTATTTAACCATTCACTACTGTAGCAACGATTAGCTACTTACGAAATTATTATCCTACATCAGTTATTTCGTTTCGATGGATACTCCATAAGCATTGTTCAAACTGTTGCAGACACCAGAGCCAACAATAGGGATTTATTTACAGCTAAGTAACGGTGCTGCGAAATTTGAGCTTCCTGCTGCGCATAAATTAACTTTGGTTATCGTATCCTATGTGCCAAATACTCCTGCACTTACGGTGACCATAGAGATCGACGACCGTGAGACCTGCACTGAGAAACAAGAGCTAGCCATTCAGATGCATGATTTCCTCTCTCTTCTTTGTGATCACCCTAAAAGTTAGCTACCATCCTAATTCCGCCGTTATTAAATTAATCGTCATTGTCAAAACAAAACAGGCACGGTAGTTTTTTCTGGCCTAGTACTACAAAACAAACAATGCAAACCACCATGCCTTGTTTAATTTCCGTAGACATTGATGCACGAATTTGGAGTAAATCCTTCTGAAAAGACCTTTTCGGGCGCTGTCGGAAATGTGATATGAGTATTTGGGCTGAAATCCATCAGCTACCGCAAAATAATCGCGGTATATACAGAAACTGCCAAGAGGCAGTCTGTTTAACCAGTACGGTAAATAATTACAAAAATTTATGCTACCATACAGATCTAAACGCTTAATGAGAAGGTCCGCATGCACAGTTCACCGGTTCCTTACGTGCGTCCTATTAAGACGGTTGATGGGAGGGAACTTGAACCGCATCTTAGGACATCCCGTTCACACTAATATTTGGCATATGTTGTCAACAACTAAGCTAACCTGCTACCCCATTCGAATTTGTCTACTTGCTGTAAGATTGAATGAGACTACGACATCCACCTGTTTATTTAGTCAGACGGACATTTACGTGCGATATTGAGTGTCGTCAGCTTCCATCCCCAATAATGTGTTTTCTCGGAGAACTATTTCAAAAAATTTGTTCTGTTTTTTGATATGTGCGACAAGTATGGTATCTCTGTATTGCGCCCTAACGGATGTCTTGTCTAATGGCGTAGAAGAAGGACATTAGAAAACCATTTGTTTGCACAATAAGCCCAATTTTCAGTTTACGAAACATTTGGTTACGAAAGCACTGAAAAACAGACAGAGGGAGCAGCTACACGAGTTAACTCCCAACGAGAAAATAACCAGAGCTTGCCACACGGAAATCCTGTAAGTATCAATTTACACAAACTCTTCTTAATGACAATTGCAGTCTTTAATGTAACGGTCTGCTTTACTTAAACGACATATTTTAACATAGCCTTATTCGAATCTTCTGTATAATAGTAAAACAGATAAAGGAAACTATCATGAGGTCATGCTGGTAGAATGCACTACTTGCTCGATTTGTTAAATCAACAGCGAAGGTGCTAACTAAAAGCCCAGCTACGCGTTTCGCCGATATTCTGCCGTTGTATGACACAGCTACGCGATATTCGACTCATCAGGGGTCCTCAGCCTTTCCTGTGTGCTTCCAGATAGATATCGCAGTTTGAAATTTCAGCTTTTCGACTTACTCAGAAATTAATAGCAAATTCATAGTAGATCAGTCGGATTGAAAACTCAGTCTGAAAGTTGATATGAGTATTTTCGCCTAAATCCGCCAGCCCTGGACGGATAAATCACTGGGAGTTTATGGGCATTATGCGCTTATCAGGCTGGATATAATGGATTTTGAGACAAATATTCACATCGGCTTTCACTCTGAGCTTTCATTCCGACGGGTGTATATTAAACTAGCAACTAATTTCTGAGGGGGATAAAAAGCCACAATGCCAAGCTGGAGTATCTACCGGAAAACGCGCGGGAAGTACTGGGGATAGGCTGATAAGCCGAAGCCCCAGAGTCTGTGTCATACAGCGTCAGAACATTGAGGAAACACGTTGTTGGGCTTTAAGCTAGTATTTGTATTGTTAGGACGGTAAATCAAACAGCATAGGTATATTACTGAATAAGTGATGTGGTGTGCATTCTAAGGTGATATAATAAAAAAGAGAACGCTCTTTAAAAAATCGATTTGTACCCGTAAATTTTCAAGTCGGTGAGACCGACCCGTCGTCAGACGAAATAAAGAGAGGGTAAAGTGAAATAGGCAGACTAGGTCGGCTGACGCGACAGGACAGACAAAGACAAACAGACAGCTGATGCGTGAGAGGGGTGGGCACCGAGTTATGGTAGGCTGAGGGGCAGGGGAGGAAAGGAAGAACCGTAAAGGCTCCCTATGCTGGCCGTGGAAAAAACGCGGGAGGACTGCGGATCAGTGGGAATGAGGGCGGCTGGTCACTGATGAGGGATGAGGTCAGTGGGCAATGCACCTGCGTTGGAGGTTTTAGGGGTTTCGGTTGTTATTCACCGTGTAGCAAGAGGGTGGGGAGCGCAATGGCGAAACAGCATACGTTTATGTGGCCGAGTGGAGGTTAACAGTTGGTAGGGTGCGATAACAAGACAATAAGCGTGTACGTAAGCCCTCGTACTGAGCGTCTAGATCGACGTGGCGTTTGGTGCTGGTCGTGCCAGAATGCCAAGCTTCGAGGGATTTTCACGCCTGTCTGGTATTAGCCTTTGCAATCATTACAGTACCGTCCCAGTTGAAGCGGTGGTCATGCTCAAGGGCGGGAGCAAACACGAGAGACAGAGGGTCACGTTGGCGGAGCGCTAGCATGTGTTCGTTAATGCGAGTCCCAAGACATCGGCCTGTATGGCCAATATAAACACAAGGGCAGTTGACGCACGGTATGCGGTAGATGACGTTAGTTAGTTGTTTTTTGGGCACCAGATCCTTTACTCGGCATAATACCTCCCATAGGGAAGAAGCAAGCTTATGGGTGATGGAGTTGCAAAGCGCTTTTATTGTCGGGAGTGTTTCAGAAATTTCCTGAATGTACGGCAGTGAATAGAATTTCTGTGACACTATATCTCCATTAGACTCGGGGCTCGGTGGTTGGCTCTGGCGTCTGAGAAAGTTTTTTTTACAAAACTGGTAGGATATCCGTTTGACCGGAATAACCGATGGAAGTAGGCCAATTCCTTCTTCAGTAAGTCATGACTCTTTCAGATGCGATAGGCCCGATTGAAAAGAGTGCGGACACAGCTTCGTTTATGGACCGCAGGATAATTGTTCCCATAGTTGAGTATGATTTCGGCACTAGAGTGTTACTGTGGACGCTTGTTCGTAGTCTGCCGTCATTCAGTCTATGTTTACTCACATCTAAGAACGGACGGGTATCTCCTGTTAATTCTTCGCGAATAAACTGTACAGCTGGAGAGACGCTATTTAAGTACTGACGTAATCGCTCAACTTCGCTGGTTTTATGATGAAAAATGTGTCGTTCACGAGGCGGAGCTACATTTTGGATTCGATATTTTGTACAACATCCTGTTCTAGTCGTTGTAAGACTAGTTCTGCAAGCAGACCCGGTATTGGCGAGTCAAGTGGGATGCCTTTTACATGTTGACAGTACTTATCATCGGACTGACAATATATCTTGAGGCAAAGCTTAAGTATGTGTAAAACATGCCGTGTTGGAATGCGAATGGGAGTCTGCTCTAGACATCGGGCTACGCTATGGAGTGCTAGGTCATGCGATATTAAAGAAAATAGGGCAATTTCGAACGATAGGATGCATTCGTCAGGACTTACTTCAAGCCCTGGGATCTTTTTAAGAAAGCCTGAGAATTTTTGATGCTGTATTGCGATCCATGTTTGAGGTGATTTAACTGTCTGTATAACCACGCTCACTGTCTTGTTCTCACACCCTAACAACTGCTAACCCACACTCGGCCACATAAACGTATGCTGTTTCGCCATTGCGCTCCCCACCCTCTTGCTACACGGTGAACAACAACCGAAACCCCTAAAACCTCCAACGCAGGTGCATTGCCCACTGACCTCATCCCTCATCAGTGACCAGCCGCCCTCATTCCCACTGATCCGCAGTCCTCCCGCGTTTTTTCCACGGCCAGCATAGGGAGCCTTTACGGTTCTTCCTTTCCTCCCCTGCCCCTCAGCCTACCATAACTCGGTGCCCACCCCTCTCACGCATTAGCTGTCTGTTTGTCTTTGTCTGTCTGACCTGCTAAAAGTTTGCAATTAACTTCTGAGGAGGGTGTAGAGCTGTAAAGACACTGGGTTCGTCTTCGCCCCATTTACTGGGCTCAGGTGTATTTCGGTCGAAAGGTCAGCTGGCGAAGTCAAAATTTGTAATCGTTGTCATTAAAGGTTACTGAAAAATTGAATGATGCCGATGGCTTTAACAATAGATTTCTAGGTTACGAAACTTATATCTGCTGTCATGAAAGAAATAATACTCACTTTTTGAAAGTGTCCTTGTTGACGGAGTACACTTTCTTAGGAAGAGCAAAACAGTTAGGAGAATTATGCAGAGCACACAAGCCATGCAAACCAGCACAGCGATAATGGTGATATTACGATACTCTCCCTTTCCATTGCTGATTGGTGGAAGGCGCTTCCGTGCACCGGGTGAGGGGTCGTGAGTTCTTGGTTTGGCCTCCGATAATCGATTGGCAGCACTCTCCGTGTCATACTGATTGACTAGTCCAACTTTATACTGCGGCCCCGGTGACATCCCATTTGTATGCTCCTTTCCAGTCCCTTTATCCACGCTCATGATTTCTGCCTTTGGACTTTGTACTAGTATCCTTAGAGGAAAACGTTTTGTGAGCCGGTGAACGGGATCCGTTGGATTGTCGTGGGCCAGTATGTTTAGGGAGTAGCGTCCTGGTGGTGGTTGTTTGACTGACTTGACGCAAATACGATTGGCCTCTTCGTTAAGAGTAAAATGTGAGTTTTCATCAAGACTGACTGTTACGTTGCCATTGGCAGTAGAGTCGTCATCATCAAAAAACGCAAAGGGAAAGTTTACGCAGGCTCCTTTGGAGTTTAGTTCGTCAGGCGTGACGGCGAATTCTGCGAGAAGAACCTTCTTCTCGAATCTCCATTGGACGGGATCTGGATTAGATTTAGTGGAGACCATGTATGGTGCGTTGTCATTCTTATCCAGCACCTTCACCGTAACTATGGCTGTTGAGGAAAAAGCTTTTGAAGACTGCTTTGTGCTTCGACCAAAAATGTTCTGCCCTCCACCACTTGTAGCGGCAACCTTTATCTGCAGCTCCGCCACTTGTTCACGGTCCAGGGGCCTGGTAGTTCGAATAACTCCAGAGTGCCTTTAACACAAAATGTGGCAGGAACAACGGTGTAACAATTTTTCAAGAGTGCAAAATTTTATGGGTAAAACAACTTATGCCTCCTAAATTAAACAAAATGTAATGTGTTTCAAAGCAAAAGAAACGTAACGCCACCGCCATTTCTGTTCTTCGCCATCGTTCTTGCAAAATTTTTGCGCGAATGTGACCGTATCGATTCGACTGCGGGCATCTTTTTGTTGTTTTTCATATAGCATAATTACTAAGAACCGGGAGGCATACATCAATCATTACAGATAAAGAGTGGATGCGACCGCCAAGTACTATTGACGACAACGAGGAAGATAGCAATGGCTATTCCTAGCTTATTGTCTTCATCAACTAACGCGCTCCTCCTGGTGTCCTAATCTGTGTCAGTAAACCAAGGGCAACACCACTTCGTTTACATGCGCATATTCTGTCTGTTGTGACTGAGAATATCCCAGTTCACATCTTGGAAAGGGTGCGGTTAATGGGTTACCTACACTGAGGGAACAGTTGTGTCACAAGGGGATAACTGCCAATATTGATTTGTACGCGCCAAAGAAAGAAATAAAATGACACCCCGATGGGTGCTGCCTGTGGGTGTCAGGATGCTTTAAGGCCGTCATAAAAGTGAAAATCGGACAATGCAATACCTTTTTGACAATCTTTGCAAGCGACCAAGAAATTCCTTTATTATTATCGTCAGATGGTGAAAACAGAGTCCCCTTTTCACTCGTGGCAATATGGAGGATCAAAATCTATGATACTACAAAGTTCTGAGGTTTCCAGCCCTTTTACTCAACACAAATGCCCCCTGGAGTAAGTGACCCCGACCATGAACTTAACCTTTGACCACATGTGCGTGGTATTCCCAGCCATTCCGTCATAGGGCGGAGGGAAAATATTCACTCTTTGACTGCGAATTCTAAGTCTAGACATCCCTTAGATAGTCGATAGTGAGCGCCAACGTCTGGCGAATTTGTTGACATCCTTCCCCCATACCCGGGCTGCGGCCGGACGCCTGAAGAGACCTAAAACCGCACCGCCAAAGCGAAACGGAAATGACCCCTACCATGCTGTAATCATCGCTGATTCGTTAACGATATTTATAAAACTCAAAATGAATAAGTGCTCCACATGTACTAAATTTTGGTCTTTGCAATATAAATGTGTTCAGACTTCGAATTAAAGGGCATTAAGAGGTATGGATGCGTTCTTATTGTATTGCCTTCCTGTGACAAATACTACAAATGACAATAGTTTCTTATGTGGTAGCAAACGACATTCCAGCCTGCTCAGAATCCTCGAGTGTGATTTTGATACCCGAGGGGAGTTCTTCTAGGAGGGAAGGCGATGGATTAAAGTTTCACGACACAAGTTCATGGGGATGCGATAACGGGATAATTATCTAACGGGGTGTGCGAAAAATGTCGTGTTGCAAATCTAACTTACCACCGCAAGGATAAAATGGTGAATAGAGCACTGCCAGCCGACAAATGCAGTTGGCCACACACAAGTGATTTATTATTTGGCTCGAAAATTCAAGGGAATACGTCACATTTGGAAGTAATTGCTATATGTTTGGTAGATTAGATCGATCTCAATTCATAAGCTTCTTCCCGCTGGTAGCTCCTATTGGTATCTGCGTCAGTCATTATACGACTCGCGACTTTAAGATAAATGTAAATTGAGGCATAAGTATACTCCTTATTTTCAATCCTTTAGCAATCGTTATGTTATCAGCAGAATCGAACCCCCAAAAACATAAAACATGGACCTCCGCACTATTTAAGGGACCCACAAATCTCCTTGCAACCAGATGAATCGTGGTTATGGATGAAGGACCATCCAAACAGCGACTGATTTACCGCACTCCTAACTCGGTTGGCTAAAAGTCCATACACGTTCTTGCCGATAATGCGACACGTTTATGAGGCCTTCGCCTCACAAGTAGGTCATTCAGCTTCTTCCATTTGCTTTCTGCTGTACCTTTCTTCACTGTGGTGATTTCCGATCTCCTTGGAAATTAGTGTATTAACTTGGAGTAGATTGTGGGACAGAAGTATTCTCGGACTCAGTCAAAAAATTCCCATTAATATATGACAGTTCGACCGTCGTTGCGTGTTTCACAGGGAAATCAAGCAGAAACGGTGACTTGCGCATGATTTATTTTATAGTGAATATAGACTTGCGACGCATCTACTTCACTCCCTTCTCCACCTGAGCTCGGTGTCAAGACAGAGTCAAGAAGACCAGAGGTGGGAGAGTGCGTTGGTAGATGGTGCGGTTGGAGCTAACCCTAAGCGTGTGCCATCAAGTCAGGCTCGCATGCCGCGGATTGGGAGTGTCATAAAGGCTATATTGAGAAGGAGGCATTGCAGCTTGACTCTCGGACCACCAGTCGGCCACTAAATACAGACACACACTGTAGCCTCTCGGGCTGCGGCTTTTAGCGCATAAGTAAAACCGAATCGAGACATTCCGAAGTAGATGGACTGTAACCCGCCTAGTTTGGTTTTTAGGCTCCAAATGGTAAAAATGCTTGGCAATAAACAAACATCTGTCATGGGCCGTGCTCCTAGAGCAGACGCACTACTTACCTGTCCACAGTGAAGAACCGGGCAGCGTTATCCGCAGACGAAGGATGAATGTCATAGAATATCACGCGGTTCTCCGGCAAGTTGTCAGCGTCTGTTGCCTCTACCCGACCAATTACCGTCTGACTTGGCATACCTTCCATTACTTCAAATTTGTATTCAGTCTTAACCATTACTGGCGCATTGTCGTCCAGATCGCGAACCTAGGAAATTCACACAGAAATATACAATCACCCTCTTCCAATAAATACATGTTGTCTGGATCACGTATTTGTAGATTGATTTTCAGGCATTTGTCACTTTGAGTAAAATAATGTAAGCCATGAAGGCAGGAAAAGCCACAAGAACAATCAGATCTGACGAGAGAAATAAGTGACATTTGAAAGGAGACAGTTATAATGGCTGAGGCGAGTGTCACAGTGGTTTTGTTTTCAGTTTGTTTTCACTAAGAGTTGACCAAACATATTTATGCACTACTGGGATTCTTAGCCTACGAGCTGAGGCCTACATCATTTCAGCCCATGATCAGGGCAAAATGCGACTCTCAGACAGCATGCCATAAACGAATGAGGCATTCAGCAGGAACGATTAATTTTTGGCTTTATCCGTGTTCAGAGACTTGAAATCCCTGTGCATACTCATCATTAGATGAAGCACTTTGCCTGGTGCATAGGACATCAATGCCGGCTGTAAAGTAAATCGGACCCCCGTGTCACCGACACCCCTGTCGTTCCCCACCCTCGTTGACCGCGACGATACTTGGTGACCCTGATTGGTTCCCGTCTTTCCTGTCCCTTGTGTTGGAGTTTCGAATAACCAGATAGGGAAACTGCGCCACATAAGACTAGTGGACATGGATCTCACACCTATTAACGTAGGTATCAGGAACGTCTACCCAAAGTGTCAGACATAATGTAGCCCTTTTCTTATGAACGTCTCTTCCTGATTTGACAAGTTCCAGTCTCTATGATATTCTAGTATGATTCTCCTTACAATAATGCTATTTCATACAATACAAGCACTCAATTGCTTTCCAAAGGGCAATCAGAGTCAGATGTCAAATTTGATTAACTAGAATTATACTTAGCCGTCTAAGTCGACGAACTTTAAAAATATCTTGCCAAATCCACTTACTTGAGTCTTAGGCGACAGGTGGACTTGTTCGAATCTTGACACGCATGTATGTCTGTTTTGCAAATTGATAAGTGCGGTCCTTTTATTACTGAGGAACCAAATGTCCGCCAAATGAACGATCACCTCCTCCAAATATCAGAACTCATCAGGAATATATAAGGGAGCCAGCGACTATGAGCTACACTACTAGTCTGGAGTGATGAGACTTAAGAAAAGTTACTCAGGGATACTGCGATTTTAACAAAGGTGTGGAATGATGAGAAGACATGGGCACGGAAGCACAAAACGCACGTACATTCAGTGACATACTGCATTTCCAGGATCGAAACCGTGAACGCTATATTTTTGATCGTCGATAGCCAGCCATAGACCATTTAAACTGCAGAAAATGCTAACCAAAGAAAATTAAATCAAAATGCAGCACGTTCCAGATTGTATCGAATAACATTCAGCGTTTGCCCGTTTTCATTTAATTTTCTCGCTTCATTTGAACGATTCATATGCCTACATTCTTAAAAAAATAAATAAACATACTATAGAGGCATTTGTCATCATTGCTGTTGTACTGAAATTCCAGCATGGGATTAATAAGTCCTTTTTTGCGCAACTATCAATAGCATATTATTTAGTTGTGCCTCAGTGACTGGTTCACATTAAATAATTTGGGGACCCACCATCGCTGCACTTGCCTTAGAAGTTTATATTTGTCCTATGAGGTGATATACTTTGCTCATCTAACATCAGAGAAGTGCATTAATAATTCCATTTCTAACTGATTTGAAGACTGTCGTGATGCTTTAAGACATCGTCACGTTATCTCGTCAGCGTTAGCAAGGTTTGAAAACGTAGTTGCCGATGACATTTCTATGGGGAAAAACAGTGAAAAATTCAGCTAGAAAGCTATTCATTAAATTCGTTACTTTGGGCGTTTTTCTGAGCCATACGGCTCTAAAATGGAAAAAACAGCAATGCAATCGTGCCTGTTTTCGTCAAAAGAACCATTTCAGCACACGCGGAAGGAACCACGGGAATAAAGATGAAAAGGCTCGCCTAGCAGAAGTAGAAGACAAATGAATGCACCTGAGCGGAAGAACCAACGACAAGAACACATTAAATGGGACTTTTAGTAAAACAATCCAGGTTTCCGTATTCACTGTATTATCGAATGTCGCAGAAGAAAAATCAACCTGCTTTTGTTTCTAAATGACTCTTTCGGTCAATATTTTTCAACTACGCACTGAAATTTCTCAAACACTAGAACTCACATCAGGCATAATTACTTTGGGCAAACTTCAATCACACCTTCCTGGGCTGTCCATTACCTAATATTTGCATCCGGCCACGGTATAAGTAGAAGTTATATAAAGAATTTGTAAGTGGCTTACTTCTATTTATTGGATTTCCCCAACGAATTAACTGACCTACAAGCACCATTAGAAATAAAATGAACTGGTGATGCCTATGCGCAAGCAGTTATTTTGGGCGAATTTTTGGGTAGGCACATTATAAGGACCACGCAAGTGCTATTGGTGACCTTGGGCTTACTTCTAGGTCTTGATTTTAGTGACCTTATTTAACTCAAAAGCCCTCATAACCTCCTAATTATAATCCAGGCCTTGTCGCTAATTCGTATACTCATTTTCCGTTAACCCCGGGCTCTCTCGAAGCCAATGCAAAGCCACTTGTAATATGGGGTCCGTTTTCTCGTGCCCTGCTGCATTTTTTGGAATATGGCGATGTTGTTTTAATAATGACAATCCGAAACCTGCAAAAATAGCCTTCCACTTCAAATAGACTTTCCATGAGGCATTGTGTTGGGCGCAAGTTACGTTTAGACATTGGTGACAGAAAAACCGCTTTAATTGCTTGCAGTTTGAAATATATATATTTTGTCAAATGGGTTATAACAGCTAAGTTTTTATAAACTTACACAAACCGTAACCTTTGCCGTGGAGGACAGTGCTTGTGTCGGATCCAAGGGTTGGTCAGTAGCGATGACAAGGAAAGAGTAAACAGACCTCTTTTCATAGTCCAAAGCGACACGTGTTTTTAGTTGTCCGGTTAGACGATCAATGTAAAAGAAATCAGCATCCCTCGTAGGTTTCTCAGATAGCTCAGAGCTTGAATCTTTATTGCTGTCGTTTTCAAGCGTGTTAGCAAGTGAGTAAATTATCATCGCATTCTGACCGGCATCTGAATCCGTTGCATGAATATGAAGCGGAGCACCAGGTCGGATGGATTTGGTGTCAGCGCCGAACTTCGAAAAGGATTCGCGGAAGTCAACTATGGTGTTCACTTCATTCTCGGGCACACTTCCGAAGTACTGATTTCTTTGGAAGACGGGCCCATTGTCATTGACGTCTCTCAGAATTATCCGAATTTGACTTTGACCAATTAGGCGATCTGAGGTACGGCCATCGGCGCAACGGACCCGAACAAGATAACTGGGCGATTCCTCTCTGTCGAGCGAAACTGTGCTCAGGAGTTCAAATATCTTTCTGCGTTGGGCGGTGTTCTCAGTGCTGACTTCGCGTAGGTCGAAGTGACGCTGGGGAGAATCGATGTCACAGAAGACCTCGTCAAGACTAGAATCCATGTCATAGACGTGGACGTGGCAGATGACATTCGGGGCATGGTCAGCAACGTCTTCATTGCGCTCGAGACTGGCGTATTCAGAATTCAACATGTTTCCTCTGTCGAAAAAACGTATAACTGGTGGTTGATCATTAACGTTTTCGATTTCTACAGAGACGGTCGCCGTTGACGCTAAGCGGGGGGTGCCATGGTCTTGTGCAACTACGAGGAAATCAAAGGCGTCAATCTGTTCATAGTCTAAGGGTTGTATCAACCGAAGAACGACCCCATCAGGAACTGGAGATGCGAGTATATGAATTCGTAAAAAATCTGAACCAAGCAGCTGATTGGTCTTTAAGTTGTTACTGGGTCTGAGGTAGTAAGTTATGCGCGCGTTTTCTCCCGCGTCGGTGTCATTGACCCGAAGCCTGGCAAAACTCTTTCCGATCTGATTTTCCTTTATCAGAACGTGTATTGTTTCTGTGTTGAAAGTGGGCGCATTGTCGTTTTCATCCTGGACCTAAAAAAGATAACAAGCAAGTGCTCACGGCTGATTTTTCCCGCTGGACATTTGAAAGTCACTGCTTTCCGATCACCGCAATTATTGTAAAAAAATTGGGAAATTCTCTTTAACGCTCTGGGAACAAGAATTTAATTTTGAAACATGTCCGGATATTAATGCTGCTTGATCGCATATGACCAAATATCTGAGTAGATATTTGTTATTATGGTGTAAATCGTTTTGCACGTCCAGAAAGAACTAAAACGAAGTTATTGTCGAAAGTCTATGGAGAACAGATATTCAAATTTGACATATTTCAGATATGGGCATATTCCAAAAGTCTATGATCAATCACAGCTTTCTTAGGCAACTGAGAGGCATGCGAATTCGGTAAATCGATCTATTAGTTGTTCTTTTGGGAAAATCAAGGTAAATGCTTGACTGAACTGGTTTCAAACAATACCTCATTTAATCGGTTTGCAAGAGATTAATTATCCCATTAAGAACTTGTCAACAGGTAAAAGACCCGGAGTAATTAGTAGTGTTATTGAAATTTTACAAGGAACAGCTCTAGCAATGTTTATATTAAAAAGCGAAAACGTCCGTAGTCTTTTACAATGTTAAATATCGTTTCCTTCTTTAATTTAAAAGCCATTGTAGGTATGTTGGGCCGAAACAGGAATTCATAACTTATTGGCGGTAAGTATTAGAATATACGCGTTCTCCAATAAACTTTCCATGAGTAACAGTGTTTTATTGAAGGGGATTGTCTGTTCCAAAGCGTTTTGTCTTCTACTGTCTGCCACTACGGGTGCCATTCAAGTGAATTTGCCTACTGCACGTTTGTGGAATTGTAAATCCTTTGTAAAGTGATTACGAACACACATTACATAAACGGCTATCTTTCTGTGCATAATCAACCAGCCGGAGCATAAACGGTTGAAATATATGGTTGCGCATTTACAAAAACTGATTCGCAAATCGGACCTAACTTAATTTTGCAATAATTTCGAAAATATTTCAGGTCAATCAATTACAAGTCGGAAAATTGGACTGCAAATTGTGTAATGAAGTAGCCGAATCTTCTTTGTAGCACAACATAGTGCCTTGGAAGACAATTTGATATATTTTACAACCTATATCATTGCGTTATAAGCTCGAAGGCGTCCTATAGCATGATATATAAATTTACGCTCGTCCTTTAATATTTTGAGGTAGTTTTATCCTGCTTTTCGTCTCGAAGCGCAGGGAAAATTATGTCTTCATGAGCCTGTACGCAAATAGTACCCGATAGTTCATAAGCAGACATTCAGAGGCTTCTTAGTTTTCGTGTTTTGGAGAAAACTGCCGTACCAAGCAGTTTATTTAAGATAGGCCGCACTTCACGACGTTAAAAGTCGACTTTTCATTTAGGAAGATGAAGTGATTTTCAGGTAGTCGTTTAGAGTGAACATTTGAAACGCAACTCCACTCCGGTGAAGATTTTTTAAACTATGCTGACATGATGCGATGGCAAACTACGCTATGCCTGAAAGTTTTAGTTAATCTTCGGCAGCTCCCGGAACATTTGCTCTGAATTGAATTAGTGCGGCATGCTAATACCGCATGAAAATCCTAGTTCCTTTCAATGAGCACATATGACAAATGGCCCTTGACCGTTTTGGAAAGCGAGCTGCTATGTGCACTCACCGAATGAAGTTACGTTTGCCCAGGTATTTTGACACTTTAAACTGAGTGTACAGCTAAAATTGTAGATCAGTGTGTATCGTGCAGTACCGATGATATATGATCCTATTGTAGAAATCTAAGCAAACGTTCGCAATTGGTTTCGTGTGTCGATAATTAAATAGAAGACTATATGCATTCTATGGCCTCCAGTATGATTGAATTCAATTTAGAATTCTTTAAAGGCTGTCAACATTATGAGTGGATTTGAAACCTAAATTTAAAATAAAAAACCTGGAAAAAGTTGCAGAGACTATAGTTTGAAAAAGAGGTCTATTCGTTTGATGTTTCAGATTCATGCCGAACCGATCATCAGAGACAGCATCAAATAGGTTACTTTAGTGCTGCAGTGTTTATAAGACGTTGTCGCTATGCTACCACAAACCTACCGAAAGAAACAAAGATGATTGTCCTCGATGCGATAGTGGCCTGCTGCCCGGCGTTTGAGTCATTATCGGCTGGAATTCTCATCACGCCTTTTGAGAGGTGGCGTGATTACTACTTGATCCTCTTGTTAACCGCACCGGCTTGGGCTAAGTGTTCGTCCGCGTTCTCGTTAGGACTTCATACAGAACCCCAAATAATGTTCTCTAAAGCGGATACGGTTTTGGTACAATTGGCGCTGATCCGGTTAACTTTATTTCCTCTTTCAAATCGGTGTTACGGTAAACCGGCTTCTCAGACTATACAAAGGACCTCCTTCGAACCAGGTCTCCCACCTGGTCACGTCGTACCGAAGAAACCACTCGCTGTTAGGAGGGGGAAAATGACTTTAAGGTATTTAAAGACCGACATCGAAAAAGTTACTCCGCCTGCTGACAAGGGCCGGCCAACCGTTGCTCTCGATATAGTAGACTTCCGAAAGAAAACCCTCATCCTCGTCAACGGTCTGGTGGTATATATTGTCAGCGAGTCACTACGGGCGATTGTGAACGGAACTCGGGCTCGACTAAGGAAGAATAAGGTCACCGTTATCAAATACTGGCGTACAGCAGAGTCTCCAGAAGCAGACAGAGCGCGATTCTACGATCTCACAAGAGTACACAAGCCAGATGTCCCCCTGCGAACAAGTCTCACTCAGAGGCGCACCCATATAGGGGCCTGTAAACTGGCTATTGCAACATCTGAGATTTGAAAGCGTAGACTCGCAAGCGACAGTGATCTCAACAGAAAAGTTTCTGGCAAAATAAGGGTGGTCAAAATCGAACGGAATAAGAGGATGGAGTCTTTTTATGCCATCTCATTCTTCCTGTCCATGCAACATACCCTTACGGTCGAAGTACTCAGTGACCCGCTCCGTCAAAATAATGATGAGGACGATGCTCGGCCCATAGATCGGATCTCATAGAACTCAGGAAGTTCCTAACATTTAAGGGATCAAATTTGAACAAATTAAGGGCTCTCCTATTAGTTCGCTAATATATGAGATCATTGCTGATGCGGTTTTGTATAGACTCGAGAGGCAACTGTTCAGACGATACAAACTCATTTTTAGGACACCGCCATCAACGACTGGATAAAATTAGCTAGTACAAGGAAAAAACGAACACGATCATTCCGGTCAGCAATTTACGTCGTAACAAGACACACAAGCTGCTTATGCTCAGTTACAACAGCAGCCACCAACTGGAACACAAATGAAACTTGGTAAAGGGGCGCTCACCAATCGTTTTTACGAGCTCACTCTTCCCGCTATGTATTACGGGCGCTCTCTCGAGCCAAAACACCAGTCGCACAGCGGCGCACGACATGGGCGGAATGGTATCACCGGCAAGGTCTCCATAGTCATTGTCGGTAATATCATTCTGCCTGCAAATGAAACTGCCCACTCACGCTGTACTGACGGATGAGTAATCACTGCAGCACGCTAGCTTCCGAAACGGAAGAGTTGAAGCACCTCGAAGAACCCTTCAAAGCCGACAGATAGCAGCGAGCATTCATTGAACGGAGCCGAATTCACCAAGGGAAGTGGAATAGGCAATGCAATCAGCTGAAATCATGGTGGATCATTCCGTGCATTAAGGGGGTCTAAGGAACCGAGACTGGACCCTCGTGCTCCTAGGATTGGGACTTGCTCAGAGGCCTGGTTGAACAATCCTCCAGCAAGTGACGAGACCGGAAGACCCTATTTCTGACCTGGTGAGGCTGGCCATTGTCTACCGGCTTTAGTGCAGCTGCGGGATATACAACTACGTTGCGGAACCCGGTCGACATCTGCGAACATGATTGCATGAACGTAAGTTGGCAATGCGAAGGTTGGATCCAAAGCGGAAGTAGCAACCTATACGACGTCGATGGGATGCATCTCTAACGCTGATGACCTTGCGATCGTAGGCCGAAGTGACGATCACACAACAGGGTAGGTTCAAGAAGCCGGAATATCCACCGATTGCTTCCTACATTAATTTGCGTCCGCCTGTCTGATTATACGAATCTTCATGACCGGAATGTCACGGCGCGTAGTAACGGGGTGTCCCATTAGCCCTCCGGTCATCGAAGGCGGGAAGCAACGCAGATCGCAGTTAAACGCAGGTCAGATGAAGCCACATAAAGCTCATCCAGCAAAGTACGCCATACAATGAGCTGTGCGCATGACATTCGAGTCTCTGAAGATGAGCATGCAAATCATTATGTGGAACGTCAGACCTCCAATACAACTCTCCCGGCGAATTCCTCTTACTATTTTGACTTATTAATGGGTTGGGTATCGGTGGACCGTGACTCAAGCAGCTCAGGTTTCACGAAATTGTCATCTCTCGCGAGAAGTTCGACCTCGTCGGACCTGAATGTGTGCCCGGGTCCCATCGAATGAACTGTGACCTGGGAACTGCCGTGGTTTATTTACATTGCTGCCGCTGATTCGGCCATTCGAGTCTGGGACGGTTCGATAGCTCCTCCAGTGCAGTTACTTTGCACACCGATGCAGCAGGTCCGATAGATGACTCCAGGCATTGCTGCCAGGACAGCGGTTTTTCGATCTCATTACCTGGCGCCTTATAGTTGTCTCCAGTTTGTGCGCAATCCCAACTTCAGTTGGGGAGAGAGGACAGTTGACGGTCCTTGAGACGCACTTGACTTACAAAAGTGCTCCCAAGCATAACGTTATCGCTCAACTTACGATGATAAGATAGCAAGACGGATTCAAGGCTGCCACATTCCCATACACGAATACCGCAATGGAAATTTTGCAATTGGCCGTATATTAGCCAATATTTGAAGTACACGACCCTCAGATACTGTAAGCGATATCACCGGTTGCAGCCACTCCGAACAATACCAACAACATAAACCAGCAGACTGACCTATGCCAAGCAGCTGAATCCCGCAAAAGAGAAGAAGGGGGAAACAAAGGTCAAGTGGCCACTAACGAATGCCTGCAGACAAAATACCCGAAAAATTGAACCCAAGTCCACTAGCAGATATAGTCCATCGGTTAGTTCGATAACGGGGGGATACAGCAGCAGATACTGTAATCTTTACGTACCTTTAAAGGTCGAAAAGAAAATACACAATAAGTGACCGATCCCCTGAATTGTTGGCTGAAATTGTGAAATGCGTTTTTCGATTAGGGAGGATTACTTAAGCGCGGTTGCAATACTGATTATCTGGTGGCACAGTCCAATAATATCTCGGCCTCGGCAGGATGTTAACTTTTGAATAAACTGCTTTTCAAATTCCTGTAGAAATAGCACTCGGTAACGGATGACTACTTGAGCAGCATGCATTTTCCCATTGATTTTCGATGGACTTGCAAGTTCAAATATATTTTATAGAAATCCCACACAAATATATGCTTTCTCTCAATCATTTGATGGAGAATCACGTCGTCTTTCTATTCATGCTTGAAGAAGATATATAATTAGGTTTGGAAGAAGTCTTCTAATTGCCGAGTAATTTTGAGCCTGATCAGTCGTTGTATTAGCGCTTAGTGATTTCAGTCTACAAGGCGCAAATGCTCTGCCTAAAGGAAATCGCATATTCTTCTATGCCTTTAAGAAGATATCATATAGAGTCCACAAAAATTTGCAATGGATGCCGGGTATGTTGCACAGTTCATTCAGAGCAGTAGTAAATGGACAGGTACGATGCTATACGAATGGACATTGCGCGGTCTTAAAAATCTCGTAAGCAGAAGCCTTTTCAGAACTTAATTATGCTCCTTCTTCGAGTGTAAAATAGAAATATGACGTGATTCTTCATTAGCCGGTCGCGGAAAACATATATTTGTTTGGGGTTTCTAAAAAATATATTTGAACTTGCAAGTCCATCGAAAATCAGTTGGAAAATGCATGCTGCTCAAGTAGTCATCCGTTACCGAGTGCTGTTTCTACAGGAATTTGAAACCCAACGTATTCAAAAGTTAACATCCTCCCGAGGCCGCAATATTATCAAATTATGCCACAAGATATTTTGTGTTGCAACCGCGCCTAAGTAATCCTCCCTAATCGAAAACACATTTAGAAATTCCGGCCGACATTTCATGAAATCGGTCACTCTGTAGGTCAAGCCGATTCGCAATTTGTACGCCATTGAGTGACCAGGGCATACTAATTAAAATTTCCTGATAATGCTGACTCCCTACCGTATATGCGCAAGTGGCTAACTGTCTAGGTGTAACTTGTTATCATGCCTTTTCAACGTCTGCTCCAAAAAAACTTTCGCAATGTGCTGTCAATCTCTCGAATTTTCATAGGTTTTTCTGAGTGTGGGCTCTAAATCGAACTATTGAGTAGTATATGACCTACCAGACTCTACGGGTTTGGGGAACTCGGTTTTTCATTAAGCAACAGTTGAAAAGAGTAAATGTGTTGTTTCAAGCTAAACTTTACCCGGTATCCGGACTATGTCTGTCCACATGAGATAGGTGAGTCCCCCCTTCATTGATAACTGGTGTTTAAGAATAAATGTAAAGGCAACCTTACCTGTCTGACCACAGTAGACAACTCTGCTATTAACAAGCACAATTTTGTCGGACCTTTGGTTATTCATATGGTTGACGCTGTGATCAGGGCGGCGAGTATGACCTATTCCCTTATCTTTGAAACATCTGATGCTAACTCTTTTTAAGGTGCTTTTTAGCGAGTTAAGACAAAAGCATACATAAGAAGGAATTCGCAAGGCACTTGACCTTCGTGTCTGGTCGGAACTACGTGGTTTCTGTTTTTTGTCTCCTGATTTCTCGCACATCGACGTAAAAATTATTTAAAACACTCATCTTGAGATTATAATTTGAAAAGTTGTTCAAGTTTGATTTGAAAGCATTTATTGTCAGAACAGTGCGTTTTTATCTGGTTAAGTAAGCCGTTGGCAGCACATTTTTGAAATATAGGTTGTCGCTATAACTCAGAACGACTTCCGCACAGGTTTTTTAAGTTGTACTATATTTTGTAATGTTCTGCCAGTTTGTCTTCGCATGGGACATCTAAGATAGTCTAAGGTTTTTATGATGCCTCGTTTACCCAGGCAGCCGGGTATTGGTATCCCTAACTGCCTGCGGACACGCATCCGACTTCCAATCAGGAGACCTGAGGTCCCCCGCCACGAGAGGAAATGGCAACACTAACCTACCGCGCTCGTTGTAAGCTCTGCGAAATTAAAGATTGAAGAGATCTGCAGACCGCCGTGAGAGAACACATGGGAGCCAGGAGGGAAATGAACCTCCTGTCTCCGGTGTTGAGGAGATATGCAGACTATGCAATCTTCGCTTTCCCAAACGCTTACATAGCTAGAGAAATTTTGAGGCGTAACATACGGGAACAGCATTCACTAATAATTCTACAACCCCCCTTGCGTAAAACGAAGTTAATCAGACGCAGATAAATTAGCGAAAAAGCTGAAACAACCCTCTTGGCCCTTGAAGCGATCGTGGGAAACCCAAACTGGACATACACGTGTACGCAGAGCCACCCGGATCGGACGAAGGCGCAATTGTTGGCAATGCTGAAGGAAATATCACCCAGGCGACAAGGGTAAGGGCATTCAAGTTTTTAAGACGAGATTAGTGACAAGGAAGCAACATCTAGGACCATTGTGGACAAAGACGATGAATCTCAACATGACATTTGAGCATTCATAACCCTCCTGCACCCTTTCCAATTAACTGCGATCACAGACTATCTTCAGCTGCTACCGTCACGTTAGAGTATCGACTGAACATAAGAATACTGAGAGGTTCGAGAAAACACGCATCTGGATTACGAAAACTGGTCTACTTCTGAAACATCAGAACAATATAAATACAATCCCTGAGTTCGCGCTTTCCGCTCACACGCCCACACATAGTTTGACCGTTGCAAGCAACGACATCCACCGCGTACCCCATAGAGTAGACGCAGTAGTGAGTTGCACTGCCTCTACCATACACTCTCCTAACACCTTACAGCGAAGGCAAGACAAAGTCAATACTGTCGGCAATGTAATAAAGTTAAACAATCAGTCTACGCGTGCTTCATACCCAAGATGTGCCGGACTGCAATAATGGCGGCTAGGATTTCGCATAACTGTGAGTCCCACACACATACATGTGCAGGGCAATACATTTGTCTCCATCTGAAGGAAATGCGTGAACATTTCTTGGCGTCATTGCAAGTTACACGAAAAAGTTATAAGCATATTTCAACCGTTTTCTATCAGATTCGGCCAACCATAAGTCGGTTAGAAACTAACAAGCCAGATGTTTTTCATAGATTTTTGATGCCTCACGGCCAACCATGACAATACCGTTTATACAGTGGCTTTTAGGAATTCTTCGCTAAACGTTTAACATCCTCTTATTTATGATCCGTCTAAGAAACATAAACGAGCCTTCGTTGGGTTTGCCGGCGAAGGCCTTATCGTGTATGATTTTGCTTTGTTTTAACTGTTCGATGTGCATGTCTTCAACTTTAGGCGTATGTCCTCAAAATAGTCGTACAACTTGCCTGTCTATACTACCGAATGATGCTATTGATAGAATTAATATCAGTTTAATGCATAAATCTCCCATGAGCTTGATGTCCTTCCTTTATTTATGCACTTCAAGTTGACGTTGCCGTCTACATAGAAACGCATATATTTTATGCTGCAAGACTTCAATGCAGGCTACTGTTTGGTGGGCAATTTTACGACTCCCGGAGACATTCGTACGTACCTGCTCTGCTGCCCTTGTACCCTGTGCAGGATTAAGCATACTGGTTTAGTGACAAATCATACGTGTTTGTCCTGTATTACTTTTTATTTACGAGAACAATTAGTCTAAAACGGTTGTCCTAGTGCCCTCTGTATTGCACAGTCGCAACTCTAATCCATAATTCTGTGTATTTTTCCAGGATGAAGGTTATGTAAGAGAAGGGAGGCAATCCGAATTAGACCCTTTTCCTTTTATTGGCGGAAAAAGGACTTTGGTCCCCTGGCTACTGCTGCTTGGCAAGCAGTATAGATGTGTGGGCATTTTCCAGACAAGAGATATTGCCTACGCCTTAAAATATCAGCTAGAAAAGTGTTCCAATACGAGGAGGCCCTAAGTGTGAAGAGAATACATAAAATATATGCAATAGCAACTTGTACCTTTTCATTTTCATTTAAGATCTTTATTTTGATATTAATGTCACCTGAGATGCGAGGTTTCATGCAGTCTATAACAAATCTTATGAGTAAGCGTAAATAACGCGATATCTCTTGAGCAAGATAAGCGGCTTCACTATAAAACTGTAGGCAAATTTTTCAAGGATTATGCGTACTTAGTTTGAACGCTCCTAGGACGTCACTCGTTGGTTTGGAGCCATGAAGGCAAGGGCCACATAACGTGATTATTGTCTTAATAACTCTTTTCTGAATGTGGAAACATTTCCTGTCTTTTGTTGTAAACCAGCAAAACCTGCAGCAAATAATGCTTTTTTTCAAATAAATATTTATTTAGTCTCAAAAAAGATCAATCTAAACGGAAGTCTCGTGCTTGCAAATCATTCGAGGCAGTATCAGGAAACCTGTGTTCATTTTAAATCATAGGTCTTTTTTCATAGGTAGAGAGATCGGCTGATAATCCAAAAACGATTTTGGAAGACGAAAAAAGCTACCATCAAATGGCCGTACGCAGGCCCGAATGAATTGCAAAGTAAAAAAAGTCAAGTCGAGGGGAAATAAGCTGGTAAAAAGCGTTAACGTAAATGGCCAATTCAAAGGAATTTTACTACAATGAAGTTTCCTGTGCCTGGCGCCTTGGCAGAAGTTCTTTTCAGGCTGAATTCGAGTGCTCCTCATCAAACTTCTGCCTGTCAGTCATTTTGACTGGATTACAGGAATTCGCCGGAGAGAATCTCAGTTTAAGTTAGTAAGCTCAAAACGAATTTGGCTATTTTTCTTGCGAGTACAGTATTATTGTCCGAAGGGTGACTTGTGCGAAAAATAACCCAACTTGGCCCCTTTGTCTTTCAAAGTTCCTGGCACTGACCAGTAATTTCCAAAAACTTTGCACTCATTGTAGCGGTAGGAATTGCATCTCCGAAAACTTGCAATACACATAATGAGACACTTTGCAGAGTATCCGGGCCGGACTACTTCACAAACAAGCAGAGTCAAACTTCAAGGAAAAGTTATGGTCGCATACACGTACGGAAAACTGTTCAATTCAGACTGCTAAAGTTCAACTATCATATCCTGCAGAATGGTAAAGGGCAAAATGACCTATAACAGAAGGCGCTGCGCACGAACTTTTCTGCGAATAGGCAAAGCTAAAAGCAAGAAAACGAACGGTATCTCCCAAGGCGCGAAAGCACCTAGGGCGTTTAAACAAAATAATACCTCCGAATGGTTGATGACAGGAGTCAATATAGGCGACTTAGGCTAGGTAACCTGCTCTTGCGCTTAGGTGCTTATTTGCGCCGAATCGGTCAATCGACAATAATAATCATCAGGTAGTGAAACATGGATTCTGGTCGAAGTTCAGAAACAGTATACGTCGACATTCAAAAAACAACTAGCATTTCATTACTGTTGTGGATTGCGATTACGTTCACTGGCTTCCTAAGTCGGCGCTTTTTTGCTTCAATAGTTGAAAAACGGAAGAACCTATATCTTTCATCGAATTGACTCTGCTTATTTAACTTACCACTCTACTTACGTGGTCGGACAATTGTCCTAAGTCAAAAATGAGGCGTATCGGTTTGCGCAGGAGCTCAATTAAGTGTTCTTCACAGCCATCAATCAGCGCCGTAGCGTATGAGCTGGGATGGTATAACGACCAGATGTCGATATATGTGGTGCTGCATTTCCTACTAGGACACGGGCTATTCATTTGGAAGTGGATTTTACGGCGGCAGGCACATGAGAGAAAGACAGGAGCCCATAGATACTTCGTCGCTCACAGAGCGGTCCAGACTAAAGTTAACCGCTCTGGTTTCTGAAGGCATCTTCTGGTATTCATCAAATTTTGCAGTAGATAAGGATCCTTTCTGTGAGGCCTAGCAGACTATTTTAATTAACCCACTTATAACAGACTACATGAATAATTAAGCAGGTCGACTAACAAAAGTTACAGGCACACCTGTTTGAAGACCAAACAGAGCTCTATTTCAGGTAAAAAATAATGGCAACAGCTAAGTACAAGTACCGGAATACTGTGATTCTCCCGAAGAAGATACGATGACATTACTGAAAAACATACAAAAATGATGATGTTTAATTAACCTTCTTGTCCACTTGGGATTTGTCAGTTAGACTGAGGAGTTCCTTGGCCAAAAGCTTACGAAGGCGTCGGACGTAATTTGATTTTCGACTTATACAATCTCAGCTAGTGTGTTTTCCATTTGAAGGTATAATGGAAAATGTCGTTGCATGTCTTCTGAAGCACCACGCATACTGTATCTAAGGTACGTGGTATTTATTTCTTATAGGCAGAGAACAGAATTAATAAGTGTTGGAACAAGGGGGCGACTGAACGACACACAATAACCTTGATCTTTCAATATAACAGGAGTGGTTATTGCCAGGCATATAAAGCCGGGAGTTGTGCTATGGGCATCACAACTGTCATTAATAGTATTTCCCCTCCGCTGCAGATAAATTTTGAAAAGTACATTCTGTGATTTTTACAAGCGCGGAGGTTTGTTGCTCCGCAAGACAACTTGTAGTACTAAAACAGTACTTCGAACATTGGTACTTAACATGCGTACGCATAAAACGTATATGCAGAAGGTTTCGGCAGTCTAGTAGTACATGAAGTGAGACCCCGTACGGATGTTGCGATGATGGCAAGGCTCATACGACCAACGCAGCACATTCTAAACATTTGGACAAAGCTCAGCCGTCGTTTATCTCCCCAGCCGTGCATTACAATATGTGAAGCTTACTCTGTGTTTCGCTATGAACGTCACTGAGCTTCGCGACGAAGAACAGTGCATTTGAACCTGATGATTAACTAACCTACGACGACGGCCAGCAAATTATTCTTATGTTTCCGGTAGGTAGCCGGGCATTGAAGAGTCCACAATAGTTGCATTGTCTTCTTGGACGGCAGGAAACGCAGATTTACCTTTGTAGCTGACATTTTTTCGCATTCAACATAAAGTCAGTGAGAATCACCGGCTTACGTTGATGCGGCACATTTCAAATAAAGAATTTTCCTATCGTAGCATCGTCCGTGGCCGATAGAAAACACAGCGATTTAGAGAGTAGCACTGAACAAAGAAGTGCAAAATTTATACCTACTTTTCATTGCAAACGTATGCGATAACCAGCTCCCTCTGATCTATAAGATGTAATGCGATAAAGGTTATCCCGTTAAGAGCTAAACGAACCTTCAGGGTGCTGTACTGACTAAGTTATGTACAAAACTGCTCGAAAAATATTCGGCATGAAAGTTGTAATCTATTACGACTTAAATGTAGTTTTGACTGCTGTTGCAGTGCAGAAGCAGGCTCACCACAAAAGTTTCCCTAATACAAATAACACGTTTTTGATGATAAGATAAAGTAACTTAAGAATGGCATAACCGTCCGACAATTACGCCAAAGTCTGCTGTTTGTGATTAGGAAGGCAAAACTTTACTGTCAAAACGGGTATATTTATAATGTACGAATATACTGCCCCACACACCTATTTAGATAATTAAAACGCATTATTTCTATATATAAATGTCTTAAATATATGGACGAATGAATTAAAGAGGTAAAACTCAATGCTCTCTGGTCTTGTTGAAAATTATTCACTAGATTGTATAAATGTTCGATCTAAATTTAACACACTACAACACTTAAAAGGCGGCAGTTAAAATCTAATTGAATGTCTTAATTACGGATAATGTCGTTACTTACAACGATAGACAGTGAAATTGTGGTGGACAGGAAGATGGGTACTCCCTGATCACGCGCGATGAGCTCGAAGTGGAATCCAGAAACCACCTCCCTATCTATAGATTTCAGTAGGCACAGTGACGGTATAGGCGCATCATGCTGCACAGTATTGAAGTCCGCACTAATGCACCCGCCGTCCGTCCCAGAGAGCATCCTAAAGTGCTGCTGCCACAGTGCGTTAGGTGAGAATTTGTCGATCTGGTAAATCAGCGCCGCATTCTTGCCTTCATCCAGGTCCGTCGCCTGAGGGAGTGGGATCACTGTACCTTGTGGTGTATTCTCTGGCAGATGTAAAACTACCAGATTCTCCTTATTCAGTCTGCTGACTATGGAGTCCGTAGGTGAAGCGAAGCGGGGCACATTGTCGTTCACATCGATCAGCTGGACACGAATAGCAAAAGTGCCGTACGTTCCTACAGTGATGTCGACGAATAGGCAACAGCTATAATCCAAACCACTGCCAGTGAGAGAGACGGCTTTTTCAGCCACTGAAGGACAGCACTTTTGCGCGATAGCAACCCGATGAGGGAACATGAGTTCATTGCAGACCTCTTCTCGGTCAATAGGTTGATCTGTTGTCAGTTGATACCAGATGCTGCCATCACTGATGACAGACTTGATAACAAATGGTCTGCTCTCTATGGCATCGGTGAAATAAATAGCTGTCGAGGATATTTCTGATTCTGCGATGTTAAGCTCCTCCTGGAAGAGTTTAGACAGGTTGAGTGAAATTTTTTGCGGAAGACTGGGAAGCGGGAGTGCAGCGTACCCAGATTGCTTGGAATGTTGCAGCTCCAGAGAGTTGGCTTCCTGCACAGTGATCGATGTGACATATTTGCAGGAATGAATACCAGCAATTAACTGACTTAAGATCAGGAGGGCCGAAAAAATATGCCGGCTCCAGGTAAACGAGCGCACCATCGATTTTGACTGACAACAGGGATATTTCTGCAAAGAATTAAGACGGCCTTTAGGGCGACGCAAGTGATCTGCTGAAAGTGCTCCCTAAGCAAGAGTGAAATCAAATTAACTGTTTGCATACAAAAGGCCTATAACATTGACCACACGGTAGGTTCAGAATTTATGCTTGCTATTTTTAATGTCTCGGTTTCAGCCAAAATATTACAGAGTCAACGATTAGTAAATGAAAATCCTGGTTGATCGATAAGCCTTATGAGTAAATGTTCTCTCCAAAAACCTATCAATAGTTGGATTTGAGCGTGGAAAAGCTTATAAAATGTGACATGCTAATTAGTCAGTGAGAACATCCTGAGTCATCTGAGGCAACATCATACAAGAAAGTGCGACAGAATGAACATATCTAAGTTTAGTTCTTGGGTAATAAAATATCCGCTGTTATCTTCCGATTAAAAGCGTAACAGGAATTACCGAGTATAGAGTTCTTTCTTTACAAAGGGGCACCCACACAAAACCTCCAGTTTGAAGACCGGGTAGCCATCCAAGAAAGTAGTTGTGATTTAGGAATGCATCTGGGCAACCAGTAGCATATTCTTGTCGCCCAATATTACATGGTTTATTTGTAAGAAACTCGCTGACACCTGTAGTTGCATGTATGATTGCAAGTATAAAATAAATAACATTTTTCGGAATAAAACACAAACATTTAAGCATGTATCTTAAATTTTAGCTATCAGAAGAATGCACTGCTAATTTCCAAATGTAACTTATGAAATCGTCTTTGGGATCGTTTTACGAATTATATAACCCCAGGCGTACTTAATTGCTTTTAAGTGCAAACTCTGCCAAGCCACTTCAATACTGATTAATACAAGCACAAGAGAAAGGAAAATTTTCTTACTATGAAAGTATCTTAAACGTTTCCTGGAATGAACTAGGTGGCAACAGATTATTTGGCTTTGTCTCATTCCCCAATTTGCCTTTTATATGATTTATTAAAAAACCAGTCATAATACAGAACTTACTGCGCCTCTAAGTATCTTGACACCGATTACCCCTTTTAGCAAGTTGATTTGGCCGTTGTATGGCGTAAATGTAATTTTTTACTTTGTCCAGCATGAAAAGTAATTTGAGCATGTCAGACATCGACATAGAAAATGCTTAAGTTTTTCTGTGTGAGCTGGTAAACTGTAGATTTCTCATTAAACCAATCATAATATTTCGCATCTTGGCGACTGAGGTTCGGCTGCACTTTCGCTTGCGTCTGAGCGAGTGCGTCTGTCACTGACTTTCGTAAGCGCTTTTTAAGCAAAATAGGGTAGCGACTTTACGCGCCACATAGCCGAGTCCTTTTGAAGGCAGTCGGAATTTCACCATAACATGTTCGGTGGGCTTTTCTTAAATGTCCAACAGAAAAACCTTATCTATTTCAAGCATACCTTTATAGCCTCTTTCCTTGATCAGTAACTGAGCCCTTTGAACATTGCAATATTGAGTAGACGCGCTTACCTTTCCTTGGTGGTTTCCCCGTCAGGCACTTAGACAAGGCAATTAGACAATAAATTAAACAAACTGAGGCAAATAGTTGCTCAAGCATTATAGCTAACACTTCACAGAATGAATAAAAACCATGCTTTGGATTACCTTTGGTGGATATTATGCAGAAAATATTCTCAGTTTGTTTTCCGATGTGCTGAAGAGTGAATGAGAAGGCGGTGGGCTCGCTGTAGAGCACCAGGGTTAATACTACCGCTCGAAAACAGAGCATGTGCACACGCACGCACCAGCACAAACGGACGGGCGGACGCCTACGCGCACACCGAGAGACCAACACGGCGTGTCATTTGGGCGCGCTTTCCCCTCTCGGAAGGATGCTCTCTCGCTCTCTCTACCTCTCGCTCACACTTGTGTGTCCTCCTCCCGCAGCTCTACATCTTGTGTGTGTGATATTTTCAACTGCCTTCTGATTGGTGCAGCCAAGATGATAGCTGAAAAGCCCACTAAGTCGGCGACGACGGTGGCTACTATAAAAAGGCAAACTGTAAAAATGTTTTTTTTGACAGGACTCCGGTCCCAACCGGGCTAGATGGATGTCCGTCAGGTACGAAGAAGAGGAGATGTCGGATGTGAAGAGGAGTACGATGTCACTAAAAGGAGTGTGCGGTATATGTCCAATGCAAATATGTGTGACGAAAATACTTAATGAGGTGTTTTGCGGTTGTAAAGACACCAAATTTGGCAAGCTAGGTAATACCAAATATGCACTTTGTCCCACACGATCGCTAGAGCATATGACACATAGAAGACGAGAAACCGCAGGCCAGGTGAATGTAAGCCATGTTCGTGAGGACGAAATTAGATAATAGATGCATTAATAGCAAATAAAATGCATGAATGGGGTCTACGCACATATCTGTTCTCCGAAAAATGTTTACTGCAAATGAGTCAAATTAGTGACGTTGGCCAAAGTGTTGGAGGAATGTTTTATTCATTATTATACTTGTCAGTCTTTTACCCTCCCAGGGGAAAACATATGGAGAGGAACTTGTCGAAGTCAATTTGGGCTTGTGGAGATTGGTCAAAAGAAGGGTAGAAAAGATTCCGGAATTATGGAGCACTGCATGGTCGTCACCGAACTCTCCTGATTACCGCACGAAATACGGGCTGTCGTTGGGTTTGCTGATTCTGTCAGAGAGTTTTATGGGCCATGTCATAAAGCCGAAAAATGTCTAATCAAGGGATGTTAACGATACATCAACGGGAGCTTTAAAGGCTGGTTCTTATTGGTTAGTTAGTTATTGTATTCCTAATTGCGACAAACAGGACTGAGATCTCTTGCCTCTGTTATCGAGTGTTTTTTTTACCGAAAAATCGGTTTGTGCCAGGTCTTTCTAATAGGAACCGACTCCCTGACACCAGCATAAGAACCAGAAGGAACCATTTTGGTCGCCTTTGCTTTGCCAGCAGCACGTCGAATAAATGGTTACTTGTTTCTTCCAAAAAACTAAAAGTATAGTGAGAAGAAAGCTAGACATTGATAACTTATCACTTATCTTGTAGCAGATATTTAAACCGGTAACGTAATGGAGAACCGGATCATTTTACATAGACGCGAAGCAAATTTGAGTCTTCAATATTTGTGATACCTATCTAACTTTCATTGCCCTATCGTAAATGGAGAACTCTAGCTAGTTTCCTGATTTATCTGGAAAGGTGAAAGCATGCCCAACTGTCAGAGTAAGTAAATAAGTGCATGACATATAGTTATAAATCGCTCCGATTAATCGATGGGATTCAATAAATGTTAGGAAGCTGTCATTATATACTTCACCCGGCGTGAAAGGAAGTCGCCCACCACCATGGTTAGGCCCATTTCCTATAGTTGTAATACATACTTAGCATTGTAACATCTGAACAAGGAAATCTCGAAGCATCGTTAATCCGAAAAGATGGCGGACCAAAATGACAGATAAACAAAGTTAAATCCCATGGATGTTTGTCTAAACCGGTCACTCTACAACTTGATTTGCTTGACATTGTACTGGGCAAACCCTTCTTCCCTAGTAGAGATAAGCCGTTTTCGGTTGTTTCCATGTCTGCAACAAACCTTATTGCCAGCTTTATTTGGGCGCATATTTGCCCTTCAGTGGTTAACGATACGTGAAGTATTATCGTGGCATCTGGCCTATTATGGGTCTTTATCTCAACTCTATGGAGACGAAAGTGTGGCGAAGTAAGTCCGTCTAATATTTCGACGGAAATATATCATACGTACATAATGCAAACGGAATAGAAAGGCTATGTATGTCGGAGAGGTTCACTCCCCGAGTGCTTGAGTCCATAGTTTGGTCATTTCCGGGGCCGACATACTAGTAAACTAGTAGGTAAAATACAAGTGACTCAAAAAACCCTTTTTGGTCTTCAGAATTGATGGTGAAAAATCAGTGAGCCCCTGGCACTCAAGATAACATTTTTCAAATACGAGCCAAAATACCTACCCATCAAAAAGCCTACTTTATTGAAAAATAGACTTGCTGGTAACTATACAAATATGCGTACTTTAGGCCGAAAAGTTACAAAAACTTGCACTTTATAAAATGAACTTCATCCATTAAATGAAAGTGACCGAAAATTATGAAAAAATTTAAATCAAGGTCATAAAAAAGTTAAGTTCTTTTCCCAGAAATATACTTTTAGTCGATGAAAAGATCAATATGCTAAATTATTTGTTGGTGAAAACGATGAGAAAAAATAAAGCAACACACGAATGCCTAGCAAACACTTTTGTGCTATAGTATAACAGTTGAGGGACCGTGATGACATTCGTGTTCATTTCGATTTCACATTCCACTTATCAGACACTTATTACCGAAAACCCATCAGAGTTAATGTACCATTTGCATTGTTTGACAAGCCTTCAGAATCAGGGACTAATACTTTGTACATTTCCTAATAAAAATTTCCCAAAAATACTATTCCCTCTTAATTTGTCTGTAATAAAAAACCGTGTCAAGGTTTTGTTCCCAATGTTGGGCGATTGAGACGATGTTTTAAAGCAGTAAAACTGTTCTCCCATCTAGAATGAAAGATTCACTCGAAAAATTGTGATTCGCATGAGGTGGAACTGAAGCATGTTAATCACATAGATCCCGCAAGCTAGGGAAAAAGATAGTGAGGAAGATTAATTTTTTCGTTGAAAGAACAATTATTCCGCTGTCTTTTTCTGTGGAATATTTTAGCTGTTCACTCAATTAGTGTATTCAAACCTCATTAAACAGACGTATTTGTTGTACGATCACGGAATTTTACATTAGGTACCACTTCATGTCACAGTCAATAATCAGGTAATTAATGGCAAAAAGAGTGAAAGTTGATACGCTGTCACAACCAAGAAAAACCGTCAGATTAGCAGTCTATAAACAAAAGTCAGCAATAATACACACGTTATTTCTGAAGTGCAATATGATAATTCTTATAATCAGGCTACGGAAATCACGGCGCACCTCAGCATCAACATCTGGAATGCACACTAAGATAATACGTTTCAGCCACATGTCTAAGCAGAGATTAAGGAAGCTGACCCACTTCTTGTTCTCAATTGACCGCCAAAAGGTTTCTCGGTATCTTATAGAGTGTTTTGTATTGCATGTTTTACGAGGTCTGTTTATTCGGAATGTAGTTTTGTGTCACAATGTTGCTTGAAAATCACGAAAAAATTAAATGGCAGACAACACAAGCTCTCTTGAACAATAGAACTCGTACGATACACAAGAGCATTTGTCACTGTGAGACATGCACGACAAGTATTAACAGTCTCCGAAGTTTCAAAAATCTGGCAAGATTTCATTATTTTACAAGCTTAAAATTATTTATCATCCCCTTATTAAAATCTCACGGAGAGCATCAACCAATTCCTTTTTATCGGCTTGTGAAAATTGGAACTGTTTGCGAACGCACACACTTGTACTTGAATTAGGCCCTTCAACTCAGGCGTTACCTTAACTTCATCGCAAGTCTATGCAGCATTCCTGCAGATGGAAATACACGTAGCGTTAGCAACCTGTTCTGATTATTCAACTAATAGGGCACGTTCAAATGCTTAGACTTCATTCTTTCGTAAATGCTCATCGCGCTAGCAACATTTATGGTTGGAAAGTGGATAATCCACCCATTTAAAAAGAGCAAATAGAAGATCGAACAAAACAAAATTCTTTGCTTGCTTTCGTCAACTTTCAGCATGTGCGGTCGGCGTGATCAAAAACAGAGCGGAACTATGCTTTTTATGATAACATCCATATCCGCACTCCATTCGAATTTCATCTGCGCAGTTAAACCGAGTTTTCGATAAGTGCCTTTGTCCCGAGCGGCCAATAAGGAAAGCGACCCAGTGACAGCAAAAGGCAGTTCTAATTGAAAAAATTCGACTTTTATAAAAGAGGAGATAAGATCCATACTGCTCGTAATCCGTGTAGTAAATTTCCTGGATCCTTTACTTTTAAAGTTGAAAGTTGGGCAATTAAATCATCCTCATGTCGCCGGAAAGTTTCGTAATCGTGCTGTTCAATTCCATAATTTGTTAGTGGTAAAGGTAGCACTTTCGATCTAAATCCCTTTTCGTTTGGAATTTTGACTATAAAAACATTGTTTAAATGATAGATCTCTTAAGCAAAAAATTATTTTAGCTAATCATATTTTGATTTCCAGACTGCTTATCTTTTATTTTTTCGCCAAAGTTTTGGCTTAGAAAGCGACCATTTAAAGGCATACAGTAAATAAACGACAGATTCAATAAAACTAACAGGTGTCGACCACAGGAATATTAATCACCTTCATTACTACAAAGGATTTTGCGTTAAATTCTAGGGGTTTCAATGCCTGCATTCTAACTTTAACTCTTATCCTTCCCCCAACAGAGGTCTGACTCTAGAACCTCTGAAATAGAGAGCAAGGTCTTGTGTAATACGCTGAGCCTATATGTCCTTGTCCAACCGTAATCGGAAACATGTCACCGCATAAAAATATTGTCGAAAATCGGCATTACGCCGAGTCAGAAAACTGAGCTCTACTAAACTGCGCAATGCTACAAATTTGGGCGGTGTATCTTCCGCTAACTCTTGAAGAAGCAAACTATCCTGCCACTTATAGAGCACTTTCAATAGGCCATCTTCCTTGCTTGCCTGAGTTCTATACGCTTAAGCTCGACCATTAATGATTGGACATATTCTCAAGTTACGGATTATTTCTTCTTCTGAACATAGACTAATCAATGCGGCAAGGGCAAGTATTCCTCCTATCCGAAATCCGTGAATGTTATTAAAGCAAAGAAACGCCCTATCCTTTGATAGTGTTTTTTTATCATCTGAATTTTATGACCGACGTTATCCTCCATACAAAACCTGTCTCCAGGTAAAAATCAATTTTCAAAATTTTCTCCGTTACTTGAGATTAACTTTATGCCCACCAGACAGTTTTTCAAGGTGACGCATTCCACGGTTTGCTTAGTAGCCAAGTTTTTTTACTACAACTGCAGCACAGACAGGACGTTAACGACTAGGAAATCGAATTAATGTATATGAAAGTGTGTAGGTTGCATTTTATCTCGGACGATGTCAAATTCTAAGCAAACCTTAAGCATTTCGAGTGTTACTTAGACGCAACTGAAATAAATTCGTAAAAACAAGTGTTATTGGGTTTTTGAAGTTTTCATTTTCCTCAGAATGTCGACGAAACGCATGTTTTTCCCTTTGACTGTTGACTGCATTGCCTGTATGGTTGACTTTGGAATATGTGCTACTAGCTTTATTTAAGTACACAGCCGCTCGTAGCAACAATGAGAACAATGTTGTGACAACCAGTTCGTGGCTAAACAATGCCTTTGAGTTCCATCCTCCCTTGCCAGGAAAATTTATTTCCGCAGAAAATTACGTAGGATTTTATCCGCTAAGTAAGTTTGCGTAATGACTTTGACATTTACAAAGAAACTATGAAAACTGCTGGCGGATCTGTTGAACTGCAAAAAAGTAGCATGATGTAGCAAAGAGAGCGTAAGTTAGACACATGACCTCATGCAACAACGGGTATTTTTTCGTAAGGTGCTTTTTGCTCGATCATATATTTGAGTTTCACTGGCAGTCGTTAAGAGTTTGGGATTTTCATCGGAGGGTCAACCAGTTTACCTCCAGTGATCAGTTCTACGCATTCAAACTCAGATGTAAGGTTATAAATTCGTCAAAAATATGTGAAATAGGGTGGAAATATGAATGAGTACCCGGGAATAATTCACATACGACTATAGAATCCCTTTATCGACTCACGCTCTCTCAGTTGTCATATGTAGTCACAGATAATCTATAAAAAATATTTCCTTGTTTTGAAAGTATTTTAAACCTAGTCACATTGCATTACCTATGCGCGGGCTAGATTTAAATGACCTCGTGTTTTATGATTACAGTAACGCATTCCGTAATAATAATCTTGGATAGTCTAAAAGTAATCGACATTACTGAAAAGAAGAATTTAAAGGTATTCTAAATCCACGCTTATAAAACAAGGCGAAGCACCTAATTTTTTCATCCAGTCGGAACTAAATTCTCTCCAAGTCCTTAAAAGATTTATATTGAGCACGTAATAAATCATTTGATTTAAATGACAAATAGTTGATTCCGGTAATTCGACAATGTTTGTGAATTATTTGCTTATTAGGAGACAGATGGATCTCCAATTAACAGACAAATTTAAATGTTTGAAACAGCTGGCAAAATGAAAAATTACATCAGTTAGGCTTAATAGTCCCTAAACGGTAGGTTTTCCTATTGTGTATCTACTCTGACGCGTCCTGTGCTTATTGGCGTTGAAGTTAGGGAAGCCAATCGAGCATAGTTTTTGTCATACACATTTGATTTTCTCTTTATGTGTTTGTGTGCCCTTTTAGTCATAATCCCAAGGCTTTAGTGACGTAAATGATGTGTTGTCAAGCAATCGCCGTGGCGGATACTGAAAATTTTCCTATATAAGCGAAAATGCGAGTTTCAGGAAGTAGTTGAGAAAAAGTGAATGCGATTACCGAAACACCACCTCTGATTGTCAGAGGTTTAGGGGACACGTTCGAGCCCATGATCAGAGAAAGTGCCTGGCACGGGTAATTCGTACACGGAAAGTTGCAGTAATTATAGTGTGCCAAAGCGAACCTCATCCAAAAACGACACCTGTCAACAAGGGAACTGACGGAGGATTAAGTTCAGGTTTTCTGGCACGAAACCTTATTCAACACCGCCGATGTCAAACCTGTCAGCATGATTGTACCCGTGGAATCGGGCATTAGTCAGGCGGAAGCGACGGACGGCCCGAACAACCTTATCGGATACCATGTGTCGTCCCTCCTTACGACTCAGAGGCCGTGCGAAATATTCACAAAGGCCGACTTCGATGCGTTAAGAGGACTCAAGGCCAACAAGTGCATCGTCATCTCGTCAGAGGACAGGGCGCGTTCCCCCGTCTTATGTGACGGAACAGGCTACATTCAGAAGACCAAAACCTCGCTAGAGAATCGCCAGTTTTATGCCCCATGCGAAACCCACCCCGTAAAAACGCTGACACGAGAACTTAATGCGACACCGTTGGCATTGAATAACTCAGGTACAATAACACCGGCAGTTTAAAACATGGTGAGAGCCCAAGAAACGGCCTTGGTCCGCTTCCATGGCCTCCCCAAGGTGCACAAGGGGGGTGCCCCTCTTCGGCCCGTCGTAACGCTCAAAAGCACTTCAAAGTACAAACTGGTAAAATGGCTTATTCGATGTCCTAGATTTCTGAGCGCTGTTTCGGATACCGCGATCTGTTGGGCAGCACAATTCTTGGAGAAGCATAAACGGGTAAAGATCTTGTCAAAATGAGGTTATGGTATCTTCTGATATCCCGTCCCTCTTTACTTTTATCACCCAGGATCTGACAGTCAACACCATAGAGCTACTATAACGAAGTAAATGCGAAGAAGTGGAAAATCACCTCGGACACGCCCAAGTCTTTTAGCTCCTGAAGTTCTATTTCAGGACGTACCTCACTTTTGACAGAATAATCTACGAAAAAGTGAAAGGAACAGCAATGTGCTCGCCGATTTCGGGGGTCATGCCTGAGGCGGTCTTAAAACGTTTAGAGTCGCTGGTCTTCCAAACTGAAATTCTGTACTCGGTATGTTAATGGTACGTTTGTTGTCATTAATGGTGTCGAATGCTTACGTTTGCAGAACGTTTCAACGGCGTCTTCCCGGACATACTATTTGCAATGGTTGAGGAAAAAAAACAAACAGCTGGCCTTCTTTTTGTCCTCTTCTGTCGCAAAGATTGTTGTAGCCTAACGATCAAGGTAGTTGGGAAAACGACAAGCCGCGAACGCTAAACTTCAACAGCAACCACCCAATCAGTCACAAACGCAATTACATAAGGCACTATGTCGGCATGTTGGGACGCACTGCAATGAAGAGGAAGACTGGGTTGCAGAATTCCAAAATCGCCAACGGGTACTGAAGAAATGATCTATTCTCGCATCTTTCCCGAGCCGGTGCATGCAAGAACGAGATGATCGACAAGGTCTCACAGATCTTAAATCTTGGCGAGTGATTCCACACGGCAGGAAAATCTCGGTGGCCGTCAGCCTCCTTCCAGCATCACTTGGTGTTGGAGTCGCCTGCAGACCGAAGGCACCATAAGGTGTCAGGTAATGAGGCCAAACGACCCGCTGGTACGGTAGGAAACAAGTGGAATCGTTTATCAGATCTGGTGGTCTTGCGGGCAGAGCAAATGTGCTGGAGGGACTGGAAGACTGCTCAGAGTGCGAATCGACGAACACGCGGCCGCAGTGTAAATAAGTGAGGCCAAACCTCAAATCGCACCCCATTCAACGAGACCCAGCCGCGCACTCAAATTCGATATGGCTGAAATTCTCGCTACAGGTGATAATTGCGTGAACTGCGTGTTGCTTGAGTCATGCTTCACTGACTCCCAGTCCATTAACAAGTGCAGTGGCTTTCCCATCCCATTTCCGATCATAACACTTAGTCTGACCAAAGTAACTAGCCATTGTTGGAGCACGTAAGCCGGTAAGTCAGGTGGCCAGGCCATCATCAATTCAACACCCGACATCATCCACACCGGCCATCATACGACTAACGCACCAGAGGGCAATCATATTCTACAAAGGAGGGGCCGTTAATTGTCTTAGGTATGCAGTAGCGTAATGGCCAATATTTTAAATAATGAAACTTCCTATGCATGCATTATCCGTACCCGATACTATCTCTTAGGGTGGATGTGAGCATGAATCATGGGCGGCAGGCGAATAAAGCGCTTGTTCCAGCGAATGTATTCGTGGACTATAGTCGACCGTAGACTATTGGCCTGCTCGGATAAGTCCCACTAGTTCTGTTTTGACCGGGTCGCCTTATGACCTGTCTACGTTATGTCGCGGCCCGTCTGTATGTGAAAACACGGTCTTATAATGGAGCATGACTACCGAATCTAAAATAGTGCACATGCAACCAAATGTCACGAGGCATACAGTCAGGACGTTATTGTCAAATTATACGGGAAGAGAATGGCAGTTCCAGGCAAATAGCACCAGGATTGAAGAACAAAAAAGAGATACAGTTTTTTGAAACAAACAACAAATGTAGACTAAACGGCAAACAGTCCAGTTGAAGGTAGAAACATTCCAGCCGAGGGGATTAAGTGTACATTCCAGAGGCATATTATCGGTGGGGCAAGGACCAAAATTTATTAAGGGGCAAATGACTGCATACTGCCAAAATGTGAGTAGTGTTATAAAGGTAAATACGTGGGGACGCACAGCACCTACTTCTTCCCAACTGACAAGTTCCACTAGAACTACGGTGAGGACGTCTTGCCGGTACGTTCTAGTATTTTCGCCTTGAGTCAATCAAGTTCCTCCTAAGCTGTTCACATTTGTTGAAAAGTATGTCTCAGTCATCACTGCAGATACGGTGGATGGACGCTCATCGACCATGCCACGGAACTTGCTAGTCCCGTTTTGCCTTGGGCTTTGTCTCGAGCCCTGCCCGTAACCGCACAGCGGCGAGCGATATAGTCTGAGTAGCAGTCTCTCTTGTTTTTGTCGGTAATGCTATTCTGTGCGTACATATACAGTTAGTGACCTAACTCATTAAATGTGTCGAAATTTACGAATGATTGTCAATCATTCGCAAACCGACACCATTTCATGAGTTCGATTTCTATGTTAATAAGGTAAAAGTTTAAAAGAATCAAAAACATAAAGTTAATATTATAGGCAGTGTTGCGTTTTTTAGAAATACCGATTTATTTTGAAAAGCGCAATATCCCGAAAACGCCAGAAATGGCTCTAATTAAATAAAGTTCGTTTTTAGATGTATAGAGTGTATTTTCAAACCAACCACGTAGTAAATATGAAAGTAGACTTAACGTAACGTCTAATAACGATGCCTTAGTGAAGTTTACATCGAAATATCGTTTAATAAATAGTGTGACTTCATATATGACGGTTTTTTAACTGCCTACATTCTGGGTATAGATTCCTAAACAGTTTTCCAGTGTTTCATAATTTCCTTGACTATTTGGGTTAAATAAGATAGGGTTCAACAAGATGAGCTGGATTTGCTTGAGTTCGCCGATGGGGACATCGTAGGATCAAATGTTTTCATAAGGTGACATGCCATGAGGCCGGTCGGTGCATAATAAATTTAAATAGAACTGACAAGCGTGATCGCAAACATACTATTTTGTGTTTATAGAAAGAACTTTTCTTCCGTTAAATTAATTTATACTTTTCCTTTGTTTTGGATTACGTTGAGTTTCAGATCGGCCTTGAAATATTGCTGAATACTTTATGACTTGCAGCGTTTTCACCCGATCGGCCATAAAGATAGATTCTGATTTTCCTATCTTTTGAGAACTTTAAAATAAGATTGTTCCTGAGGGCTTTTACCGAATTAGTGAGCTATAAGGCGCTCCTTTTCATAAAGATGGTCGTCTGGGTCAATGTGAAGATCATTCAAACACCAAAATTCAGTTTCGAGAAAAATGACTACCCACAATGAAAGTCACCAAAAAATATGCCTTGGATCAATAAGAAAACTTTCTATAATAAGTTTCCTCTTTAGGAAGTGCTTTATTACTGCACTCCGTCGACGTATCTCTGTGTACTTTGCATTTTTGCACGCCGAGGCCAAGTAAACATTTGATACTTTTGACGGTTTATTTCACATTCCTAAGCAATACTAATATTTTTCTATCGTAAACGCAACAACATGCCTTTCACCTTACATTGAGGCCATTTCCACTGTTTATGGTCCCTTTCAGACTCCGTTCTTCGATTATGACTGGACGGCAGAACGCCCTTATAAATACTGATATTTTGATGAAACTAAAATGTTTTGTTCGTTCTATTTCTGAAAAAAAGTATGCGCAGAATCTAAACTACTAGAAAACCAGTGTTTCAAATGTTTAAAGTTGGAACTGACCATTCCGTGATGGGCATCTATGTGACATCAGGGAGAATTTTCCAAACTGCAAAACAGTTTCAGCCCACTTCAACGAAGGAATCTCTATTTTAGGTATCATTGCACTTTAGGGCTCCAAATCGCACAGATCTGCTAATTTGTCATAAAGAAATTGATAAAACCCCTGGTTTTCTTAAAATAACCTTTTTGTTAGCCGGTTGATAACCATGGTCTCTTCCGACTAAATCTGTTTATTAAAACTCTCGAGAGTAAATTACTGTCCTTTCAATGAAAAAGTCGCCCAGATGCGTAACTGGAGTCAAGGACATGTATTAGCATAGGGGTTTGCACGAATATATTCCAACATCTATTTTCGCTAATATTTACGGATATTTTACTTGATACAATTACGTAATAACAACTTCTGAACAAGAAAAGGACATTTCATTGAAGGATGTGAGTGAGCGAACAAAATGCGCCACGTTAAAGGCGTCCAGAAATTCTCTCATCAGTTTCCGTTATCAGATTTTATGAGATAGGTCACGTGCTGTATATGCGTGTGCTGCACTGAATAATGTCTGAAATTATTCACTTAATTCTTCTCTGCAGTTCATTTACCTGGGGAACCCAGTGATGAGCCGAACCCCTCGCAGCCGTGTCACGCAGCGACAGACTATCGGCGAAACGTGTGTCTGGGCCTTAAGGTAATACTTATGTCAGGAGTACGATATAATACATTTGCCATATATATATATATCAATCAGGAATGGGCGCACACCGATCTATTGGCTTCACAAAGCAAACAAGCTCCGTATGTGTGGCAAAGGTCACGAACAGGCAACCAATTACCAGGCCGAAGTCGGCCAAGTCATAATAGCAGCGAGGAGGGACGACAGAGACTGCGAGTAGATTGATACAGCACTGTTTCGGGCTTAGTCTGCCTATATTCAGCTAATCATAACCCTGACCACCAGCAGCTGCGTCCAGAAACATAAACATGAATGAAGGCAGAATAAGCCCGAAACAGTGCTGTATCAATCTACTCGCATTCTCTGTCGTCCCTCCTCGCTGCTATATATATATATGGATATAGGCAAAAATGCTGACCCCAGGTGTTAATATGGAAGAGGAGGATGAGGCGATCTCTGGGGAGATCGCCTCATCCTCCTCTTCCATATATATATATATATATATACATGTGATGGTAGGGAGGCTCATCGAACCTTCTTACGGAACTCCCTCGTTCCGTTGTTCCTTACAGCTCTCTCACGAGCCCAACCAGCAGCCGCACAGCGGCGCATGATATAGGCAGAATGATATTACCGACAAAGACAAGGGAGACTGGAATGGCTATTTCTGGCTTATTAGCAGTCGTCAGCCAATCATATCAAGCCCCGAAGTACGGAACACACGAGGCTCGAACTCGCGACCTGTTAGTTAGCAGTCCACGTCTTTAACCACTGGGCTACGAGCCCGCTGCCCTGTCGGTTTCGATCGGGAATATACAATGGTAGGGGGCGTTCACCGATTGTTCTTACGGAACTCACTCGTTCCGTTATACCTTACGAACTCTCTCTCGAGCCTCGGGTATTTCACACTTCGGGGTTGGGTATGACTGGCTAATAGGCCAAGAAAGGGCCATTTCAGTCTCCTTTGTCTTTATTGGTCATAACATACTGCATATATATGTAGATAAGGTGTTACCGACAGAAACAGGGAATGGTCATCTCTGGCTTATTAGCTGTCATCAGCCAGTCATACACAACCCCAAGCGTGGATCACTTGAGATTCGAACCCGGGATCTTTGGTCATGGAGTTTGACACTCTACATGCCTGATCGGTGAGCGCCCACTGTCATAATTGATATTCCCGATCACAACCGACAAGACAACGGGACCGTGGCTCAATGGTAGTGTCAAACTACATGACCGAAGATCCCGGCTTCGAATCTCAAGTGATCCACGCTAGGAGTTGGGTAGGACTGGTTGATGTCGACTAATAAGACAGAAATGGCCATTCCGTTCCCCCTTGCCTTCGTCTGTAACATCTCATCTACATCTACCACTAGTCGCTGTGCGACTGCCTGCGAGAGTTCTAGTATGAGCCCCAAGGCACAGCGAAACGAGCATGTTCCGTAACCTACCTGATCGGTGTGTGCCTACTGTCATAATATGTATATGTGTATATCTTTTGTGTCGAATTCGTTTTTAACCATTACGTCTACTATCTCCCTCAGATCAATGTTTTTTTTCGAGGCAGGTTATCTAGTGACGCAATCAGCCGCCAAGGTTGTCAATAAGAAATAAATTTTCCTCGTCTTTCACCCTCTGCGAACTTCCACGCCATCAGAATCTCTTCATGATTTGCGATAAAATATGTCGTTAGCGCAAATTTTTGGGTCGATTAACTTGAAGCTAGAAGGTAAATTGCATTTTTAATGTACTAGTTTGCTTGAAAGCACATCAGCCCGACTTTAGCCACAGCACTTACACTAACATTACCCGTGCCATCAACTATAATCCTAACTGCAACCACTCCCTAAAATTTAGAGGAGGGCCACTTTCATTGCGGCGGACCCATATTTCCGTGTCAATCCAATATGCGTTTAAAAGTTTGTCTTTTATTTAACAAACTGGCACCTTCATATGGCACCAACAGGTCCGAAGACTTGGGCAACGGAAATTAATTTTTTTATTCATAAAACATGAAAACATGAACGGCAATTGATAGGTGTATTAGGTTAGGCGGCGATGGTTTTAAATTTGGTCGTCAGCGCGAGTGGAGGAAGATCGATAAGCGTCAGTCCGTCTCAGCAAGCTGTGTTGATTTAACTGATGTTTTACAAAGAACAGAGCGGGACTAGATGTCAAAGATGTTGACGATTTCACATGTACTTCCGCTAGAAAATCTGGGAAACAAACAAAGCCGTATGATGCCGGAAATACTTATCCTTGTCTTCTATTGCCCTATAGGCACTGTTTTCCAAGTTCCGACGTCGCTCATCGACTTGACTGAAAATATACTGTTTCGTTTGTAATTAGCAAAAAAGAAAGTAAAAATCAATACTGCAATTTTTCCCCACAGATTCGTTCTCCGACGAAGCAAATTTTAACGAGCAGAATGGACGAATGCGCTAAAGCTGCCATTTTCCGCAAAGGCATCAATAGTTCAAGTTCATAAAACTGCGGGTCCACAAAACAACGAGTGAGACCAGACGTAAACCTTTTAAGCAATTGCTTTGATAATTCGCATCTATAAGCAAAGTTCAAATACTCATGCCGTCTTGACTTGTCTCTAGTACTTATTTAACATGTTTTCTATCCACTTATAAAGTTCTCGGCTACTTAGCAGCTAAAAATGGCCTAATGGCTTGGCGCCTGATTGTTGTTTCCGTCCTGAGTGCAACCCCAATTCCAAGTGGTGTGAGAAGGCGGTTAAAAGCTTCCAAGAAATTCCTCACGTACAGAAGCGCACGCCAAAATTTAGGGCCGGTTGGATTTGGATTCTGGTTTAGTCTGCGTACGAACCGGCTGCCACAGTTGAGCGGGTAACTATTGGCTCTCAGTACCCGTCGAAGATATTGCAATTAAGTAACCTTGCCTTCCGTTTCATTGCAATGTGCCTCAAGGCGCCGGTATAACGCCACTACACAACTGCGTTTGTGACCGACCGGGTGGTTACTGGTTAAATTCAGTACTTGCGTAGTATTTGTTGCTTTCCTGAACTGTTTTGGTATTTAAGCCACCATAATCACTGCGGGAAAAGAGGACATCCAGAAGCACCAATTGGTTGTTCTCTTCCTCCTCCATCGTAAATTGTGTGCCATTGAAGACTCTGTTGAGACGTTCTGCAAACGGCTAGCATCTGACTCCATTTGATGACGACAAAGGCATCATCCACATACCGAACCAATAACTTCGGTTTGTAGTGTCGGAAAATCAGCTACTCCAACCGTTGAAGGACGGCATCGGCTGAGTCCTGAAATCGGCGAAAACGTTGGCGTGCCCTTCACCTGCTCGTAGGTTGTTCCGACGAACGTAAGGTACGTCTTGAGTAGTTCGATGGTCTAGACTGCCAAGTGGAACAAATGTAGGTGCTAAGGCATGAAACCTCACTTAACACAGGCGACGTCAAGCCTACCAACATGATTGCAGCAGTGCAGTCCTACTACTCGTATATGAGAACGGCGAATCGCCTTGGACACGCCCAACGTATCCAACTTCTGAAGTTTTGACTCAAGAAACCAAATCCAAACGGCCCTAAATTTTGGTGAGCGCTTTTTTACGTGAAAAAGTCTTGGAAGCCGTCAACCACCCTCTCACTCCGCTTGGAATTTGGGTTGCATTCAGGCCGGAAGCAACCATTAGGCGCCAAGCCATGAGGCCGAAATAGCCGCTGCCTCGGCAGGAAACGTCTGGAGTCGTTTGACGGATCTGGTACAGTTGCGGACAGAGCAACTACGTGGGAGAAACTGGGAAATTACTCCCGATGCGCATCGTTGAGCACGCAGCAGTAGTGAGAAGGAAAGTCGCCAGCTCTCAGGTAGCAGCTCATTCCACGAAACTCGGCCGTATTTTTAAGTTCTAAGGGGTCGGAATCCTCACAGGGAGTGACAACCGCGTGAAACGCTAGCTGCTCGAATCATGGTTTTCAAGCCCACAATCTATCAACAAGCTCAATGACCTCCCGGTACCATATTCAGTGCTGAATCATTTCCTGAGTAGGGAATCAGTCACGTGGGAAGGGCGAGGACGCTCAACTGTCATAAACGGTCAGTTAAGATGCTATGTGAATGGACATTGCGCGGTCTTAAAAAATCTCATAATTAGAAACTTTTTAAAAGCCTAATTATACTCCTTTCTTGAATAAAAAATATAAAAAGCCGTGATTCTCTATTAATTGACTGAAAGAAAGCGTACTGTGGTTTATTGTTTCTATAACATATATTTGAATTTGCAACACCATCGAAAATAAATGAGAAAAATGCACACTACTTAAGTATTCATTTTTGACCGAGTACGCTTTTTTACAGGAGATTAAAAAGCAGTGTGTTTAAAAGCCGACATCCTGCCGAGTCCGAAATACTATACGATTATGCCGCAGGATAATTAGTATTACAACCGCGCCTAAGTAATTCTTCCTAATCGAAAACGCGCTTCAAAATTTCAGTCAACATTTCATGAGATAGGTCACTCACTGTACGTACTATAAATATAGCAGTCTTTGTGTCTCCATTACCTTTGTCTTCAGACGTTTCTGATGATGGTTTCAAATAAGAATCTGAAACATCAAGCGAAATAAACTACATGTGTCAGTGATCGCATCTTCTTCTTCCTCTTCTTCTTCTTCTTCTTCTGAACTGTTGTAATAAATATGAGGATTGTTCAATGGTCGACATTCGAGTCGATAATCCCTGCAATTTCATCATGGTTGCTGGATGATCGTGTGACGATTGCTCGACTATTATATTTCAGTTTGCTCCCCGCGTCACTAATTACTCTGCCCAGGTTGTCTCAGCACCGGATATGGAGGGGGGAAGGTCATTGCATTTGTTAACAGACCGGGGTCCAATGAACCATGACTCAGGTGGCCCGCGGCTCACGCGATTGTCCTATATCTCGAGAATGTCGTCTCTTCCAACTTGAATGTGTGACCGGATCACGTCAAAAAGCCGCACATTGAGGGCCGTCGTCATTTCACCGCACTTCTGCCACGTGTTCGGCGATTCGCGCACGGAGCAGTCTCCCAGTTTCTCCGACGTAGTTGCTTTGTCCACAGTTGCACCAGATACGATAAATGACTCCAGACGTTTCCTGCTGTGGCAGGGATCTTTCGGTTTCTTTGCCTGACGCCTAAAGGTTGCCTCCGGTTTGTGTGCAACTCAAACCACAAGTGGTGCAGGAAGGGAGTCGACGGTTTCCGAAACGTTCTTGCAAAAACTGGCATTCCGGAACAGATAGCACGAGATGCTGTACATGATAGCATTTTATACAAAATTAAATAACACTGAACTGGCAGTTCTGCGCTGCCCATAGGTACTTGTTGTGTTACCCGTTAGGTCGTTCTCATCTGAACAGGTAGTTGCTGAGACTGGAAATTCGGTCTCACCAGCATTTCCGTTGGAAACAATGGTTATATACGCATTCTCTGCACGGCTACTCCCTCTTTCCAGGAAAAGACAAAGAATGAAAATTGGGGACAAGATGTCATTACGTTCTCTGACCCTGTTGTAGAGACAATCGTGTTTTGTCTCAAGGGTAAATACGCTGAAACGAAGATTACCCTCAAATTCGTTGCAATCTTTCAAGTTTCAAAATCGTTTTTGACAATTCATTACCACTAACATAGAGAGTGAGAATGTGAGGAGTTGACAGGGTTTATAAGTGTCTCATGGATTAGTGAGGCTCATGGATCCCATGTTAAGATTAAATCGCGCATATCTGGTCGATAGGAATAACCAACTTGATGGTACTAAAGCCTTTCAGGTTGTCTACCGAACGCCAAAGAACTTCTCTAAAGGTCTACGCTAACGGGCGCTAACAACATCCGAGGCCATGGCTATACAGCTAACGAATTCAGCGCTGTGCTGTCAGAAGACGTTGCTACAAACGCTATATTCACCGTTTTTTATGTAGATTCCATGCTGTGATCTTACGCCGCCCCAACACCCTAATGACGGCCATAGCCAATCCGTGGGCTCGTCCTACAAACAGGCTTCATATGGGGATTATATCATTTATGATTGTCACTTGTCTACAGCAGATTCAGCGGAATAGGCGGAGTCCCATGAGGCAGATGAGCATCGGGTTGAATTGCCCATCGGCTGATTGTGGATTGCGTTCTGCTGATCATGCATTTCAAGTAGGTTTCAGCAATCAAGAAACCAAATCCGAAATTTGTGTGATTTTCTTCCCCATCTCTTTATGCTGTATTTCACATGTGCCTGCATTATTCAAAGATTCTCGCGGTATTTATTTGTCGGCAAAATATTTTCGGGTATGGGTTGTCCAGTTTTACAACGTGTTGTTGTACTGCGAGTTGAGGCAGCGCGCAAGTGTGGTCACATTAAACGCTACGTAGGGTGAAGTCATCAGTAAGCTTATCATGTTTTCGCGACTTTTGTAAACAAGGCCTGTTCATCTCTTGGTTTGTCAGGGGCGCATGAGGGCGCCTGGGCGGCAGTTCGTTTTTGACCTCTGCCTCTACTCTAACTCGGAGTTGTTCGCAACTCTATTGATATGCTGCGCTTTGTCTGATTTAAGTATAACTTTGTTTCTCATTAGGCGTTTAAATAACCCTAACTGAAGCTTGGTCAGGGCAGACAGAGCTAGGTATCCGTCAACAACTTCTTCAAGCAAAGTAAGCCGCCGGTCCAAGGGGAATACCGTTGATTTGTCAGTCGTTTTGTCAGCCGATATTACTGTAGCTCATGGGGGGGAATACTAAGCATCTGATGGTACCTTCTGTTTGGTCTGGACGTACTCTGACATTTCGCCGCTTAAGTAGGTGTAACATTCTTAACTCAATTACACCGCCCTTAAAGTCAGAATGAAGAAGCAGACTACTATCAAGGTCAGAAAGGCTTCGCCATGTTCTCCAATCAGTCAGCGGGCACGTGAGGAAATTTTCGGATGCTCTGGGTGCGAATGCGTTCGTAGATCAGAAGTTAACTGACTGGAACTCTTCACTTATTAGTTCACAGATCGGCATTTTATAACAAGATAGAAACTTGCGTGATGCTGTCGAACGATGCTAGTGTAGAGACTGTGGTCCGCATGTAGCATAAAACGCCTTTGGAAGTTATCTCACGCATTTCATAAATGATCGGATTCTTGTTAGCTCAACAGGACAATATATTTTCCTCTTTGAATAAATAATACTCAGGAATAGTGTCCACTTTGGCCCGTTCATCAGATTTACCAAGGATACAATGCATCAATAAGCGACGGCAGGTAGGATGGTGATGCCGGTGTCCGTTACTCCGTCTTTTCTGAAGGACGGATTTTGTTAACGCAGTAAGGTTGATTGGGCCAGTCCACTAATTTAATATCTTTCGACTTGTTTTTATTTTAGCTCAAATATTAACTTAATTTCCAGCCCCAGAACATGACGATATAACTTAGAAATAGGTTTCATACCGAGGGTCGGCCGCTTATTTTTTACTGGAGGTCTCTGAAAACAAGCTCCGCGTTAGGATGTTTCTAATTCGAGGAGGGTTCAAACAGCTCAGCAATACAGCTAGTTGTACCTTGATAATACCACTCATGCTTATCCATTGCGTCTCTTTGATTCGCTACCCACCAACAGTCTTAATGACGGCCGACTTTATATTTTTACTTTCACCATCATAGAATAATACTCGAAAAAAACAAATTTTCACAACCAGGTAGGCGTATGTCGTAAAAGTTTTCTTAAGTATGTAAGGCCGGGAATTTAGACATAAACATGTGGACGGTCAGAAGGCATCGGCAGAACAATGGTTACCTGTCAGACGCCAGAGAAGTTTGAACTGTCGTCCAATTTCAGAAGTTTCAATATACGACTGTCGCTGCTTCTCAATGTATTCGCATTGTCTCGCTGCTGCCGAAATTACTACTTGGATAAAACTATCCGAAACACCGGATCAATAATATGATATAATTTGAATAAAAACGGACAGTTCAGTTACATATTATGATGCGCAATATAAGCAGACAGTGGTTTCCTATTCTACAATTCAAGAAAGATCGCAGCAAGAAATAGCCGAAAAGATTATCATTTACTGTCGTGGCATCGTCATTCGTGGCCTTCAAACTTCGGTGTTTCCTACAACTTCGCAGCTGCCTTCGCATGGTGTCGGAGGGGATCGACATTTGGGGCAATTTTAATGATCATCTTGTTAAACTCCTCATAGGTACGCCGCTCGGGCCATATGACAGCTCTGCAAGACAGAAAATACATTCGCTGACGTCCGTAACAGAAGACAATAAATAAAATTCAAGGTTGCGGCATGTGACAGCTAATTGACGCAACACATACTCACCAGATTAGCTAAACACCGTATTACTTGTAAGACTACCATAAACTCCTCTCACCGCAGGAGACTATTTGACAGGCTTATCGTCTACCCTGAAGTCACGTCCACATAGAGCACCTGTATATCCATCTATCTCATTCTCCTCTGTTTCCACTTTTAATAAATTCGAGGCCAGATTCTGAAATTGAATACCGGCCCAAAGCCGCCATCCACAGTAAAGTCATGAAAAATAAAGAGCGGTTATATCCCAAGGAGCAATCTAAGATAGTATGTCGTATCCCGCGCGAAAATAGTCTTCATAGTTACACAGATAAGACTGGAAGCATGCTGGGATCGCGTATACACAAACATAAACGGACTGTTTGACGAGGCGACGAGTTATCACCCACGAAACGTGTCTTGAATTCAACTTTGCATCCATCATAATAATTGCCTGTACTGAAAACAAAACAGGCCAATAATTATTAAAGTTCGGGACTCGAGTAAGAACGCCGTCAATCAATTCATCTGTTTGGCCAAGGCGTACAGAGCCCTGCGAAATCACCTCCAGTCTTGGGTACCAATCGGGAGATGGCACCCAAAATATCCGCCTAACCGAAGCAGCCTGTCTTACGGGACAGGTGGTAATAGGGGTTTTATGGGTGGTGGCTGGTCGGGATGTACGATACTAGCCGACAGAAAGCCTTATTTGAACAGGCGAATGTTCGAAGTTGGCCCGCTCTCCGTTCCGATATTACAAAATGGGTCACCAAAGACAGCATAGTGATAACGGACGAGTGGAAGGCGTATAGACGTTTTCCCTCAGAAGGTTATGTACATTTCTGTGTTAAGCACTCAAAGAACTTCAAGCACCCTACCACCGGACGTCACACCAATGCCACTGAGGCATACCGGAGTAGACTGAATAGGAAACTCCACGAGGGAGGCCCTGTATGTGGTCGAGCTGTGTGGGCTCACATAGACGAAGTACAGTATCGTCTTTGGTTTGGCCTCAATGCCATGTCTTTGACAGATGCCTGGGAACTGTTCCTGTCCCATGTTGCGCAGCCTCATCCTTTTAAAAGTGATTTCGTTTTGTAATAACCTGCCATAATGCGAATGTATGCCGTATATTCAGGTGTACGGGTTTAACGATGGGGAAGGTTGGGTAACAGCGACCATCTTCCATGTAACCTCCTGCGATGTTCGTTCGGTCAGCTCATGTTAGGCCGTCGCGGAAAGTCCAAGTAGTGCGTTAAAGTAGGCCTGCATCCGCTGATATAGCCTGAAGGCGTTTGCGTCCACTGTTAAAGGTATTATTTCTAGGTAATTGATTTTTTTTGGGTGCCATCTCCCGATTGTTACCCACTCTTGTAATAGCCGTTGATAATTGACTAGCGCGCCTTGCAGCCGTCGTTCGTTCTGTTGTTGCTACTATCGCTGACAATGGACTCCTTCACGAGTTAGAGAGCAAAAGACAATGAACAGATTGTTTCGGTGCCCGATCGGTCTTCTTTTCTATTTTTGTGCACTCTACACTCGATCTGATTCCAAAGTGCACATGTACTCGTTTCCAATGGAAGAGTCGAGGATCTCAGATTACCATAAAAGCCACGTTAAGTGGAAGTAATTTCAGCGTTATTCTCAATTATAAGTTGGACCGGGTTATTTTCGCGACTGGGCAAACTATGATTATCGGTGGACTATAATAGCCTGAACATGCGTTTAGTTGTTTAATGTTGGGGTGCCGAGGCATAAGTAATGAGTGTGCACTGGGGTTTACCATCATTCAATCAAGTCACCTGTTATAGAAGAAGAAGAAGAAGAAGAAGAAGAAGAAGAAGAAGAAAAACAAGAAGAAGAACACAGCGCAGGGGGACACTAGAGGGGATTCTCCGAGTTGTTATTTCGGGCAAAACTAACCGACGGCATGGCAACGATGTGAACTGGCAGTCTTCAGTCGGGAGGCAGAGAGCGTTTGTTTGGTTTCAGCTGATTGTATTTGTGGTCCAGAGGTAGGTTAATAAGTTTTGTTTATCGCATTACGCGAGAAGTCATGTTTTGGCGTGGTATGAGTTGCCTTAAAAGGGGTGCGACACTTTTGGTCTTAAGTGTTGAGCTGTGCCTCATTCGAGACATAAACAGCAGCTAAGGGCAGTGCATAAGTGTGCCCGCATTGTACAAGGCCGAGTGGTTCCGGGGCAGTGCCCCCGAGGTAGGATGCAATGGTTTTGCAACAGGCGAGGTTGACCGGTGCAGTGATGACGGTCAGCCATGCGAAAAGTAGGCGTACTTCTCTGTTCACTCATCCGAGGGTCAGCAGTTTGTCAGGGCGTTTCTGTTAATTAATGGGAAGATTGAGTCTAGGCACTAATGTGACGTGCCTCACCCGTGTGCCACAGTGGTTCGGAACTCTCCCAGTCTTAGCGCAAATCGACTATAAAATGCAATGAGCACCGGTTCCTCCTGTTTAGATCTAACAGAAGTGAAGTACAGCCAGCTCGGGTTGCATGCGCGCGCATGCACCAGCAATAAATCTCCAAACAGAAGTGAAGCATGATCGTCTTCTTTGATCAGGATGGAAATTTGCGCCTGGACTAAACATTCGCAAGTCTCTCTCAGGTATGAGCTTGGTTCGTTAAATATAAAGAAGATGTGAAGAGTTTGAAGTCTTAAGTTACAGATCTCGTTCAAGCAGACTTGGAGACACTCCATCAAAATAATCACTACTGAACAGAAAATTTGCTCATCATATTTTTCGGCGGGCAGCAGAAATAAGTAAGGCCTCTATATTTTGCTCTAGTAGTTGTATGTTGAGCATAAATGTTCGCAGCAAAGCCTTTAATAAAACACATTGGGAAATAAAAATACGGATATTGAGGGACCGCATTAACTCGTGAATGAAGGGGTATACTCGAATTCTGCGCAGACATATGAACATCAACTAAAAAACAGACAGTGAAAAAATCTTCATTTTTTGCCCTCTAAGCGAAGGCTGATTGGTTAAGTCTGCGAAACTTCCCATATTACGATTAAAATGTCAGTTGGCGAACATATGTGTTCAGCAACTCATCATCCGGCCGATACATTTACATGGGTAATGATTGGTTACTTCGTACGAATACTTCTAATTAGCAAAAAGTCAAGCTTGGGGTTTATTGTTCGCGGAAACACTACAAATCAGAATTTACGGTTGACAATTTGTAAGATGACCGAGCTTTTCAAGTAAAAGACGAATACAGAAATTACTCATGTTACCGAATAACTATAAGTCTAAAGGTGTTGAAAAAGGAACGATCTTCGAAGAAGGGCAATTTTAAGTTAGACAGATTCCTATGTCAGCAAAGTAGGATACAAAAACAAGCAATAAAAACAGGCAGACGGCCCCGTGGCACCGTTGTGGTATATTACGGAACGGATAACAGCGGTGGGATGCAGAGAGATAGGGAACGCCATTGCATAAGCTACTTTAGCGTTCCGGCCCGATGATAAGTTTATGCGGGAAGAGGTCGACGCGGTTGCCGGAGCAAGAACTTTATTCGCCTGACGTTTCCAATTCATGCCAGAAAGCAACATCAGAGATAGGAGCAGATACGAACACTTCATGGACAGGATGTTGCAGTATTTATATGATGTAGTCGCTATGCTACCGCATACACACGAAAATTTACGACGCCGCCTTCATCAAGCATTGGTACATTTCAAAAGAAGAGGAGGCGTTCACCGGGAGAGGTGTATTGGAGGTCTGACTTTTCGAGTAGATGTTTCTTCTACCCATCTTCAGAGACTGAGAAGTCATGCACACAGCTTTCCTTATATCTCGCACTTTGTTTGATGCCTGACCCGCCAATACCGTCTGTGTGGCTGCATCCGACCCGCATGTCACCGTGACCTGAATCCCGCCCATCATCGTAGACCGCCGCGATAATTGACGACCCCGCTTGTCCCGCGCTGTGACTGTCCCCCGTCAAAAATGTCCGTAAGACCAGATCGGGGGGAGGCAAATTGACGTGGCGGTTGACAGAACAGTAGGTAGACATCCAGGCTTCTTGCACCTGCCTTGCCGTATGATCAGCACCTCTGCCCACAATTTCAACGGCGTCAAAGTTGAAGACGTGTCCTATTTGGACTGACTGACTGACATGGGTTGCAACCTCCGACTTTAGCCCCAACTTTCGCACGGCCAACTTATGCTCGTGCATGCACATTCGCAGCCGTCGGCCGGTTTCCCCAACGCAGTTGCACATTCCGCACCTGCGCTGAAGTCTGTAGACTTCTCCTGCTTAGGGATCGGGTCTTTTGGCCGCATCACTTACCGGCGGATTGTTGAGTCGGGCCTGTGGGCAACGCTCATTCCGAGTGGCGCGAGGTATCTGGCTACGGCGTCGGAGACCCCTTTCATGTATGGAATGCTCCTCCACGATTTTGGATGACTACGTTCTTCATTCCGCTTCCTTGGTTGCTATCGGCTCCGTTCAACGAATGTTCGCGGATAGCAGTTGCTCTGAAGAGTTCGTGGAAGAGCCTCATTTCGTCCAGTTTGGCGACTGGAGTGCTGCAATGAGTTTTCACCCGTCGGTATAGCGTGCGTACACAGCTTCGTTTCTGTTGCAGTGGGTGGTTGCTGTTGTAACTGAGCATTTGCAGCTTGCTCATCGGTTTTTTGTAGATTGACGTCGCCAGTTTGCCCTCTGGTTGGCGTGAGACAAGAACATCCAAGAATGAAAGTTTGCTGTCCACTTCTTCCAGCGTGAACTGTGGGTCAGAAATAATTGAGGTACGTAGCTCTTCATATTGGTTAATATTATCTTGATCGATGATTACGAAGGTATCATCGACGTAGCGTGCCCGAAACTTGGGTTTGCATTCCTCATACAGTCGTTTCTCGAGTTTTTGCAGAACCGCTTCGGCAATGAATCAGGAAATGACTGAAGCCATCGGAGTGCTCTTAATTTGTTCATATGTGATCCTTTCGAAAATAAAAAAATGTTTCGAGACAGTGCCAAATGAGTTCTATGAGACCCTGAGTTGTGGGCTGGCCATCACCTTCGTCGTAATTCTGACGTAACAGGTCACCGAGAGTCTCGACCGCAAGGGCCTGCGGTATGGACGTGAAGAGGGAGGCGATGTCAAATGACACCATCCCCTCATTCGGTTCGATCGTGACCGCCCTTATTTTGTTGAGGAATTGCTCTGCTGAGTGTTCCGTTGTCTGTGAGCCCGCGGTTAGAAAACGTATCTTCTGAAACAGCCAATTTGCGAGACCGTATGTGAGTGTGCCTCGGAGAGAGACGATTAGTCGGAGGGGAACATCTGGCTTGTGTACCTTTGGAAGACTGTAGAATCTCGCCATCGGTGATGCTGTGGACTTTGCCATATACCAGTCTTTGATGGTGATGGCTTTTTCATTCTTTAGTCGTGACAAAATTCTGTTAACCTTTGCCAGTAGGGAATTTAGACTGGTGGCGTTGCTGGCCATGTAGGACTCCCGGTTGTTGAGGGGCATGAGGACTTGCTTCGGTAATCTACCTTGTCAAGGATAACGATTGATCGGCCTTTGTCAGCGGGCAGATTAACTATTTCGATGTCCGCTTCCAACTCCTTTAGGATCTCTTGTTCATCTCTTAGCAGCCAATGGGTTTTTCGGTGTAACATGAGAAGATATTTGATGTCGGAGGAGGTCTTTTGCCTCGTCTGTGGCGCCGGTTTGACGTAGCACAGATTCGAAAAAAGCAACAAATGTGACCGGGTCGGCGTCAGTTGTGTTAAAACCAGATCCACGTTGTAGAACTTTTGTTTGCGCTTCAGTAAGATGTTTTGACGAGAGGTTGTGTACTAACGTTTGTTCAGGTTCCCGGGATTGTGCGGTCTGCAGGGCCATGAACCTTACTGTTAAGTCAGCATCTCTGTTAGCACGTTTCTTTCGTCCCAATGATATCAAGGTGTTCTCCAATGTAATGGCGGTCGATTCACCACAACGGCATGTAACAAGCATCCTGAAGTTGTCGGCAATTTGTGCGTATTTCCTTAGTCGAAGGTGACATATTGCATGAGTACCCTTGTCATTCGCCGGCTATGACGGAACATCGTTTCTTTAGCCAGTTCCGTGTTGATTGGAGGCTTGTAGGAAAGACATTTAGGCATAACATAGCTGACAAGGCATCTGTGAAGGAAATTGAGCTGTGCATAGGTCGAGGCCTGTCAAAGGACAGATTTTTTTTACGACGAACCAGTTGAAGCGCTTCGCGCCCGTAACTTACATCAATAGTAGTGAAAATGCGATTCCCAGGTGGCATATCAAAAGAAATCGTGACGCTCACCGGGGGAGGTGTATTGGAGTTCTGACGTTTCGAGTAAACGCTTCTTCTACTCATCTTCAGAGACTGCTATTTTTGCATTTGATGCGACAATTGCTTGTTGTCTGGCCTTCAAGTCGTTAATTACACCAATTTCATAGCCCCTGTTGGATGTCGGTTTGATGATTACTCGGCCATCTGGTTCACCGGCACAGTGTTCGCCTGCATGCGCCCTGCTTAGCAATTACTTCGCCCAAGCTAATTCTCAGCACCTAATATGGAGTGGTAGGTCATTGCACTTGTTAATAGATTGAGGACCAAAGAACCATGACTCAGGTAGTTCATGGCAATGGTTCATCGGTCTCTGTGCGGTGGATTCGCAAGTGACCGGACAGGCTCGTGGGTGAAGGTGAATTTGTGACTGAAATGAGGGCAGATGGGGCCGAATCCACATCGCTAGAGGTGAGAGTTGTGATTGTGAGGCTGGTAGTTAACGAGGCATCGGCAGCGTTTCGCTTGATAGCAGAGGTGGTAGAGGTTATTGTGGCGGTCGTCACAGCAAAAGTTTTGGCAGAGATCACGGTTGCGATGGCCGACTGAGGCAGGACACGGGGAATCAGAAAAGCGGTGTTGAGGGTGGCCGCCGTCGTGGACGTCGTAAGGGGTTGTATCAGGAATAGACGCGGAGGCAGAGGTTGGGGTTGTCAGGTCGTTGGTACGTTGAGTCCAGTGATGTTCAGCGAGGTCGATTCGAGCATCGTTGACATCGTAGGCATGTTGGAAGTGTTGGATCATTCATGTTGTGGGTGAGGGACTCCTGGGACTTACGCGCTCCCTTTTGGCTTTAGGAGCGACGACCTGGCTGCCTTCAGAGATATCTGCTCTAGTCTTCACTTCTATTTCCAGGCCAGTTGATTTTGTGCGGAGACTTCCTAAGTCTTCAGTCGATTTGCAGCTGCCCCCAGGAGTTATCGTGGTGGTGTCCTCGTGGTGGTGGATTTGACCCTGTCGGCGAGCACACTTAACGACGTCTCCATAAAGGAGTAGTTTTGGAAAGCGAGCGTCGTCCATTGTCACGAGACAACCGTACCATCGCAGTTGCATTTATCTCATCAGGACGTGGATGCTGGGGATTCCGGTCTGTCCCAGAACTTCCGTTTCCGGGGTTCTGTCCTGCCATCTCAGCTTTAGTGTTCTGTGTAGGCGACTAAGACAAAAGTGCATATTTTCACTCTAGCGCTCAGTTGTAAGCGGGGACAATTCCACATGGAGGCTTGCAACCGGGCGTAATCTTGGCTGGCTTTGGAGGTCCGATGAGCAACCTCATTGTCGATTTTGCGCTGCACGAGAGTATGCTTCCTAGGAAGGCGGATTTTTTCACGGCCTACAGTTGGCTGTCGTTAACACTGATTCGAGGAGCGTTGTATTCCATGTTGGGTGATGGTTAGCGTATTACTGTCATTTAATTCGCGTTGGTGGTCAGTTCGAAGTCGGCAACCCTGTGGCGAAGAGGTTCATGTTGCCTCGCATGTCAGCATTTGACGCGGTGTGGTAAGTGCAGAGATCAACGATGAGCAGGTCGTGGACTGTAATCGTGGATAGACGTGCTGAGGCCTGCATATGCTGGCTGTTGAGAAGATGTCCGTCGTCCTGTAGGCGATACGGATCCCTGTGCGCTCGTCACGGTAGGCGTACATAAATATGACAGTAAACGTGGTGCTAAGGATAATAGGGCGAGTACGCAATCGTGCCGCACCTCATTAAAACTAAATGTGCGTTTGAGACGGTTCCGTCGTCCGTGACGCGCGCCATTATCGCGTCGTGGAGCTGACGCCTTTGTACGCATAGATCGTTCAAAACAGCAACATTTCTGCGTGACTTTCTTTATTCTTTCAGTACCAACCGTGTAAAAGGCTTTCGTCAGATCTGCGAGGCACTCGTCTTTTAGCTGACGAGTGGCGAAGATTGTGTCAATGTTTCTGCGATGTCGTCGAAAGTCACACTGGGTTTCCGGAAGAAGTCCTCGTTCGAGATGATCATGGAGATGGCTGAGGAGGTTGCGAACGAAGATCTTCCCAGCGGTGTTGGGCAGCATAATTACTCTGCGGTTATCACAGACTTACCGGTTCCTTCTCCGTTTGCAGAGATGTACGATATTCGCGTCGTTAAAATACTGAGGAACCCCTATCTGGCATCATAGCTCCCGGAATAGCAGTGGTAGTTATTCCATTAGTTGGTGGCTGAAGTGCTTGTAGATGTCGGCCTGATTAGCGTCAAATTCCGTTGCCTTCTGGCTGGAGTTTTGGTGCATGGCGTGACTTGTTTCTGGGGTAGAAAGAGGCTGTTTTTAGGTCGTCACTAGTTTCCACTTTGGGTAATTGGTCATTTGGCGGCGTCGAAGATCGTAGATGGGAGACTGAGGAGATTTTTAAGTGCTCGACCCAGCACATCAGAATCTGTGATTTCGTCGTCAGAAGCATTGTTCCATCGGGGATGAGATGTAACACGGTTCCTACAATTGGGGATCGTTGATCACCTTGAATGATGAGCAGACATTCTTGAATTCATTGCGGTCGGCATACCCCTGGATTTCCTCTGTACAGCGGGTCATCCTGGCATCCTGCATCAACCTTAATCGGTGCTGTACGATGCGACGATAACGAAAAAAAGCTGCTCTGTCTCTATCAGTTTAATGATTCGTGTAGGCTTTGTGCAGCCTGTGCATTTTAGCGAGCAAAATGCCAGTGACGGTGCTGTTGTCGTCGAACCTCTCCTGATGTTAGCGACGTACGCGACTGAGGACGTCCGGTGCAGTCGAGAGGATAGGAGTTCATAGTTGACACCATCGAATTCCCATTGTAAAGTGGCTGTCTTGCGCCGGCAGTCCTTCCAGGTGGTGGGCGAACTGATTCCTGAAATTTTGTAATGAGCAGGCAAATTCACACAACAGTATATAACCAGCGTGACGGTCTCTTGTGGCCTCCTGTGGGAGTGCATTCAGAGTCTCAACATGAAGATGACGAGACGGTGACCAGTCTAGCCATCGACGTCACAGATTGCCTGTATCACTAGCACGTTCTGTCTATATTTTCTTCGAATGAGAACGTACTCCAGCAGCTGTTAGCTTCGCGATTGAGGGTACATCTAAGTGACCTTTTCCCGCTTCGGCATGCGAAAGGTGTTGGTCCAGTGAAAGCGGTGTTCCGCGCAGGTCCGTAAACCAAAAGATTACTTTCTTTGCAGCCGTCGATTCAGTAAGGACGCAACACTCCCTTGCAGGCAGCATTGTTTGTCCCGACGCGAGCGCTGAAGTCATCAAGAGCAGTCAACTTATCTGCCTTCGGAATAGTCGCTAGGAGGACTTGCAGTTCTTTGTAAAATTTAGACTTCGCCTTGTCTGAGTTGGTCATTGTTGGACGTTGTCACTGATGATGGTAGCGAATTTTGATTGATGAAGAGGCAGGAACATCAGCCATTCGTTGATACCCTGTGGCGGATAGGGCAGTCTCCCCACGACGTCGTTCCGGATTTCACTGACGACGTCATCCACTGGGCAGCCGCTCTAGAAAAAGGTGCAGTCAGCACCCACCTCCTCCAGGCAGCCTTGTTAGGTGAAGCTGGTCTCGCTAACAGCAGCGATGTCTTGCGTGGTGACGCGCCTGTTCTCGAGAAGATAGCGTCGTCCTCCGTTTCCGTTGGTTGTTCCTCAGGTAGTCTAAATGGGAACGAATGTTTCAGGCTGCCAGAATGAGTGGTATCACTTTACCAACCAGTAGGATACGGAAGGGGGACGGGACGGCAGTTGTTATAGTTCCTTTAAGTGTTTAACCGCGAGTTTTACATATAGGAGCTATGTATGCTAACGGAAGGCGCGATTCCCAAGCATCTGCAGTGACATTTCTGCATATATTTTTGATCCCTGGCATTCAATGGATCACAATTCAGTCTCCTCTGCAAGTTAAAAGTTCCCACCTAACTACCCTAAGTCTATGGGTAAATGTCCTCTAGAAACACAGGGGCGACTACCACTAGGTTACAAAAACCCGTCTTGTGCGTATAAAAGAACCTGGTACAAACTCCATGACTATCATGGCCAGATTTCGGTTATTTTATTGCAAACCTCCGGGATCCCTACTTGCCCCGTCTCCTTAACCTTCGCTGTCTCCGAACTCATCGTCCCCTACTCCTCTCTCTCGCCCTGTCACCAAACCCGATTGGTATGGGAAGACGAACATTTATCTTACATGCGTTGCCTGTGCTCCAATCCCATCTCAACGCACTCACCCAATAGGCATTTACCGAAAGCACACGTATGCTTGCCTACCGTCTTCAGAAATTTATGTCCTAAGTTATTGTGATTACCGTAAACCGTGCGCCTCACGCCATCGCATGTTATCATGTTTTATTTTTAGGTAGCCTCCGTAACAAATGCAAGGATCTTGACCTTCTGAATGCAATACAAATTGTTTGCCAAAAAATATTCTACGAGAGCATTTCATGTTATACAATGAAATCCTTGAAACATTCTTCTTGAAAATGCATTTGCTGGATTACATTACAATCGCGCGCTACCCAACCAAGCACACGTTTGGAGACATATTAAACGTCCTGCGAGAAAGCCCACTTTAGCCACCTCCACGCAAAATCATAAAACACCAAATTGAATTTTGGTGGTCATACTGTATTACTGTCTCGTATACAGTGGATTACCACGAATGGAGTACCACGGTTCTGTGAATTAATTAATCTTTCACAAATGCGTGAGACGTTAGCATTCAAGCGAGTCCATAAAAACCATGACCAGCCGCCTATATGGCTTCGTGGTAGCTGCGGGCAAGGACCTACGTCTGACTGCCAACAACCAAAGACTAAGCAGGCAAATCATTCTTTGTGCCACATAAACCCGCCTTTCTAAAAAACACGGTCTATGCTTCGGCGCGTCAGGGCGCCAACACGCAAACTAGCTTCTCTCATCAACTATGGATTACCTTGCCAATTGGGTGAAAAGTTCTTCTCTCCGACCTCCAAAGTACAAACTACAGGTCGACACGTTGTTCATATCCCAATGGATACCCGAAAATCAGTTTTCCTTAGCTGGAGGTAGAGAAAGATCAAAAGTCTACACAACTACAGGGATCATGAAAGGTCAGCAGGTCTCCGGGTGCTAACTAAATGCCTGTCTTGAAGTGTGTTAAACGCCGCCAAAAATAAGTAGTGTCCCCCGACCATTCGAAACATTAGTACATTTTCAATGAATGTTGCACGGGTCGTTCAATAGTTGCGGTTGTTTTCTCAAATGTTTGGGGAAAATACGCAGGACATAAAATAGCCATCAAAGCAGGTATAGTAAAACACAGCTAGCAACCCCGGTGGGAATTCAGGTAAAACTATTCCCCGAAAATGGGCCGATATATGAGTAAAGCAACTTTTTGAAAAGCAAGCTAATCCAGTCAGAGAATATTTGTTGAGTTTTTAGACATGTAAGGAAAACTTTATCTGGCTTTCAGGTGCACTTTTAAAATCCTATGGAAACTGTTTTTATTTTAACTGCCCGTAGGCGTCAGTCTATTTTAAAGGCAAAGGTTACACTTATAATCTGCGCTGATTGCTGAAATTTCGTCTGGATTGGACCCCTAAAATTCATTCGAAATAATTACTTCCAACCTAACGGAAGGCAAAAGACTGGTCCTGCTGTACCCTCTTAGGGATAGAGGTTCTTGATTTCGTATTTCTCACCTTTGTGTGACCTAGGAATACGTAGTGGCATGATTAGGCAATTAGACTTGTGCTTCGGCGAAAGAACAATGACATTATTTGCCTTATTCTGCAAGCGTACAATACGCAAGTTGCTGCTTCTCTAACCAATTCGGGATAGATCTGAAATCATTTTAGACATATTGCCTATGATGAACATAAAATCAAGACCATGAGAGCCAGCTTCCACCGCATGCTTTCTTACATTTGCATCATGATTTTTTGGCGCGAAGTGATGTCCCGAAGGATTTTCCTTCAATTCTACGCACCCGAATTCCGAGTCCACTGAGCAGAGCGGTTTTGCTTCCGACAACACAAAAGTTAAATAAAGTTGGCGATTGCTGACTAAATTCAGAACACAAATTATGCACATCATCGGTTAAACTTTTCAGAATAACAAGAAAATAACTGGCTTACATTCCACATCTCTTATGTGTATTATGGACATCTCCTTACGTAGGTTTCAAGTCGGGTCTTCTGAATATCCCGTTTATTACAAAAGTCTTAGAGAGCAGAGGAATTAGGAGTAAGTATGGTGATTCTAACATCCTTATTGGTTAGTCTTGCATTCATACTCTTCGTTTAGAATAGGTTAAGCATAGCTAGGAGGAAAATCGGCTGATTCAAGTTTATGACATGTTTGCGATCTGCATAACTGTTTCCGAGCTGAAAACCCGATATGTTTATTTTCTGCCCTAAAACCTGGGAGCCTTTGTGGCGGTCAAGGATGTGAGATCGACTTAAAACACGCACAATAAATTCGTTTCGTCTACTGTCAGAAGTCGGGGAGCTGTGAGGACTAGTTTATTCTGTACACAGGGCAGGTTGCCGTAAGTTGGCGATTTGCTTGCAACAGAGAAAAGCGTCCGTTCACGGAGAGCGTCAGTCACGGTGTGTGTTGTTTACGCGGGTGTGAGTGTCTAGGTCAGCAGGAGGGGGTGACTGTCTGAGTGGTGGTCGTGTGATTGGACAAATTAGAGGACGAATTGAGGGCGCATACTCACAAGGCCTCACGGGAATCAAGCCAAAGCGTTCGACGCGCGTTAGGCGATACTAGTTTTTGAGTGCAGCCGGGGTTCACTGCAGCTGGACCGGAGGTGTCCCAGTTCTAGCCGGCGGGGGTGGTCGTGCGTCAGCGGCCTGTCAGTGCTTATCGCGGTCATCGACCGACAAAAGGGAGCCGGAGAAAAGGGGGACTGGAGCAGCTGCTACAACTCCCCCCCAGACACCAAACAAAGTGAAGGCGTCGACACGCTAGCCAGCCACAAACCTGTCGGGCCAGTGGACGTGGCGACCAGATCGTGTGTGGCGAACCGGAGGGGGGCTGTCGCCAGTAGGTGGAGGAGGCCGCAGTGTTTGAGGCGGGGTACAGTGTTGGGGTGAGGGATGTTCACTGTCGTCGATGTAGGCCGGCATGACGCGATCAATGCTGACTGTGTCGGTCTTGCCGTTGCGGTCGATGACAACATCTTTGTCAGATCGGCGAAGGACTTTATACGGCCCGTCATAGGGTGGTTGGAGTGGTCGTCGGACAGCGTCATGCCGAACCAAGACGAAATCGCACTTATCCAGGTCGGAAGGGATGAAGGAATTGGCCGGTGACGCCCGAGGAGGCGTTGCGCGGAGTTTGCGCATGACACTACGCAGCTGCTCCACATAACTGCAAGGTTCGAAAAACGTTAGCATGTTTGAGGGAGACACTAACGCACCGGGCAGTCGTAGGGAGGTTCCGTAGACAAGATCAGCTGCAGTGCAACCGATGTCGGCCTTGAGAGTGGAACGGAGGGACAACAGCACCAGGGGAAGGTGATCAGACCATCGGGAAGGATCAGGCTGGGCCATAAGGGAAGTCTTGAGCTGTCGATGGAAACGTTCGACGAGACCGTTTGCTTGAGGGTGGTACGCCTTTGTTCGGATTCGGTTGGTACCGAGAAGGGAAGTAAGTTCGCGAAACAGCGTGGACTCGAATTGGGATCCGCGGTCAGGGGTGACAGTCGCAGGAACTCAAAAATTGGACACCCAATGAGTCAAGAAAGCTTTCGCAACGGTTTCAGCACTGATGTCCGGAATGGGCGCTGCAACCGGCCACCGAGTAAAGCGATCAATACATGTCAGCATATAGGTAGAACCGTTAGATGGTGGCAGCGGACCTACCAGGTCAATATGCACATGACTGAAGCGTGCATCAGGGGTGGCGAAAGTTCCTGACGGAGTAATAGTATGCCGATGCGTTTTGGCTCGTTGACATGGTAGACAGGAGCGGGTCCAACGCCGTACATCCCGGTTGATGTTGGGCCAGACGAATCGGTCAGGGATGAGTTTCACTGTCGCCCGGACTCCAGGGTGGGATAGATTGTGAAGAGCTTTGAACACTCGTCGTCGTAAAGTTGCTAGAACAAAAGGACGTTCGTGTCCGGTAGGAAGGTCGCACGTGATGGTGCCTGTGCCAGTGGGAAGGGGGACATCTTGAAGGCGTAAAGAAGAGTCCTCGTGGCGGTATTGGGAGAGCTCGTCATCCGATCGCTGAGCCTCAGCCATGAGCGTGAAGTCTATGGCGTCTGTTGTGATGGAGGCCATCTCGAGTCTTGAAAGACCATCAGGAACCACATTTTCCTTACCGTGGACATGTTGGATGTCGCAGGAAAACTGTGAGATGAAGTCAAGATGACGGAGTTCACGGGGCGAGTATCGATCGGGAGAGGCCCTCAGAGCAAAAACGAGTGGCTTCTGATCTGTGAGAACAACAAATTCACGACCCTCGAGGAAATGGCGGAAGTGCCGGATGGATAGATAGACGGCAAGGAGTTCGCGGCCGAAGACACTGTAGCGGGTCTCTGCTGGGCTGAGTTTCTTCGAGAAGAAAGCCAGAGGCTGTAGAACACCACGAACAGTTTGCTGAAGTGACGCACCAACGGCAGTGCTGGAAGCATCTATCATGAGAGTTAGTTGGGCATCTGAGCGAGGATGGGCAAGCAATGTTGCGTCCGCAAGTGCGGCCTTGACGTCATTGAAGGACCTGACGGCCTCCTCGGTCATCACTAGTGTCTTCTTGGAGTGGGTCAGCGAGCTGTTGAGAGGCTGCAGTATGGTGGCACCATGGGGAAGAAAACGGTGATAGTAGTTCACCATCCCCAAGAATCGGCGTAGTTGGCTGATGATTGTCGGGACGGGGAACGTTGATATGGCCGAAACTTTTTCCGGGACGGGCTTTATCCCATCTGAGTTCACTTCGTGACCAAGCAAGATAAGACTGGGGACTCCAAACTCACATTTGGCGGCATTGATGATAACGCCGTGGGAGTCGAGCCGTTCGAAGAGCTGTCGAAGATGAATCTCGTGTTCAGCAGCGTCAGAACTAGCCACCAGCAAATCACCAATGTAGGCGTAGACGAAGTCGAGACCTCGCAGAACCTGATCAATGAATCGCTGAAAGGTTTGAGTGGCGTTCCTCAGACCAAAGGGCATACGAGTGAATTCGAATAACCCAAAGGGAGTGGTCACTGCAGTTTTCGGAACATCACTGGCTTCGATCGGGATTTGATGGTAGGCACGCAAAAGGTCGACCTTAGAGAATATTCGCTTACCATGTAGCGAAAGAGTGAAGTCTTGGATGTGCGGGACGGGATACTGATCGGGGACAGTCACAGAGTTCAATGCCCGATAGTCACCACACGGTCGCCAGTCGCCATTCTTCTTGGGGACAAGATGGAGGGGTGATGCCCAGCAGCTGTCGGACTGTCGGATGATGCCGAGCTCAAGCATGTGATCGAACTCTGCCTTGGCGATCTTCAAACGGTCCGGAGCAAGACGACGTGGTCGGCAAGATTTGGGAGGTCCATTGGTGGAAATGTGGTGGGTGACTGTGTGTTTGATGTCCACTTCACGAAATGAGGGGTTGGTTAGGCGGGGAAACTGCCTGAGGAGTGAGTGGAAGGGACAGTCAGAGATGGGCATAACAGTAAGAGGGTTGACGCAGGGATTCACATCGGATTGACATCGGGCATGAAGATCGGTGATGCAGTCGACGAGTCGGCGATTCTTCAAATCTACTAGTAGATTGAAGTGAGCTAAGAAATCGGCACCTATGAGGGCGACGGAGACGTCAGCAATAATGAAAACCCATCGGAAAATTCGACGAAGGCCCAAATCGAGTGTGATGGAGCGCTGTCTAAAGGTGGGGATGCTGGAGTTGTTGGCAGCTGTTAGACAAAAAGAGCTGCGGTGTTTGCGTTCGGCCGGAGTTGGCGGAACCACGCTAACCTCGGCACCAGAGTCAACAAGGAATTTGGCGCCAGCGATACGGTCCCAGAGGAACAAACGGCGAGTGTGCAGATTGGCAACGCTTCCAGCAGCAGTGGACTCTACTGTCGGGTGGGATTGTCTCCCTGAGGCCGTTAGAGATGCCTTGAAAGAGCATGGCTGAAGACATCGTCGAGCTGCTCCTCCAAATTGTTGGTGATACCAGCAGACGCTACTTGGAGATTGTGGACGGCGGGTGTGGGAATCGGAGAAGGTAGGGCGACGGTTTGGTGTTCGCCGCGGGCCGTTAGTGGTAACTGCAGTAAGCTGGGCCTTCAGGCGCATTAATATTTCCTCGAGCCGATCCAAGCGAACGCTAGCTCCTTGAGAATTTGAGTTGATGAGTGACTTCTGGTCTCGGGACATCGCGCTGTAGGTCGCCGGAAGATTGTTGTTGTGGAAGAAATGTTTGCGGAATTCCGGTGTTCGGAAATTAGGGGTCACCAATTTGTGGCGGTCAAGGATGTGAGATCGACTTAAACCACGCACAATAAGTTCGTTTCGTCTACTGTCAGAAGTCGGGGAGCTGTGAGGACTAGTTTATTCTGTACACAGGGCAGGTTGCCGTAAGTTGGCGATTTGCTTGCAACAGAGAAAAGCGTCCGTTCATGGAGAGCGTCAGTCACGGTGTGTGTTGTTTACGCGGGTGTGAGTGTCTAGGTCAGCAGGAGGGGGTGACTGTCTGAGTGGTGGTCGTGTGATTGGACAAATTAGAGGACGAATTGAGGGCGCATACTCACAAGGCCTCACGGGAATCAAGCCAAAGCGTTCGACGCGCGTTAGGCGATACTAGTTTTTGAGTGCAGCCGGGGTTCACTGCAGCTGGACCGGAGGTGTTCCAGTTCTAGCCGGCGGGGGTGGTCGTGCGTCAGCGGCCTGTCAGTGCTTATCGCGGTCATCGACCGACAAAAGGGAGCCGGAGAAAAGGGGGACTGGAACAGCTGCTACACCTTCATTCTGCATCCCTGAAATTGATCACTCAGCAAGAAAACATAGGATTTTTTAAATTTGATTAACTGACTGCCGTTTCCGATATCTAAGGGAAAGATGGAATTAGGAACATTAAGAGCGACATTCTAGAATATGCCGTTGAAGTTTTGACATCGTGTGGAACCCAAAAGTGCTATTTATTTGGTGTTTGAGGTCTCACTGAACTACCCTAAGCCACTGGATCAGCGTCTACTAGTAACGGTTGAATCGGTTGCCATCAGATTGCGCAAGTCGGTCTTGTGCGCACAGAATAACTAAGCGCAAGTTTCTCGTTCGTCATGATCACGGACCGATCAACAGTATGCAGTCATACGCACCCTCGTGCTCTTCATAATCTTAACTGCCACTTATTATCCTCTCCTCCACATTCCACTCGCCACATGTGTGTTATCAGTAACTTCACCCGATTTCTCTAACCACTGATCTACTTTACTTGACCCCCTTCTCTTACTAATGTGATGGTCGGTGGCCAGTCTTTTGCTTTATGAGTAGTTGCTTATTAACAGTGCCCATTCCAAAATCAACCGTATCAACCTATTAAATGTCCACACGGCTCAGATGAGGAGTAAATGTAATATCGAAGTAATTTCCGAAGGCTCATGAGATATCGGGGGTCAATCTTATAGTACAAAGATTTCAGGAAAATAACACAACTAAGGGATTACTGCTACAACTTTCCCTTCTGTTTTTTTTTAATTTTTTGTTCTCAGGGGTTTTCGGTGATATCAGAACAGGTATTTTAATAGGTCAGGTGATGCCTCTGCTGAGGGACTCCGTCATAGCAGACGAAATTTCCTGATCTCTTCATAAAGAAGGGTGGGTTTGGAGGATGCAGTGACAAGAAAGTGCTGATTCGGTAAAAATATGACGACAACAATGGTTTTTACCTGACCGCACATGCCATTGTAGGTGGCAGTGTTTAAACAAGATAACTCTACAAAAATATTCGTAACAGAATTGATAAGACTAAAGCAGCGGCAACTCAACCGTCGTTTCTGACGATGCTCACCATGTGCCCCATAGCAGGGTGGGCACAAGAACGGTTAATTGCGCGTGAACTAGTCTATAGTGTCAACCGATCTGAGTAGTATTTGCTGCACTCTCTTTTCCTCTCTCATCTGGGCCTCGTATCACGCCGAAGCTAAGGAGCCTGAAGGCGGAAGCGGACGTATGCGGTTAATGTCGAAGGCGACCGCACCAAGGCGTGTCATAACCTTCCCAATCTACAGACAAACGAACCGGACTTCACACAACAAAAAGGGTAGGAGGGCCGAGTGAATCCCGACTGATGAGACGTATGCCTGTACGTAGGCCTGCCAAATTTCTCCCAATTTTTGACTTATTTACAGGCGCACATTCCCATTAACAGCTGCTGAACCCCAGCCTAGCATGCGTGTAGGTTCAGCGCATCTACCGTGTGGCCCGTTTTGGGATCACAAGAAACAACAACGGTTGTTGTACAACTGTATTTTACTTTTCATGGGAAAAGACAAAGGGAAACGCCGCTGCATCCATACACTGTTTCAAAATGAGCTTCATAAAGAGAAGAAAGCAAAATCAATCATTTTATACCAACTGGTATGCATTTTTAAGCGTCTTCATGTGGTACGCCATATTACGGTATTTGCAATCCACAATGCAAATGGCCTACCGCAGTGTTAATTACACAAGAGTCATTAAAACGTACTCGACGTTGATAGAAACTGAGACTGGGACTTGTTCGTTACCGCAGTCGGTCAGCTTGAAAAATATAACAAAGAGCAGCAAACATTACCGTGGTGTACTGTCCAAAGTCTTATGAACTGGACATTGCCCAGTGAAGTGTTACGAGTCTGCTAAAAATTTCTCGGAAATAACTGAACTGTTTACGTGCGTGGGCACTCGGCTGAAAAAGTTACCCTCGAGGATGTCCGCTCATAGGCAGTGGAGATATCTGCTTCCTCAAAACGATGCACAAAGAGGCAATCGTCTTCTATTTAGCGCTATGTCTATCCTGCAGGGCAATGCAGCTGCATCTGGTATGCGCAGAGCACGGAGAAAAGTTAGATAGAAGGTTAAATGCAGCTGGAGCCAATCGTACTAATTGTGGGGAGGACTAGCGTGTATGTCAAGCAGGACAAGTTTCGCAGTGGATGTTTATGCTGCAATAACAGGCCCTGCATTTACTTAGTCAGATAGTAAACATTTGCAAATTATTTATTTGCTGGAAGATAACTTGATCCCCGTTAAGCCGAAACGGTGTGTACCGATGATAACAATACGTCTTAGTTCACCAAGTCAACGAAATGGGCTTATTAGTTATTCAAATCGCAGCTGCTTCTCCCTTTCTACTGGAAACGCCAATAAAATGCAGTAGCAAAAATCTTGTTCGTTAGTGGGCTGCATTTGGCCTGAATAAGAGGGGAAAATGAGACGGTACTAGAAGGGTTTTATAAACTTGTTTGCTTCGTCCTGCAGCGTAGTGCAAGCTGCAAACATTGAATATGTAAAACCTTCACCAGTTCAAATGACCCTTTAGCCAAAATGAACGCAGTGACGAACAGTAAAAAAGGTATACACGGCCATCTTTACCGAGACCTCTTTTCAAGGGCGGACCAACGACCGAAGTGACTGCCTTATAAATAATCCCAGAAGTGCTGAATCTGAAATAAAAGTACGTTATTGACAAGGCTGGTTTCCCTAAGCACTACAGGTCAATATGTTACTTGCGACGCTTCATTTTGCGCTCGCGAGGTTTAGACAAAGAAAAGGGAAGGACACTAGCCGTCTTGTCAGTTTCACCCATTTTGATACCTAAGGGGTTGCTTTCGTCGTGTATCGGATCTTTCGGCAGCCTTATTGCATAGTCCAATGCGAGGTTTAGCTTGTGTCTCAGAGTTTTCGCCGCGTTGTTGTTTCCGTGAGTTTTCAGCCAATTTTATAATAAGATGCAACGGTATTATGGCAGTTCCGAAGAGGCTAGTCAGCCAGGTAAAGAATCCCGCTGGGTTTACGTGTTGACGTTGCTAGGCCTGGCGGCATACCCACTGAGATGAAGATATCCTATGGGCTTTGAGATCATCTGTTCTCTTGTATGCCGAAGGACGCGCCCTTTCGTTACAGTTTGCGTGACCCTACTCTATGGTGGTGCGGTGGCTCGCGTGATTACCGAAGATCATTTTTGATGCCTCAACCGTTATAGAGTTGATTGGGTAGGACTTCTTGCTCGTCGCAGTCCTGTTTCAGCACTTTTCGTTATTAAGTTTACTGGAATGAACATCCTCCATATGATCAAAAAGGAAGTCCTTGATCCTTAAGATAAAGATTGATCAAGACAGAATTTTAAGAATTTTACCCACCTACTGCTTTCAATTCGGTCAGTATATTTGTTGATACATAGGTGCAGGCCACCTTGACTCTCTGTGAAGCTGAAAATGGAAAATTTACAGCGACATTTTTGCCGTGGGAAAGGGACGTTTGTTTTAACTAGCTTGATGGATAAAGGACGTTGGACCGGAAGCCATCGTTACCGTTCGGTCTTTTCCATGCCAAATGAATCGTCAGCTCGGAACATGTCACATATCAAAAATTCGTGAGCGCTATGCTCTCCACAGTTAATAAAGACTCTGGCAAAAGACGGTCTAGACTGGTGGCCGGAATCTACATCCAACTATTTGCATAACTGTCAAAGTAACTCAATAGGGTTCGGATGATACGTTTGCCTCTAAGCCGCAACAAATCAAACTATGGTCATTGAAATCTAACTGTATATGGAGTATCCAGAACGTGATGTAGATAGGCGAACCGTCAAAACGAATCGGCCCCTGTGTGGATATAATCCACTGTTTCGCACCATATGTAACTTCGCTGATACGGCCAATTAACTTCTATTCCAGAGCGCTGTCATAGAGGTCTACGACTCCCAGGTGATATTCCTATATAAGTGTCCGTATAAGAGAGATGAAAAGAAGCAGGACAACTGGCGAATATCAAAGCCCTCAATGACCAATTTTGAGAATGAAGAGGGGACGTTTGCCTCGTAAGGCGGTTAATTTGAAGGGTAGAGATAATTAAAACAGAGTACAGAACTGTAGTGAAAAAAATGAAGCCGCAGTGGAGTGCAAAATGATATGGAACATAAGAGACGAAACACTTCGGATATATTCCAAGGAATCTTTCTGCGAATTCATCATTCTTGTTCTGGGAACCACAGTATAAACGATCCAAAATAACTACCGTAAAGGGCCGATTCGCTCCCTGCCTTAGATGTTCTTCTAAGCAGGAGATCTGAGGGGAGTGTCCAAAGAGGCGTCTATCGGAAGAAAACCTGGTGTAGACAATACACGAACTCCGCCAGTTTTGTATCCCGCCAAAAAGCGAAATCTGCTCCGATGTTTGGCACAAAGGGCTAGAAAAATTTGCTCAACAGATAGAATCGAGGAAGAACTCTGAAAAATTCAGGACTTCCTTCGAGAAAACGGGTATCCTGACAGGTTTATTGCGAAGAACATTGCCAAACGACCGATCAAACCCGCCACACTGACCGCTGCAAAGAAAACTTTGTTCCTCAAAATCCCTTTCCAAGGGGACGCGGCGAGTGGGCTCCTAAGGAGAAGCCTTGATTAAGCTGTCTTGTGAACCTTACAAGCAGCAAGGGTTCAAATATCATTCTCTACTAACCCTATTTTACGCGGAGAAGGTAAGGATAAGTTTCCACCACAGACCTCCTCAATGGGCATATATTCCTTCCCCTGCTCCTGTGTTGCAGTTTATATTGGTCGCGTTAGTCGGCGCATACCAAGAGAATACGGAGACACCTCCCGGCATGGCCTGGAAAAGGCGAAACGGAAAGCATAAGCAGCGCCATTCTCGCCCATGATGTTGATTCCGGACATCGTGTGGACCCCTACGAAGATTTTCGTGTGATTTATAAGGTCCCATCGAGCTACCCTAAGCTACTAGGCCAGCGCCTGTTAGCGACAGCGGAAGCGGCCGTCATTAGGTTAAGGAGGCCACTCCTATGTGCACAAAAGAACCGCGTTCAGGCTCCGCGCCTACAGTGGTCGAAGGTCGACTAACGATGCAACTCTCCCCGCGCACTTCCGCTCTTATCCCGCCCCTGACAGGAGTGCTATTACCCCACCCCCACATTTCCACACCCTGCCTGTGATTTAAGGAGAACTTTTATCGATTTCTCTTATCGCTGACATATTTTACTTTTACCCCGTTGCTATATAACTGTACTGGCCCTGTGGCGGTCAAGGATGTGAGATCAACTTAAACCACGCACAATAAGTTCGTTTCGTCTAACGTAAGAAGTCAGGGAGCTGCGAGGACTAGTTTATTCTATACACAGGGCAGGTTGCCGTAAGTTGGCTGTTTTCTTGCGACAGAGATAAGCGTCCGTTCACGGAGTGTGTCAGTCGCGGTGTGTTGTTGACGCGGGAGTGAGTTTCTGGGTCAGGAGGAGGGGGTGACTGGCTGAGTTTTTGTCGTGTGATTGGACAAATTAGGGGAGGAATGAGGGGCGCATGCACTCAATGCCTAACGGGTATCAAGCCGAGGCGTTAGACGCGCGTGAGGTGATGAAAGCTTGTGAGGTCAGCCGACAGTCACTGAAGTTGGACCGGAGGTGTCTGAGCGTTATCCGACGGGGGAGGTCGTATGTCAATAGCTGTCGCGGCCATTCGACAAAACGGATCCGGAGAAAAGGGGGACAGGAGCGGCTGCTACAGCCCGAGGAGAATTTATCGAAAGCTACGTATGCTCGCCACCTCGTCTTCTAACTATCGAAATATTCGTACCTCATCCTTAATGACAGCAAACACCGAAGATTGGCTTCCACCATTAATAGGGCTCCTTCGCATCCTCTACAGGGTAAGTGGCAATAACCATCGTTCAGCAATCAAATTAGTCAGCTGTATGATGCTTATGATCGATCAGTTATGAGGATGAACACATATATGGGCTTGAGGAGTAAGGACCATGAAATATAGATGCAAACATAACAAAATACTTGTAAAGATCACAATCCGTAGATTTGTTTTCAATAACTTTTATCAGTTTGGGTTAAACTAGGCTTTTCAGATGACGCCCTCACCCTTTCTCAAGAGACCGCATCGGCTAAGAAACGAGCGTAGAGCATACGGAGATATCGAAACAGCAGGATTTTGGCAGTAACTGCCTGCTGGCGACGAAAAGATGTAAGTTGCGGGTACATTTTCCAGGCAACCTAAGTGGAAGCATGCCTAGGTAATCCCTAGGACTATTTCCGCCGCCACACAAAGGCTCTTTACCTAAGTGGAAAGTATATACGAGGAATTTTCTTCTTCCTTTTTCAAATTCAGAGGATTTTGTGTTTGTTTCTTGTACTTTTCAAACAGGTACTCGAGGATACTTTCCGTCGCTTTTCTAATAAACTAAAAATGCTCCATGTTCGGAATGAGAGAGACAGATTAAGCGCATGCGGGTAGAGGGCACTGGTGATGTGCGTTAGATGAAACATATGTGACGCAGTTTATCTGCAAGTCTTAACTAAGAAACCTGTAGGCGATGGATTTGCCGTCAAATAATTAAGCCGTTAAGCTCACAATACTTTTTCACACAATAATGATAAAATACGCTCCCAGTAAGGACAATCCATTGATCGGTTGAAATGAAGGGAATAAGCTAGACGTAATCGTATTCGAAAACGTCCCGCCAATAAGTGTTAAAGGTAATGACTTGAATTATCCCCAAATTAATATATCTTGTTTGTGTCCGGCTGACTCATCGTGACTAAGCCAAATAAGCCATTAGGGCATTTAAACTGGTAGCAAAGGCAGTATGTTTTGTTGAAGAAACGCCAAAGAAACTTATTGTTTTTACCGTTATCAGATGTCATTTACACTGGATAAGTCACTTTGGGAATGTTAGCATAAACTTTACCATTATGATATAGCTTTGAATTATACGTTTTTGAGGTGCTGCAAAGCTGACTTTAGTTAGTCTGTCCTTCCGAGAGGTTTGCAGGTTTGCAGGTGTACATTTCAGCGTGATTTTTGAAACAATACCTTTATAGAATTTTAAAACCAAAAAGAACGCTTCGGAGAACGCGAACAAAGTACTTTTATTGTGTTAACTGATTCAAAATGTAGTTGGTCCATTCAACATTAGGAATATTTTCTCCTCACTTAACACTAAAGTTCCACGTTGAATAAAGAGACAAAAGCATAGCGCAGCCGTTTAAAACACGGAAACTTCAATGCGGCATTTTTTTACGAGTTCGCAGATAATTAGGGCAAATGGACATGGCTTTTTCAACCCTATAAATTCTCTGTATCATACCTGTAGATTTACGCAGATTGCCTACCAAAATAAATAACACAACATTGAAGAAATTTGGCCGTGTGAGCCTCTTGATCAGCGGCAACAGTTTCCCAAACAAAAGAAATTTCATGCGGATTGGATTATATTATTCTAAGAACTTAGCCCTTTATATTTCATCTTATCCCAACAATGAAAGGACAACGACATCGATTAAACTGATCCTATAAAGGGCTGCTTTCAGAGCTCAAAACGCGGGAATCTGTACGGTTCACTGCCGATGATAGAGTCTCAAAGTTTAGGTGCAGTGCTGGCTTTTGGTGTTTATAAATAGTTTCCGACTACTCGTTGTCTTAATTTTTCTCCTGAAGAGCATTCGGTAAATGGCGATTTCGTCGGAAGTGAAATTACAGGTGGCCTTTTTGAAATATGGTGTACTCCTAAATAACTTGAAGCAAGGGTTAAATCTAGAAAGGCCTTTCTTGTGGAATCTGTACGAAAGCCGTCTGACACTCTTTCCAAATTCCTTTTGAAACAGCTAGGCACTTTCACCTCTGCTGTGAAATACGTTATACCAATAGCGCCCTCTTTTATCAGTTGTCATTACGAAATGTTTGCTTGGAATGCTTTAGAGCAGATACAAATATCTAAAGTATGATATTACCGACAAAGACAAGGGAGACTGGAAGGGCCATTTCTGGCTTATTAGCCGTCGTCAGCCAGCCATACCCAAGCCCGAAGTGTAGAACGAAGTGTGGAACGATCGGTGAGCGCCCCCTAACATTGTATATTCCCGATCGAAAACCGACAGGGCAACGGGCTCGTGGCCCGGTGAGTAGAGGCGTTGACTTCTAAACCAACAAGTCGCGAGTTCGAGGCTCGGGTGTTCCACACTTCGATCTTGGGTATGGCTGGCTGACGACGGCTAATAAGCCAGAAATGGCCATTCCAATCTCCCTTGTCTTTGTCGGTAATATTATTCTGCCTATATATCATGCGCCGCTGCGCGGCCGCTGGTTGGGCTCGAGAGAGAGCCCTTAAGGCACAACGGAACGAGTGAGTTCCGTATGAACGATCGGTGAGCGCCCCTAACATATCTAAATTATGCCAAGTTTGGCTTATTCATAGTTGAGAGCTGGTCATATATCTGTGATAGGTGTAAATGGTTTATGTCAGTAACTCACTATCCAAGGAATTTCTTAAAATCTATTGACAATGTTCAGATTGGTCCACATCTTCTACCGGAATCACAGTCTTTCATAAAAACGTCTTCTTACTAGATGGATGAAAGAGAAATGGTAATTGGCATAACTTGCACAAAATGCTGCAGTGTTGTTTTGTTCTTTTCAGTAGCGGAAAACGACCTTTCAAGTATGAGCATTTGAAAATAATTATACCACTGAAAGCTGATAAACCTTATGGAGAAAAACACTCTCTAGCGTTTTGATGAAATGAAAACTCACTTTTTACTGGCAGAAGTTTTACAATTTTTATTTTTTGCAAAATATAATTTGTTTTTTCCCTTTATGGTAATCCTAAAGCAGATACGATGCAGCGTTTGCTTAAAAATTGTTGATCGGAATTTTACATTCAAAATATTTAATCTCATTTACATGCTGATACCTAGAATAGTTACCGCAATTGTTGCCATGGGAAATATTTTTGGACCTATGAACATCAGTTCATAGTTACTGTACCAGAGAAAGTGTCTGAGAAGCTATGTAGCTGATGAAAAATACAAGGTACTTTTATCAAATTTTATAGCTTTGTGTTGTTCTAACAGGACCTTTCTCAGGATGAAGGCCGCCTTATGGTCATTTTATAAGGCACGTCTACCCGATTGGCACGAGTGCTATTTGCGGGAGGTAGTGTGAACGATTTAGTTTTTCTACTTTTCTGTTGCTGTGACTATGCCAGAGAGAATTAACGTAATGGACGAAACACCAATCTCATTAGAATCAAACAAAACATAAGTCATTTTAAGCCGTTTGGACAAGCACTCTTTATCCTCTTTAAATATTTTTATTTTTATAAAACAATGGCGTAAAACGGCCGCTTGTCGTCTTCCCGGAAAATGCGGCTTTGAGTCTGAACACTGGGAAATAAGTGAAATGACGAAAATACATTCATGCAGATCTCTGTCAGTGAGTTTCAGAAGCCACATTAGATGTTTACCTTCTAGAACCTCTTTGCGAATGTGGATGCTAAGGTTTTTTTAAACAGCTTTCTTTTAGTAAAATAATTGATTATTACTGGCTTTGAACCTATGAGTTGTAAGCGAATAGTTGGGTGTTATGCTTGTTTCGCTCCACAATGTGGCAGGTACCTGCAAACATTTTGTTTTGTAGATTCCAGCTTATTTATAAATAGATATATACTCTTGTTATATTTTCGAAATATTTTTGCTGTCCTTCCTAAGCGCCCGTAACACAATTATTCCAAAACCACAGAGAACGAGTCCAATTTGAAAAGCGTTCGTGAACAAATGTGGCATCCCACGGGATTAGCGGGATTGTATGGATGGACTGAAGTTTCTTTTGACTGGCTCGAGGATAAGAAAAGTGTAATCCCTTGTTGATGAAGAAAACCAGTACCCCTTCCTTCGCACATGCTGACAACACCTTATCTCAACGCTATCTTCAGGATTCTACACGACTTTTCTCCTATGTGCCGACAAAACTGCGCTTTCCACTGGTTACTTTTCTATCATATGGGTGTCAACCCCCATCCACATCGCATATTATACAATGTAAAATACCCCATTTTACGGCATATTTTACTGTTGCAATGCATCGCAAGCTTTTTCAGTCGCTGATGTGACTTTTGCATACATGCAATTCCTTTTTACCCTATCCGTTTACTTGTTCGCGATAACCAGTCTACTAACCGCATATAGTTGTTTTCCCGTTAAAATTCAGCTGTCATCCTTAGCATCCTCTCACTCTACACAAATAATAGTCGACGGTTCAGTCAGGGGATGTGCTAGGGTATACACTTTTATCGGAGTCTCCGAGGAAATAACTCATCCTATAAAAGCACTGTAATATCAAGCAGACGCCTCTATCTTTTTCGTTTTAAATTAATTTTGCATAGATAACTTTACAAGCTAGACATTCACCAATTGGAAATCAGCATTAAATTGCATAAAAAATTACACGAGATCACACACGCTGCAGACGTAAACGTTTCATCTGTCATCCCAATTATTACAGCCTAATTTTGTGAGTGAAAATATATAATTGATATGGTAATGACTATCCACAAAATTGCCCCCACGAAATTGATATGTTCATACGAATCGCAAACACTTGGCTGTTAGCTGACTGCTCTAGTCTTAAATGTTGAAAAAACTCTTTGTTGTTATTCCACGTAGCGTATTGTTTCAGCCTAATTTAGGATGGTATGTTCATCAGACAAAACAGCAGAGGAAGACGCATACTAGCTGTGCTGTTTCTTGCCTGATCTTTAACTTTTATCGAATGATCTATAGCAAAAATAATTGAATTTGTTACAAAATTCTGCTTAACTGAGCGCAACTCTTTAGATTTGAGGATATTGATAGGTAATTTTTAGAGACGTGAATACTTATGCGGGCATTTTGGACTTGCCTAGTGGAGGAAACACCTCTACTACGACATGGATACCAACTTTCTGGCAAAGGTCTGCAAACTGCATTGTCTGACACAAGCAATAAATGGCGATTTCATGAGTAAATAACCAATTTGTATTTTTAACTAGTTGATATAAAAAGAGAACGGATCTTGTTTCCACTGACAAGACACTGTTTTTGCATTAGAGAAGGGCTAATCGTGTTTGTTCTTGTGCTTTATCTCAACAGTCCTTTGATGCGTTTTGTGGGTTGACCACATGCCAAGTAACCTCTCTGTCAGAAATTCAGTCTTTAAAGTTTAACCCCCTTTCCGAGCCTTGGATTCATGCCTGCGGTCAAGAAGAAATGTTATTTTCCCGTTCCTAAAGGAACGGCATTTTAGAAAACGCATTTTCATTTATCCTATTATCTACCCTGTAGACTGCACTGGCCTACTGCAAAAGAACAAATGGGAGCAAGCCGACGTCTATGCACGCCTGCTGGAGAGGTCCCTTATCTTACAAGAATTATAGATAAACGAGATGGAAAGTCCGAAGTGTCCCTACGTTTTTATCCAAGGCCTCAAATGATGATATTCATATTTGTTGTCTTTGAAATGCACTTTATTCCAGTTTACCAATGTATTACTGGTACCCACTTAAAGTATGATTTATTGTTAACTTTTTATTTACACATTTGCCGTGTACGGTCCGATAAAATTATTTCTTGCTTGTTATAGAAGCAACGTATTTTACCTGAAACCGGAAACGTTCTTGCGCCGTTAGCTGTTTGGCACACATAGAACAGAAATGTGTTTGCATTAGTACCCAATGAAAGTTTGATTTTTCGACTTTATTTTTAATATGTTCATCTGAACTAACAGGTCCCCGACAATATGCGTTGATGCAATAATTTGGATTGAGAACGGCTCACTATCGTGAATGCTCTGTATATGCTTCCAACAAAGAGCCATGGTTAATTATTATTATCATCTTGACAGTCGGCGAACACACCTGACATTTCTGTCTTAACGATGCACCAAAAATGAAAAGCTCGAAGAAAGCGCACTCCTGGAGTTGCGGGTTTATAAGTTAAAATAGGTGCACAAATGAAAAAAGTAAAGCACACTTACTCAACCAAAAATAGCTATGATTGCAATGTCTCAGAAAAACTTTTACCTGTCCGCCTTGCATTGGACATTGGGGATTTTAGTTAAAACAAAAAAAAGTCTTCCTATCCTATGAAATCAAATAAATGAGCAATCTGCCGCGGGAGAGCTGAATGCTTGTGTTTTCTCCCAGCATAGAATTGTATATCTCTGTCTTCTCAGACGAAAGTTTATAACGATTTCTCATAAAGCGCACTAAGTGAATATGTTTTGCAATTTTTTGCAAACCTCATGAATAGGGGTGGTTATATTTTGCCAATGTCCGCTTTACGACAACGGTGGTAAGCAACCAATCAACAAATTGGCACTTAATTTTGACACGCTCTAGGAGTGGTCAGATGATGTGCCGAACGTACCAATGGAAACACGGCTTTAAGAGATTCATTTACAATCTTCTGTAAGTCAGACTTGATATTAGGCTGACTCCCACCATCGAAAACTTTCTGTTAAGATTTAAGTCCGGAAGTGTAATGTTACTAAGGTGATGCTTTTCTTGGCTAGTACAAAAACTGGTCGTGAAACACTTTTCTTTATAACCATTCTGACCTTCTCCAATACCAAATCGGAACGATTTCCGTCTCCACAGTACGAAAACGCACAGATGGAATATTCTGCCCGGCCATTTCCGTCCTCCAAAACGTGTGCAATTATAAATGAATGCTGCAAAGACGTGATAAACAACAGTTACTTAGAGCAACTGGCACGCAGAGACCTTCAGAAAGTTGAAAAATCGCAAACCATGACCAAACGCAAACAGGATGTGAAACAACAATTTAAAAAAGAGATTGATCTTCAAATACAATGTCATTTGCGTTTGTCGGATTGCATAAAACTTGTTAGAAGAAACAAAGTGGTAAGGATTTAAAATAATCCCTAATTAGTTTGAATTTACATTTTTAACGTTTTGCCATATTAAAGTGACCAGTCTAATATCATATTTCCCACATACACAGGTGTAAAATGCACATATATGACCAAAGAGTCGGTTTTTCGATACCTGGTGATATGTAGTTTAGTTGAAAAATATTCATTATTTAGCTCGCAATATTGATAATATAAGATACGTGTTATTATTCGTTCGCATACAGGCACGCAAAAAATTAGAGACTGCTCGGAAAAGTAATTCATGCGGCGCACACCAAACATTTGCAAAGAACCATTAATTGACAAAACTAAATAAATATTTTGCTCCTAAGCTAACCCTTCTGATTTTACATTTGATGTTTAACAACATCAACTGGCAACCTTGCTTAATGTACTGCACCCGCATAAAGTTATCGAACATAAATACGAAAGTGACATTTTTTACTTTATAAACGACTAAGGTTTCCAACATTGCGGTAATTTTTACTTAACATCTGACATAAAAATAAAAAAAATCATTCTGCAATCGTAATCAACCGAATGTTAATTTAATTGTTATTCCTTTCATGACTATATGATCTGCTCTTTACAGATCAAGGAGAATGTTCGGGGATATTTTCTGCGGACGTATCTAAAAAACTGTTGGAAACGAAACATACAAAAGAAAGCCTATAACCTGACTTTAATATCGAACTATGTCGTCCCGCCGGTCAGAACAATAACGAGGTGAATATAAAAAAATTTTGAAATTCATTTGATATCTCCAAGGAAATTACGTTGTTGATGAATTAAAATATGCAAATTCGTGCCTTGTAAAAGTCAATGTTCTTTTATCTTTTTCAAAGAATCCTAAGACATTAAGCCCTTAGCGTTAAATAAAAGTTGATGATTTTTACTTCTAGCAATCGATAAGCAATTTTAAATGATGAAACCCAAAGACTTAATTGCGTTTCCACTTCCTTACTACCAATAGCAAGGATTGCATTCTGTGAAAAATCATGGTTTATTCGTGCAACAGATTTCCCAAAATCGGTGCGTCTCTATAAATACAATTTCAACAAGCGCTGAACAACCGACCTTACAACGAGAAATTTGATGGCTTATTTCTCGGTTTTTAGAACAAATACCTCCAAAAAGAGGAAGATTTTTATTTTGCAGTGCATCAGCATAGACGTCGTAAATGACCGATTTCAACTTAGCTTTGCATAAAAATACTTAGACTCTAACAACTTGATTTAGGGTTATTTTCGACATCAGTCGTTAGGTCTGAGAATATCAAGGCAAACTGCGATCGCTACAACGAACGCAAAACTTTGATGATTAAAGCATATAAGGCAATTGTACTTTACTGTAACTCCAAACACATCATTTTTATTTTAAAGCTTAACCTATAAACCTATAATTGGATTGCCTTTTTGTGGCAAAATAACCACGCCATACATCAAACAAATCTTTACAAAATACCTGTAGAAATACTCTGTTATATCCTTTTATACCGTCTTTGGTTGTGTTCAAATTAATGAGATATATTTTACAGGTCGTTGTATCAGACGGATTTAAAGTAAAACCTTCTTCTCATTAGATCTCTTAAAGCTAAACTAAAAATTAAGTTGTATAAATTAATTTCCATCGTACAGATGACTGGCAATTATTGGAAGTATATATTCTCTGCAAGCGACAGTGCGTTATGGAACAAATTCCAATGTGCATTTTGCTCAGAACAAGTAGTACCAGGATTCTTTTTTTAACCCTGTTTATTCGAAATACCACCATTCACCTCCAACTGATAGTGCAGAATTTTCGAAGTCAGCATTTAACTTTGGGTTGTCAGGGAAGTTGGGGGCCGATACACAGTTGCATTAACTAATAACTTATTGCAATTGCGTCGAAAGCTCAGTCCATATTCGGGTCGGTCTAGTTTGTAAGCGAGAGCTAAAGGTTGCAACACAGCATTTCCGTCAATTCTGATCGACCGAAGTAGGGTTTTCCGAGGAGCATTGTAAAACATGAGTTTAAGAGCTTTGCTTATAAGTAGCGCAGAACCTTGTTCTGCAGATGTTAAAATCTAAGAAATAAGGTTTTGAAAGACAGTTACTTACTGGGAATTCATCTGAGCAAATTGTGAAAAATCCAGTCGCCTTGATGAATTCGAGCTTAAGACAACAAGGGCAAGGCTTCAGCACAGTCAGTCCTGCAACCACCTAAACTGAGAATCTCTGACTGGGCCCATTGTTTCAGTAACATTTGGTGGCCCCACGGCGCAGATGGTCAGGACTTCGGCTGTAAGCAAACCTTACTACTGATGCTGTGAATCCAAAGCCTACGAAGACTGTCAACGGTTACACAATTGCGTAAAATTGGTCATGTCAAATGGGCCAAAACATTACTTGGTTAATTTTAAACAACCCTGTTTCATTTTAACGGTAAACAGTCGCTGATTACCATTCTATCAAGGTGCGTGGTCTACTTGAACAAGATATTTTGCTGCAGGAAAATACTGCATGTTTATATTTAGATAAAAGGTCTCCACGCGCTCGTTTGTACGCGTAGATAGCTACTCAAGTAGATGTGTTTGATAAGGTACATTGTAAATATGTAGTGGAAGCGTTTACAAAATATATTTACGCGCATTATGTTAGGCATGGGGTTTGCATGTCTGACGTTTGGGTATTTATCTGTTATGGTGCATCGGTGTGCTTAACCCACTTGTGACCGGAGAGATCTCTTAGTTTGCCTCTGAGGTGCAATCCTGGATTGCGGAATAAATAAAGCAACCGTGAAACCTTTTTGCAAAATTTATGCGGATGACGCCCACGCAAGTGTTAAGTTAAGAAATAACATTATTAACGATTGCGACTGGCAGACCAAATTTTTTCAGAAATTTGTTTGAGTAACTTATATGCTGTTGCTAGTTTTGTGAGAAATCGATAAAAACGTGGATGCGTTAAATACTGTCTCAACTACCTCTTCAAGCGGTTTTAGTAATTTAAAAATTTTCGCATGCATGTCGTGATAAGATTCCCTAAGGCTCGATGGTACCTTGATCCAAGTTCTGCCGAACAAATCGTCTTTAAGGTAAACGTTACTAATTCCTTGGTATTCCAACCCCTTAATTGTTGAGACACCTCCTACTTAGCCCTTGATTTTGCATTAGACCATCAGCAAAAACGTAGTAGAGGTGTTATTTTGATTTTCCCGCGGCTGCTTGAAACTGCAACGCGCACGTCTACTCAGAAAAGAAACCAACAAACACTTTGGCAAAAGTGGCATAATAGCAGAATAAATTCAGTCTTTAACACATGACCAAAAGGAACAGCTGTCCGCATTCCTGCCAAGCTGTCGTTCCACTATCGGGTCTCTTAGAATTCCCGTCAGCTACCCTCTAGACCTCCGTAGTCATCTTTCCATTAGTCAGGTCATTTACGAATATTTAAATACTAAGTTGTGTCGAAGACGTAGTCCAAGTGAACGCATATAGAATGGTTGAATGTTTTCAAATTCTTGTAAGTTTTGTGCAGTTTGATTGCACGTAGGTATTTTCAGACAGAGTTATATTTAGACAGAATGGTATTACCGACAAAGACAAGGGAGACTGGAATGGCCATTTCTGGCTTATTAGCCGTCGTCAGCCAGCCATACCCAAGACCGAAGTGTGGAACACTCGAGCCTCGAACTCGCGACCTGTTGGTTTAGAAGTCAACGCAAACAGGTTAGAGTTATAGTTAACAATTTGATTTGATTCGGAGAACCGGTTGCTGGGCATATGTTTTTGACTGACACTAACTGGGCCGGTACATTTATTTAAGAATTGAGCACAGGTAAAACATGAGTGCCAAAACGTCAACTGCGGTTTATCTGTTCATGCAAGTGGCGTGTAAACACAGGGAAAAGAACGAAGGGATAGTGAGAGTTAGGGAGAGGAGGGAAGGCCCAGAGACGTGCACACTATTAACTAAATTTCGTCCACAATAGACCTGGAACTTGGACCAGTTTTGTCTCCGAGCAGAAGACCATTTTTCGTAACTTAACGGCTGTCGCCTCCGTTGTTGTTAGCAAAGGCTGACCCAGCGGCTCAGAGTTCGTTAGGACCTTGCATATCAAACGGAAAGCTTGCTTGGGGTCCACACAGTGACCCAAGCCAAACATAAACGAGAGAATGGCGCTGATTCAGCTACTTATTTCGTCTATTCCTAACCAAGCAAGGGCGATGTATTCTATTGCATAGGAGCCTTTTCGTGCGATCCATATAACTTACTGCACAGTAAAGGATCAAACACGAGTTGGTGGTCTGAAATGGTCCACGTGTAAAAGAAGGTTAACTGAGAATAATATCCGAGCTTTCATCCCCTGACGGTTGATGAAACGGCCTGTTCAATGCGTTTTCCCGGTAATTCACTCGTTGGGTCCCCTTGAAAACGGGTTTGAAGGAACAGAGGTCTTCTTTTTCCTCGTCGGTGTGATAGGTTTCTGAGTGTCTCGTAATATTCTTTGCCATAAATCCGTCATGAAATTTGTTTGCGTGAAACATGTCCTACTTCTTTTTAAGTTCTTTGTCGATGTCGCCTGCTTAGCAAACTTTTCTAGCCCTCTGCGTCAAACGGCGAACAAGATTGCGTTCGTGTTTGAAAAGGAAGATGGATAAAGGAGTTTCATTTTGAGATATTTATCTGCAACCAGTACACGTCCTTAATCATTCAAAATGTTGAATGGTGTCACATGTGGAAGATAAAAAAATATTAGAGCAGATCATTGACAAAGACACAGCAAATCGGAACAGCCGCAGATACATTATTTGCGATTGTAATATCACTGTCTCACAGTTCCAGACAATGAATTCAAGATACTGACATTTAGTTTTTGATCTCGAAGCTCAACTACTGAGTCGCAGACCTGCGAGATATTGGTGACAACGTGGTCACGGAAAGTTGTCTTACATAGAAATTCAACAATTTTAGCTCTCATTTCTCATACTGTCTTCTTGCCGTGGACGGGCATTTTTGAGTTATTTAATGCCTCTGCTATAACCTGTTATGCAAATAAATAATGCTACAATCACATTAAAAGACAAAAATGCCAGATAAAACAAGGAATCCAATCTTTACGGAGAAATAAATTCCCTCTATTTCAGTTGGTAAATTGACTGAATATACACTTTAGGCAAAAAACGATTGCTGTATTTCGTTACTTCCTAGGCGAGCAGGCTTAAGATGACTTTGACATCTAGCTGTACACCAGTCGTTCATATGTGACCACGCAACATAACGTATCGAAGATGTACGCTGATCATTTGATTGAAGACACAAACAAGAAAGGCGCTGCAGAGTGGAAAACATGATATTATTAGTACACTATCACACCCATTGTGAGGGGTTGACTTAAGGTTTTGCCACAGTCTGACCTTGCCCACTTACGGTTATGAGTTTTAATAGCGATATTCACAAAGTTTATCAGCAAAATATATTACGAGTCCTCACGACAGTGTTTTGCCCCTTGCGTCAAGATGTGATATGCAGCTAAATGACGCCGAAATACATTAGAAAATCTAGTAAAATATATTTTTTTGAAACAGCAGAATACTTATAAAGTAAAGGTTCATTCTCTGAGAGAGTGTAAAGACGCGATTATAATTTGTTTTCGGACATTTACAGTAGAATTTTCTAAAGAAGGCCCACAAACGTACATAAACTTAGCGAACTTGCAACGTGGGCCGGTATTTTGGTCGGGAACGCTTTACTCTGCACAACTGACGGTCGATAACTGTAAATGAGTCGAAAATTAAACGTTTGCCTTAAAAAGTTTTGATAATCTGAATAAAACTACTAAATTATTAGCAACGGAGAGCTTCTTAGACTCGGCCATCCTCGCCTGAGAGATATTTAGTCATTGCAGTGTCCTGTTCTGTTTTTTATTGGATATTCCACGATGTTTACGCCAAACAAGAAGTTAGTATATGATTACCGGGATGCGCGTAAACTAATTATATACTTTGAAAAATTTATAGAGCGTAAACCACACCTGTTAAATAATGCAAATAAAAACCAAATACCAATGGAGATAAACACAGGCGGATTTCAAGGTAAAAAAACACGCTAATGTCCATGGTTCTTGCTGCAGTTAGGAAAAACATGTTAGGATTCCAACGTCTAATTAGCAAGGCGTTCAGAGGGGAGTCTCATAGATGTAATTGATGTGAATGTCTCAGTAATATAGTACAGCTGGACTAAATTACGTAGGGTATCATTTCGTGTAAAAATAAATGGATGAATCATAATGAAACTAAAAAACCAATTTTTGTGACCACATGATTTGACAAGATTGTTGTCAACAAGCAATTGAATGATCTATAGTATGATGTTTTGTTGACATTTAAAAGAAAAGAATAACCGTTTACAAAGTCAAACAGCTGCACAGGCGTTATCTTTTATTTATTATAGAAGAAAATAGTTTACAGACAACATTCAGCAACAGTATTAATGTCTTATAATATCAAAATGCAAAGGTTAGAAATTAATATTTATTGTCATACATGGGTTTTACATTGTTACCACGCACGATCTCGTGCAAAGATATCTCCGCTTCAGTCGTAACTTGTCCAATGTTTGGGAGTCCATGAATACGGTTTGTTTTGCCGTTGTTTAAGCTCATGGTTGTGGCGGCGACCGTCCTGACAAGGTACAGGCAGATGTTACTGGTTATCACTGCAGGAACGTAGCGCACAGCAAAACTGTGCATGCAAACAAATACAGAAAGCCGGCAACCAATCAGTATTTACTAATACGCTTGTGCAAATTAACAGCTAATAATAATGCTAATACATCAAATGGGAGAATTTCGCGCCTGAATAGTTCTCCTAAATACTCGTCGATTACATTAGAACGATTTTTTAAAATACGCCTTGGTTAACTAACAGTGGCTAATATTCAAGTCACCCTCGCGCGGTGATCGTTAGGCATAGGCAAGAACAGTTTTGTCAAAACTGTGATAAAGATGAAAAGAGATAATTCACGTAGAATCTCAGGTATAACCGTAAAATTACTCCTTTACCTGATAATTTAGATTTATGTGAATTGAAAATATTTTCGCCGGTATGAAATTAAAACAGGCCTTGACAACAGAATTCGTTCGCATCAGCAAAGTTCACGACAGCTCATCAAAGATAACCCGTCGTTGCATAGCACAGATAACGAAAAAGAGGTATACAGCAATTTGAATTTGAATAGAATATCCATGCAAAAGTGTAGGGATATTTGTTTGTCCACACAGATTGACCAATGAGAACGAAAACTGAGAAGCGTGATTATTTATGGAATGAAGGGTAAAAGTGAACACACAGAAGGGGGTTTTAAATCAACTGACTGGGAACTTTCAGGACAAGTTCCAGCTGACCATGTGATCAGGCTGCTTGCAAAAATCAGGTTTTTCACTTCGTATGTAGGTTGATTCCAAGTGGCACAATGTTCTGATAGGTCATGCCCAATTAAGTACTCACAAGGATATTTTGGAGTCAACAAAGTGACCGTGATAGAAGAACGACTAATCTTATCTTCCTGATTTAAAGGCCATCTAGGTTAATGTACGATACACATATTTGCAGACTAAATGTGCTGCCAAAGCTCATAAAAATATGCACTTATATGACCAAATTTGGCCATGTTTAACTCACTTTAACACAGACCGAAGCAGTGACCTGTCACATTGTTCATGACTTTAAATCTAAAACTCGGTGAAAGTACGTTAGACGAACGCAAATACAACTGGCGGTCAGGTCAATCGAGCGCCATCCTAGATGGCCTTTAAATCAGGAAGATAAGATTAATCGTTCTTCTATCACGGTCACTTTGTTGACTCCAAGATATCCTTGTGAGTACTTAATTGGGCATGACCTATCAGAACATTGCGCTACTTGGAATCAACCTACATACGAAGTGAAAAACCTGATTTTTGCAAGCAGCCTGATCACATGGTCAGCTGGAACTTGTCCTGAAAGTTCCCAGTCAGTTGATTTAAAACCCCCTTCTGTGTGTTCACTTTTACCCTTCATTCCATAAATAATCACGCTTCTCAGTTTTCGTTCTCATTGGTCAATCTGTGTGGACAAACAAATATCCCTACACTTTTGCATGGATATTCTATTCAAATTCAAATTGCTGTATACCTCTTTTTCGTTATCTGTGCTATGCAACGACGGGTTATCTTTGATGAGCTGTCGTGAACTTTGCTGATGCGAACGAATTCTGTTGTCATGGCCTGTCCCAAATGTTTGCATAGCGCAAATAAATATAAAGATTTCGTTTGCATCTTTTCAGTCTTCAAGGAAAATATGAACGAATTTACATTTGCAAGCATGTTCTCTGCGGTATAGTTTTTTGTGCCGTTTTCATCCGGAAGTTATCCTGAGCTGACTTATAAGAAATTTCGTTTGTCATTATAAGGTATGACACTTGACGATTTTGCACAAATTCTCATGCCAATAAATCACCCAGACCGGACATAGTCAAAATTTTTACGAAGGGCGATTTTTTGGCGTCTGTTTCAATAAACGCCCGGGAAAATGTAGTTTTGATTGAAATTTTATCGGAGAGCAAATTAACTCATCAAGTGCCGCCGTAAATGTGAAATAGTATCTAGCGGAATCGCCCACGCAAAAAATATTTAAATTATAAAACGACCTAACGGATTGTGGTCAACACGTCTTATAAAAACGTTTACTGTAATTTAGGGCAAAATTACTTAGGTTGTTCCCTAATGCCATTTCAAATACACACCTTTCCTTGATATTTTAAAAGTGTATGTTCTGGATTCAACTGAATCTTGTGTTTCCTATTTTCTGTTTTTCCCCTATAATAAGTATGCTTTTTGAATATCCTAGCCGGGATGATGATTCCTAAATTGGATTTTTTCTTGTTAGAATGTTTTTTCCATTTTAGGACTAAACGTTCTGCGAGACAGCGCAGCCTAGCAGATGCTCTTAGAACCGAAACATTGCATTTAGCTCCTCTGTTTATCAAGCCTGTTAGTAGTCTTGTGCTTTCCGCCCAAAATATTCTTCCCATGAACGGCTCCACATTTTCACCTTTTGACATTCTCCAATACCACTTTCGCGTTCTTAACATTGACGTCGGAGTGATTGAACGATTTTCGTCGGAATTTTTTCCAAATGCTTCTCGTCTGGACACCTGGGTTGAGACCAATGAGTTCTCCGGCCGCGAAGTAGATTCGGGTCATGTGCGCTACACAGGCAACATTGTACAGTCACCTGAACCTTCTGCTACAGTAACTGAGCGTGTCATCCTGCATGCCGTAGACACTGACCAACGTCGGCAAGCAAATCTTATTCTTCGGATCAACTTCATTCGGATCAACCTCAAAGTCGTTGCCAGTGGCCCACTTTTCGTCTTTCGACAGCCAAAGAATACTCTTCGTAATATGTTTAAAGTTAGAGATGGTTCCACTGGCATTATTACTAAGTGGAACTTACATACCACTGTGACTCCTTTTGAGGGACCGGAAAGTATATTCTACACAATATCCAAAATGCCGCTGCACGGCCATCTCTTCATAAGAAAAAATCGAACAAATTTTACGAGAACTTATCTTGGCGTTGGATCTGTTTTCAGGCAAAGCGATATCGACTCAGGGAACTTATTTTATACTTTTCGTCGCGTGCTTACTAACAGTGTTATAAATGAAAAACACGATATAAATGGAGTGGTACGCGTAAGGGATTTCTTTCGTTTTTTTGTGCACGTTCGATCATATCGAGAACCAAGAGAAAACAGCTTTTCAGTGGAGATATTGAGCATCCTGCCTAACTCTCTTCTCCACAAAACGCTTCAAAACCATCCTAAAACAGTCAATCAAGTGGGTTTCCTTGACGAGGGCGGCGTATTGGAGTTTAAACAAAACCCGCTTGGAGATACCGATATTCGCTGTTTAAAATTCAATGAGGATACTCTACGCTCAGCTGATACTGCCGCGCCTTTGACAACTCCAACATTTGAGTATCTACTACAAATAGTCACCCGGCCAAAGCATGGTCATTTGTATATGAAACGCAAAATAGAACTACTACCCACAGAGGACACTACTGACGTTGAATACTCGGAGGAATTATTTTGTCGGCAATCCGTTCACACAATCCCCTTGAGCCTGATGTCTGAAGGTAGGCTACTTTACGAAACTTTCAGCCCGGATACTGTGAAAGATGAATTTCGGTTCCGTATTTTCTGTCAAGACACTCAGAACCTGTTCGTCAACGTATCTGTGGAAGCCTTACCCGATCGTTTAAAATTACTACGTCAGATAACTGACAGCATTCCCTCGATGGGTGAATCGGCTTTCGGGATTTACCATTTACATGCGAAACCTAACCAGAAGAAATCAATTGAACCACGCGGATTCAGCTATAAAGCCGTTTTGTCTTCATCAGGTTTTGTTAAGTTACATGTTCGCGATAAGCTGGCTGAGAGAACTGACGGTTACTGGAGGTCTGCATTGTTAGCCTGCCCGCCACAAAACACTCAGGTATCCTGTTCGACGGGGGTCTTTGAGAACAAACTTTCTGGAGAGCTGCTGAGCATCCTACCATTGGCGGACATAAACAATGAAAATATTCATTTCAAACTGTCGTCTTTTCGAGAATTCTGCATACACTGTCTCCTAGTGGAGGGATCAAACTTACAGACAACGATATTGACGTTCAATCAAACCAAACCAACGATGAGTGTGAAGTATCCGCAGTTTATAACAGTTACAGAAAATGGTATGGCGGACATTTTCTTTGAGGTAGGATTTATCATTTGCTCATTAATGAGAATCTTATCTTAAGTTCAGAAAATAGGAAATTTGCCGCTAATTTTAGCTGACAAAATTCTTTGCTTTAAATGGTTTTTTCTCTTTCCTGAAGTGATTTGAATTATGTGTAAAGTCTATGTCAGGCTGAATATTTCGAGGTGTTAAAATCCGTACATAGGTCTTTAGGCGCATGCATAAAAATAATTTTTTCCATTCTTTAAAAGCGTCGTCGTGCAGATTGTTTGTCTGTTTTTGTGTGCACACTTCTCGAAGAGTGGAGCAATTGTAAATATTATAGGCCAAAATTACCGTGCTGGGATTTTGTTAGAGCAAGCATGACATAGTCGATATTATCCACATTACGAGGACAAAAGCAGCTCCATTATGCATTGAGAACGTGCTAAGAAAAATCTTTTTTGCTTATTCGCAAAACTGCGGGTCAACGCATAAAATGGCACCTTGATTAGATCAAAAGTTACAACTGTCATTATGAAAACCTTTTTATGAACAAATTACACCCTAAAATGCCCTACAAGATTATGAACTTAGCAAGAAGGGCAGACATGGCCCAACAATAAAGTCAATCATCATTACATAGCTTTGTCTGCGTGCGTCAAAAGCATTTCATATAGAACTTATCTTTAGGTCGTTTCCGATAGATTATTCTGCTTTGGACCGAGGTCCGTTGGTAGAACTTTTCTTCTAGGTCTCGTCAAACAGCATTTAGGGAGCTGCACCAAATTTTTTAATCTATACTGTTATCTTTTCGCGAACATTCCTATTATTTCAGGATACAGTTCAACATTCATTTGGAGGAGACAGTTAAAATGATATTTGCATACTTATACAGGCTCTTGGACAGAAGAAAAAGTAACGGATTCTTCTCTCAGAACTTACCAGGATTAAAGGATATATTGAGCTAATTTGCTTAGCATCGGCCTGTTGGGCTTTATCAGGGGTTGTACTGTACCTTACCAATTAGAATTTCGTAATTTCCAAACTTCTGCCTGTCAGTCGCCTATTCGCTAAAACAAACCAGACCCTTCAATGAACCCAAAAAGCGACGATTATTAACCGCTTATTACTGTCATCAGAAATATTTGCATAGCACAAAAAATGCGTTTTCACCACTCATTACAATAAGACACTTATCAATTTGATTAAGTTAATTTGGACATAACTGACTTTTTTCTTGTCCATATTTTCAGATCCTTCAAATAATGTTTTGATTGTCATTTAATTGATCAAGCTATGATCTCAAACCATAAATGAAGCTCAACACATTCCTCAGCAGTGAATCCGAATGGCGGATTTAGGGGAGTATAAATAGACTAGACTTCCTATTCTCACGTTGTCTGAATTAATTTAAGAAGCGGCCATCAGAGGCGGGGATAAGAGAAGGTTAGCGAAGATACAGGTGAGGAGGCCACAATGAGATCCTGTGTCATGCCAACATATACCGATAAAACTAGTATTTCTCGCCTCCATCAGAGTTGGCCATATTTCATTCGGGTATTACCTGATCAGTCGAATACTTAGTTTTCGCACTTTCGTCCCATTTGGTAGTGGGTAGCGTGATAATTACTTGACCATTTCGAAAGCCGCCGTTTCGGCTGGCAATATTAAGAACCTGCTAGCTGGCCGGTTGATGCCTCAGAGTTGGCTATCCTATTCTCCCTCGTCACTGTCGGTATTATTTGCAATGTTGCTGGTTGCTCCGCAAGTGCTTGCAAAGATGCTGGATCGAGCCTCAAGGCGCAAGGGACAGGCATGTCCCTGTGAACGCACTTACGTCGTAACCACTTGAATAGTCAACAGAAGTTGTTGGCATTTGGTTAGAAGGGGAGAATTCGTTGCAATTGCTACTAGAATATAGACCGGAGAACCGTGTCCCAAGCAGTCCTAGGTACATGCGGAATTTACTATCATCTCTAGTTTCAGTTTCACTAAACGTGAAGATATGATGAAGACCTGCCGTTATTGTACCCGACTGTTAATCTTGCTGGGCTCGTGTCATAATCCCAAACGTCAGCGTTATAAAATTCCTGTTTCCGAAATTTAGCCTCATCAATAACTTAAATACAAAAGAAGACACAATTGTTTAAACTTAAGCAAGGCTGTACAGAAGGATAGCATTAACTTACATTATAATAGGCGACTGGATGTTGGCTGGCTGACCACTGAAAAAAAGACACTTGTTGCTTATTTCACACACGACATGACGGGTCCACCTCTCAAAACTCTGCATTCCAGTATTTAAGCGCGTTTAGCATGTAGTAGAGGCTTCTTCTCTCTTGCTGATTAGGGGTAAAATCGTACTCGACTCGGAAGTTTGTTTCACTTTTAGCAAAATGAATAATAAAAACGACTTTCTAGTGCTGCATGACCTACAAATGTCTGACTGCCTTGGCTTTGCATTCTTTGACCTTTAGACAACATTATGTGGGGAGACGGAAATGTAGGCTTAATGAGCCCAAGGACATTGAAAATTCCGAAATAATCAATTGCAAGATAAGGAATTTATTAAAGGTATTGGCTGAAAGAGTTTTTTATAACCGACCGTTCAACAAGGTCGCTGAATTGTCGCCTCGCAGCAGCATGCTAAGAAAGAGAATATGTACCTCATGAGATGCATTTTAGGGAGGGTCTTCATAAACATTTCATTCCCCACAAATTGACAGACTCTGCGCGGTTTTAATCTGATGTGTGATAGGCATTTTGGTTTAAAATATGGTGAAATTTTCGTCTACATACATGGTACGCACCAAACAAATTTTAATGACAACAATTCGATCAGTAAACATGCAGCTGCACTAAGCTCGTCTGAGGCAAGCAAATGTAATTTACTTTTCATTAAGCTTTATAATTTTAGTTTATCAGCGCACTTGTAATCAAAATTTCAAAGTCGCGAATCTCCAAACGCATTTTTAGAATCACGGTACAGTAAAACACTGCAGCCAAAACTCAAAGCATTAAGTTTTGTAAGTGAGAAATATCTCAAACCCTATTTAATAACAAAGGCTTTGCGCAACAATAAAAACACTTACTTATCTCCAGGAAATAAACAAGTTAAGCTCTTTAACTTAAACTACCATCTGGGCAATATTATTCGTCTTGCTCTGCAGAGCTGAATTGATAAGAGATATTATGCTGGATAGATGTTCATCTTTCATATTCATATAAAGAAACGACCGCATTTCATTGCTATGACCGACAACTTATCATATTCAAAAAGCTCCCGATAAGACAAATATCACAGGACAAAGTTCGGTCGTGTGGTTTTTACTCTCCTCCTTGCTGCTTTAATGTTCCTAATTCTATAAAAGCAAGCAGTGACTCTGCAGGATGTTTTCATTATGCAAACTTTAAAATTCGCTGAAAGATGAGCACTCTTTTAAAAGGGTCTATTGGATAAAAACCCGTTTTGCGCATACCGTTTACCTGATTCGACCTTAATGTAATCATGATACTTCTAGATAAATATTGCTTAATGGCGACCAGGATTCTCCAAAGCACTTATCTAACATTGCGTTTAAAGCGCGTTAGTTTAGCAAACACGACTTCGAAAGTTATTCTATAAAAATTACGATATTACGAACTTTCTTACTTGAAGTACTGTGGACATCTTAAAACTCGCAAGTGGAGGCAACTTACGATTTGCAGCCGTTTTCTAACACAATCAGTCCTTCGTGCAACAATGGCAGAAAATAATTATTTTCAGTTAAGTAATAATTCGGTTTTCATAAGCGGCTACTTGAACATGAAGGGTGAGTAAACACACTACGATGTTTCGCGCGAAATTCGTCCGTTTAAAAATGAGAATGTATGCATACACAAAAAGGAAAAAACACTTAAATAAAGGACAAATACAGATTATCTGATAAAGTGAAACTGATCAGCTAGTTGTTAAGGTGAAACAAAGACATATTTCATGCAGTGATTCAGCACCCGTTCATTTGGCTGCCCAGTTATTATAAGACTACGCATTGGGGACTTATTTTTTAAGTTTTTTGGGTACGGATTATATTAAGATACCTGAATTCTCTTGTATTTTGTCAAAAAATGTAAACAACATTCATGGAGTACTTTGAATTCCCTTGAAATGTTTTTACATCACCAACACAGTGCTGGAAGTATAAATAACTTTAAGAATCTTATTTTAAACATGCAGAGACCGATAGATTTCATTCAAGTAGCCCTAGATATCTTAGGTCTTTGAACGACTAACCTAAAAAATTAGAATAATCTGAAACAAGCTTCTGCGGGATCTTGCATAAACAATTCTACTAAACTGTCCATTTTAACCGAATTTCACAATGAATTCAACTGTTTTATATGTAACTTATATACCTGAAACATTTTGTCGACAGCGATGCAAACGTTGCGCTTGCATCTTCATGCAGTTAGTAAAATGAGGTGCCACTGTTGCCCCAATATCTGCTGAACGGCTTTGAAATATCCAGCACTTTACACAAAATCGGATTCCTCTCATTAATACTCTAACCCAACCAAGCAATACTTAGTGACCTTATCAGTGGTTAATAAACATTCATCTTGAAAAAATTCGCATGGACAGTTTGTTTGATGATTTAAAGTAGTGAAAAGCGCTCTCTGAGATGGCCCGAAGATGTCTGCATGAGCGTTCCCAATTTGCCCAGAACATCCTAGTCATATAACTTTCAGATTATGGTGTCTGTATGCGTATAAGGGACATTTCCCGGTCGTGTCTAATAATGCTTGATAACTTATCGATCGTCAATTTTCTGGTGGAAAATTTTTATTTAAATGGTGTTCCATGAAACAAATGTAGACCTTAATAATTTGGGTGCTTACATCCTCATTTTTTGCTATCGAGCTATGTACGTTAACCTTGCCTGGTGTGCATCGAGGAAAATATAGGCTACGAATCCGCTGACTAACCGGTTACGACTCTTAACAAATTTGTTCTTACGCATTTACCTTGTCGAAGTATGCAATAGTGCGACGATATGAAGCTGACATTAATATACGAATAAATGGTAAGAAATTGTAAAAAAGCCGCACCCGAGGAACAAAATACCACTGGCCTACTTATTACTTCATGCTAGTTTGATTACGTCGGCATGGGGTTGCTGTGTTGTGGTGTGTGTTCTGTTGACGGTCTTGTTAATTTGGTATCGTGTCTACATTTCTCGGCCGAACCCCGGTGGTACCCCTTGACTTTCGGCCTGTCGTCTCCTTCTAACCATCGCGCTGGATGTTTCAGGGTAAAGGTTTAGGCCTGCAAGTAAGCGTAAGGGTTGAAGTTAGGGTTTGGGTGGTGGGTGGGTGAGGGGTTATGGTTTAGGGTTATGGGTCAGCGTTCGGAGGTTAGGGTTAGGGGTTAGGACAACTATTTACCAACCAGTCAAGTACAACTGCGTCTTCCCGGTTGCTTTTTATGCATACAGTTACTTGTCCTCGTTGGCCGTGCGGTCCCCCGCCCCACCTGTAAAATACCTCTTATTATAAGTTCCATATTACGGGCGGGTGGGGTTTGTTCACCTCAGGTGCGTCTATATAACCACATCTGACCGAATAATTATATATTCTTGGATTTAAACTTGCGAAAGATGTGTGTAATAATGTGTGCGACAAACTGGTTGGTTTTTGGTTTTGCAATCAGCCTAGTCTCCTGGTCATATTATAGCTGCAGGATTCTCGAAGGCTTTAGAGAATGACAACGTTAATTTCATTGATGCATCTAAACTGATTGGTCTTCGTTGCCTCTCAATGCTACTGAAGTGAACTTTCGACTGCTCAAAAACCTCATGGGAATGACACCTTTCTACAGGAATCGACTGTTCAACTCCACCAGACATTTTGGCAGTGTTGAGGGTAAATCGGCCTATTGAGCAAAATGACACGTAACCGTAAACAACCAAGAAATGCCTGTAGTTGGCTACCATCTACCAACCAAATCTTGCGATATCAAATTCTCACCGAATCCATGATGGCCCTGTTATATCATTTAAAATGCGTTGGTACCGCAACGTTTATATCTGCTGATTGGTTGCAAGCAAAAGCAAGTGTGGCCAGTTGCAAGGCTTCCTATAAATACTCCAACACCTGTGGGACTGACCACCACTATCTGATTTTCTCACTGATGTTGCATTTGGCTGTGAAACTGAAATGCTAGGATAATGCTTCCTCAACAGTTGTTAGGCATGTTAACTTATCTCATTTCTTACTAGAACCGTTAACTCTCGATAAAATGGAATGCCTTTGTAAAATGAATAAAACAGTGGGCGATCGGCAAGTGATTGGAATCGTGGAACGTTACTCTTCTTTAAGAATGACAACTTTGTCATTGCTTATATCCGGATCACGTGTAGCATTGCTCCGTCTTCGCTCATTAAAGTACCCGCAAATACCTTTCCAATGAATGTCAATGGACTGGTGTATAGTACCACTTTACCAATATTCGGCCCAACCACATATTGCTTGAAGGCAAATGTTTTACTTCCGACCGCTGTTGGACGTCATGCCAAATAGTAATAAGAAAGCATGGTACGACAACGATCTGATTAGGCGTAATACGAAACACAGCTCGTAGACCGCACGAACAAACGTGAAACAAATTGTCAGTTTCTTAACTCTGGTCTCCATATTTCCTCTGCTTGACAGGTAAAAAGCGAAAAATACAGGAGAGTTAGGAAACGCTACGCGGAAAACAAATGAGGATAAACACGATTTTCATTCTTTGTCTTGTAAAATAACATTAAAGACTACGAAACAAGAATTTAAAAACTTCCATTAGGCTCATAAAAATAAAAAAAATTCAAGCCAGTATCAAATGGCTGGGATAGTCTTCCTGATCATCTGCTTTCGTCGTAGTGAGACATCAACATGAAAAGATTAAGGATGGCCCTACCCACGATTTAGTTTACTGCAAGTATCCAAGTGTGTAGCTGAATGAAAAATAGAACCGATGGATCTGCGCTTCTCGCTGTTGAAAAATAAACCTATCCTCAGAATACTAAGCAAATAAACTTGACTCAGGCATAATTAATATGCTTGCCCTTACAACATTGCAGGTGTTTCACGTATTTTTAAGAAATCGCCTAGTTTATTTATGTATATTTTAGTTGATAAGAAGTGTTTGCTTCGACCACAAAACTTCTTTAAGGAATTATTCTTCACAGTCTTCTTCCATCGTGTGTGGGGCTGCGATTTTGCTTGTGCATCGGTACGGACCATCAGCAATGATCACCCTATCACGCAGGGACAAACCACGTTTATAAGTATTTAAGTTTATGCAGTTATTCAAAAGCTAACCGGGTTGACTTTTTTGCAGTTGCCTCCATTGAAGCATGTTGCTTGGTTGGAAACCACCAGGAAGTCATAATTAAAAAATTTGCACTTCATCTCTAAGCATTCAAGTTTACCTGTCAGTATTTTATTCGTTACAAAATAGCAAATGCTGTTTTCAAAGTCAGATATAAACAGTACACCCACTGACAGCAATAAAACTGATGGCTTGCGACTTTGCACGTCTCGCTTTCAGAAACATTTGTGTTTCAGTCTGTCATTACTGTTGCTCACAGCCTTTAGTAATGAGCCCGCTTGAGAGAAAAGTGTCCATTTTAACTTATATATCGAAAACCCAATGCCCAAAATGCCTGGGCTGTAAGCGTGTATTTTCTTTTTAAGCCGATTTCATCATCTAAAATAACATGTCCACATCTTACTTCTAACTGGCTAGATTCATACGAACGTCCAGATGAGGCCTGAGGATATTTATATTCGTCTGAGACGACAAGTCCAGGGTGGCTGTCTGATGGTGGACAACACGTTACACCCAAGTGCTCTGCATTTCACATATGCTAGTATTTTGCGACGCAGTGTGGTATACCACCAGTGCCGAAGAAATATAAGCAGACAGGTAAGAATCTAATTATGTTAATTGGTTTTCTTTTTGACTACTCATTGTGTTCTTTGCTCTACCACATACCTTCAATAAAAATTTCTTAAAGTTTAGCATCTCTGAGGCCGCTTCAATCTCCGGTTTGACGTTTTCTGCCTCTGGTTTCTTGGCACGGAACTTTGACCACCTGAATCTGGAAGTCAATACTAAAATGGATTGGTTTCATTGGAAGGATGAGTTCACAATTTCTGTACATGCCATTCTTCGAGACCTTTCCCTAGTTCAGTTCCTCGTGCCATCGTCATTTGCAGACGCGTCGAGTTTAGAAAGATTGGAAACTAATACCACGGAATTTTCGGCCAGCTGGGAAGACCCGGTTATTGCAGTTCTGCAGATGACTCAACCTATTGTACCACTGACAGACATCCACCAACATCCAAAGTTACAGAACGTTTTCAGTGACAATTTTATCTACAAGGTTAGACGGGTAAGTATTGTGTGTCTCTGAGAAGGAGCGTTGAACGACTTCTTAGCAAACTGATAGTCAACTACGAAGTCACTTGACAAAAATACGTCATGTGTTTAAGAAGGCCCACCAAAAACCCTGCAAATTATATGTCCATGTCAGTCTACTACTTACCATTCAATAACGTCATGTAGGAATGTTTTCCTATTAAGGTTGTTGGCAATTTGTATTTTTATGCCAATTTATCGCTACAGGCCAAGAGCGGATGCGTGTAGAATTGCAGATTTAGTAATGTTGGATGTTCTAATTTTAGTGATGCCCGAAAACCATAAACGCGTCAAATTCCCATATCCGATATCGAACGCATAGGAGTAGGCATTACAGATTATAACCACAAAAGAAAATGGAAAACCTATGTTCTTCAGTATGCTCCTCCAGTCCTTTGTTAGAGACGTGGTCAGCACATATTACTTACCAAACACAGAATAGCGTCTAATAATTTTGTTTTCTTAACTTCCTCTAGAGTAAGTGACCGATCTCATGAAATGTTGGCTGAAAATCTGAACTGTGTTCTAAATTAGGAAAGATTACTTGGTCGCGGTTGTAGTATTTGTCATCATGCCGCAAAATCCTATAATATTTCGAACGTGGCAAGATATCAGCTTTTGAATACACTGCTTTTCAATCTCCTGTAGTGACGATACTAGGTGAGAAGTGACTACATAATTAGCATGTATTTTCCTCATTGATTTTCGGTGGTCTTGCAAATGCAATCATACATTATTGAAAAGACAAACAAAAATATGTTTGCTTTCTGTTTTTTGATAGAAAATCACATAATCTTTATATTTTATGCTTGAAAAATGGGAATAATTAGGTTTTAAAAAGTTTTATAATTGCCGAATAATTTGGAGCCTGATCAGTCGTTGCACTAGCGCTTAGTGATTTCAGTCCACATCGTGTATGCGTTCCGAGTAAAAAAATCACATATTCGTCAACGTCTTTGAAAAGATATCATATAGAATCCTTAAAATTTGACAAAAAATACGAACAGTGTCGTCCATTATATGGGGAATAGTGATAAAAATACAGGTACGATGTTATATTTGTGGACATTTTGAGGTCTTAAAAATCCCATAGTTGGAAACATTTTAAAAACCTAATTATACTCCTTCTTCGAGTACAAAATATAAAGGTGATGTGATTCACTATCAAACGACTGAAAGAAAGCCTATTTTTTGTGTTTTCTATAAAATATATTTAAATTTGCAAGACCGTTGAAAATCCATGGGAAAATGCATGGTACGTAAGTAGTCACTTTTTACCGAGCACCGTTTCTACAGGAGATTAAAAAGCAGTGTACTTACAGGCCGATTTCTTGTTAAGTCCGAAATAGTATAGGATTATGCTGCAAGATAATAAGTACTAACACCGCGTATAAGTAATCATCCCAAATCAAGAACGTATTTCAGAATTTCAGCCAACATTTCATGAGATCGGTCACTCACTGTACACGCAACGCACGCTATTTAAGAACTTACATGCTTATGTGGAAAAATACAGTCAAATAATTTTTATGGGATTGTGAGCTGACATTTTGCGACATTGAGACACACTTTTTAATCAACACCCTGCAACTATATCCACCGATGGGCATTCTTGGAGACGTCTGTCTCAGAAATTGTACCCTAGGCAGAAACTGTCGACGCAGAGATAACACAACAATTTCCTTAATTATGTACGTATCATTTTGTACCTACCAAAACATTTTGTTTAGTACGATTTTTAAATTGATTAACTTTGACGATGTCCGTTAATAAGATGAGCCGCATGAACACTTTTATGCATTCCTAATGTAATAGAACCCTTTTGTTCCATCATTCTGCTACTTTTCGTCTATCCTCTGGCAAAAAGAACAATATCGATACAATTACTGCTCTTGTTTGAATTGCCATCACTATTAGATATGCGTTACTTTTCGATTGGTCAATAACTAGCATTGGTAAAATTAAACTACGCCTAATCGATGGTATCTTAAGATTTTATGGGTATCAATATGCATAAAACATCAGTGATCGGTGTGAATATGACTATACCTCATCGAATATGGCAAAATTATTAAACTTAAGAGAGAACTTCACGATTGTTGGCGGCATTCTTAGTCATTTGAAGTTTTTGTTTTCATTAATCCCAGCTGCCTTCGAATTGGCCAAAATGTGCCCCGTTGCCGCTTTACCTGAGTTGACGCATATTATTAAAACCAACTGGGAACAGAGACATTACGAAAGAAGACTTCAAAAGGCGGCATAGTAAATACGCATTTAGGCATAAATGGCTGCTTAAAATATAAACCCCTCCGCCAGTAAGTTAGAAAAGTCAGGTGGACTAGTTCAACAAACGGGTATTCCCCTAACACGCTCGCAAAAGTGGACCACTAAAACTCATAGTGCAGGGCCAAGAATTTCATCTGTGCCGCCAACTATTTTAGAGGGCTAGTTTTCCCCTAGATATTTGTTGCGGTTCTTTATTCTCAGTGAAGTAACACAAGCCTTTGGAGAGAGCAGCTAAGATTATGACCGACAGATACGGGCTTTTGCTATATTAAGTCTAAAAAGTAAACGTTTCAACCATATAAAATGAACAATGTGATGAAATATGTTTGAGACACAAGAAAATGTTAGATATGAAATGTAATAATATGCCATAGAAAGCGTCCCAAGATGTTTATTTACCGCGCAAAACAAAGTCACATCTTTCTCCCTTATGCTTTGAATAGTAAATGAATAGATAATTTATATTATGACTGAAGATCTTTGCTGTCGCCCCGCAAATCCACATGCAAGTTCGGCTGTAATTTAAACGATTCTTGCGGAAATACCGACTGATGCATAAGATATCATTGTCGTTGAAGTTGGCACATTTTATCTTATTTGAGCTTCCGAGGCTTTAGCATCAGCGGGCCTGACATAACTAATTATCGGTTAGTAATTTAGATAAACTTGATTCTAAAGATAACGCTATGTTTGCAGGGAAAATTTTACGTTTGTTTCTTTCCATTCATTATTCGCTTTATTTAAATTATTTATTAGATCAATAAGAAGTGCACTCAATGATAAGTATCATTAAATATTAATCGAACTATTTCAAGGCTCTTCCGGTTGTGAAGAATCACTTAAGAATGGCTATAAAATTGATTATCGTCCGCAGTAGCCCCATGCTATTTAAGAAGTATCGGGGCATTCACTCCTAATGTTTACTTCTGTTCGGAAACCTGCAGCAAATACTCTCAGTAAAAGCAGTGCTCATTTTATATGCACTTTCCTTATCGCGTTCGAAACTCAAGTAAGTTTAAATATATTTTGTACATAGTATGCACACAATGTTGTTTCGCGTTTTTCTCAAATAGCACACTTACGAACGTATATAATTTCCTTTTGAAAAGTTATTGCTGCATAGAAGAAAATCAAATTCCTTTATAGTTTTGGAAGAATGTCCCACGAGTCTAAGAAAATTATAGAACGAATACAGGCTATGTTGTCTGCTTAATGAGATGTATTATAAAACAGATAAGTGCGATGCTTTTCAAATGGACGTTACATGGTCATAAATACTTTATGGTTGACAACTTTATAAAACCCAAAAATGGCCTTTCTGCGAGTGTCAGTTAGAAGAACAGGTGATTCGCTAACAAACAAATACAAACATACTGTTATGCACGCTTTTTGCAAAATATTTAAGCATCGCAAATCGATAGGAGAGCCATAAATTGCACTTGAGCTCTGACTTTCTGCCGAGCCCGGTTTTAATGGTTGCCAAAAATAAATGAACCTGCACCCTGACTTGTCTGAAGTATTTTTGGGGATTTTGTCACGAGTTAAACAATATCTTAGCCCCACTCATATAATCCTTTCTAATGCGGAACACATTTCAGAATTTCGTTCAATATTTCTTGGCTCAGTTCACTGACTGTGGAATGCATTCAAGAATACTATGGTGCAGAGCTGCACCTACATTGTTATCGAATAAATTTAAGAGATAATTATTTACTGAATATTTACCATTTGAGTACAAACGACGATTTAATTGGAAGGATGTGCGGAAAAGTTGAGCCCTCTAGTAATGTATTATTTTCACCTTTTATAAAAAATAAATCATACGTAAATCGATTCCTCCTCTTATTGTCTCTGTTATATCATATGCTCGATTTTTTATGCAGATATCGGATTATCCGTTTAGAAATGGTTTCATTTGCCAGTCTTTGAATAATTTCAACAATACTATTTAAACTACCGCTATCTTTAACAGCGCAGGACCGCACTTGTGCGAAACCATGCAGCTTTGTTTAATGAAACGGTCTTTTGGCCTACACTTATTGTTTTTTGAAAAAACTTTAGTGGCTGCTGTTCGTCAAGACGAATGTGGACATATAGAAGGGTTTAGGAACTGATCGCGAAGTAGTGAAATTTGATGCCATAAATCCAATAAAATCAATGATGTCAGCGTTTGTGCTGTTGCTCACTCATTTCTATAATTACGAAGAATCACTAGGTTTCTCTTTAGTTGGCGTTGACGATTTGCATTTACCATTTATTTTTTGCGAACTGCACACTTAATCCGCACGGTTCTATGCCAGTAAATCTACTGTTTCAGTCTGAAACGACATGTTATAGTCGTATATAACTAACGTGCTTTGTCAGTAAGGTAAGCTGGCTTTGACTACGTTTGCGACGAAATCAAACTGAATACAGTTGTTAATTTACTAAAGCCTCAGTTTTGAAGCGTCTGCAAAGTCGCGGGATTAACAGAGCCGAACAAATGAACACACGTAAGACTAGTAGTTACGAAGGCGAAATATTCGGTGGAAATTCGCAAACAATTAGACTAAATAATCTGTTGAGATTTTTGATCCGATAAGACAGAGGACACAATATAATCCAATTTTAAACTGTGTTCGTTCTCCTTGTGCATTACTGCAGTAATACTAGAATGGTCGTCGCCCAGCTATTTAAGTGGTGGATGCCAATTGCACGTAGAATTGACAATAGACTTGAGCACTCTTGAAATCTTTAGCCTAGGACTAATCTGTATTATGTATTGCTAGAGTGTGTAACCGTCATTGAAACATCACTTCAGTAAGAGTCAACATCATTGGAAAACAGAGAACCGTAAATGGTATTGCGTTGATTAAATTGGGACAACAATGCAGATTGTAAATGTTCACGCTCCATCTACGGGAACTGTGAGAAAATGTGTGTCCATCATTTATAAAACTACGGTAAAATAAAAAAAGTTTGAAGAAGGTGGCATACATTGTCTTGGATATCCACCACCCACAATGGCCTTTCCCGTCTTATGGTTGTTAACTGTTTTAGCGAAAAATTTAACAAATAGCGCGCCAAAAGTATTTTTACAAATCATGAACGCTCATTGTAAACTTAGACGTGATAGTCTTAACAGTCTTCAAAGTATTATTTGAAGTATTCTTAAAGACAACCAATTTGCACTCGTAATTTTTTCGGCCATTTGTTTTCATCGTCATTTCGAACAACTAACATTGATTTTGAAGTTTGGTCAGCAAGGTCTACAACTGATTACAAACCTTGAATTATACTCAAGAACATAACTAAAGCGCAAAGAAACTCGCATAAAGAGATAAGGTTTGGAAGATTTGGTGGAAGTTACTTGAACTGGTAGCAGATACGTCTGCTTAAATGTACCGCCTTAATTGATGCAATCACATATCTTATTGCGTAAATGTTTGTCCGTCAAGTAATGAGGCATAGCATAAACTTTCATCAGAATATACAATGCAATCGCCACATTTAGTAATGTGTTAGATTTAGTCGAAACTCGTAGATATGTCTATTTATATGACATGTGTATTAGCTATTTCAGTCGTTCCTTAGTAACGGCATACACCGACAAACAAGGATATTTGTTGCGTCTTGTTCAAATTCGGCGGTTAAGTTGTGAATATGTGTATCGCCGCTCTCTCTAAAGCACTGTCATCAGCAGAAAACGGCGCATTCTACCGGCAGACTAGCATTACCAGCAAAGATAAGTAAGGTTGGAATGACCAGTTCTGGCTTATAAGACGTCGTCAGCTATCTTCGTTAGTCCCACACTGTGTTCTCACTTTGCATGATTTCAGCGAATTTGTTTTCTTTTGTTTGCGAAGTGCGTTTAGTTTACATGCAAGACTTCGAAAATAAAACTGAACCTTTGACATATGATCTGTTTAATTATTGTTTTACTGGTAAAATGGTCAGGACAAAAAAAACAAAAAAGATTGAAGTCTAGTAGCAATAGGCCAATGATTGCGCGTTCTGTTTATCAATGCAAATTCATTAAACGAAAAATTCTCATTTTGGTTTTACCTTTCAAGCTTTATACTGTATACAGCTTATTACAACTGTTCATAGAATACTATAATTAATGCTTTCTGAATTAAGATTCTCATAAAGGATTGATCAATTAACAAATTACTGTAAAGTATAGGCTTACCGCTACCTACAATTTTCCAAAAACAGACGACTTTCAGATGAAAGATCGGGCATTGACTGGATTCAAAGATTATTCCGTCGGACCATTTAATATTCTTATATACTCGCCCACACAACTTAATGCAATTTTCTTCATAGCTTTTTGCAAAAGATCTAAGGCGAGTCCGAATAATATTCATTTTCAATGTTCACGCAGCAAATGGCCAGGAAACATTGTATTTACCTGATTTACAGCCAAGCTTGCATTCATATTTTGCTTAAATACCGTAATTAGTCGGTTAGTTGCGGTTAACTTGGGATGTGTTTCGTCCAACGTTTCATCTCTACTCACATGCTAATCTATTCAAGTTTGCTGGCTTACTGTCCTACTACGACTGTTTCTGGGTTATCCATTATCACTTAACATGCGTAAACGAAGGTTTTGCGGAGGCAGCTCGAAGAACATTTGAAATATGTACGCAAATTACGCCGTCTGTGCAATGTGTTAGGCAGACACCTAGACAGATATAAGGCAAAAACAATGTCTAAAGACAACTAGATCACCGTATTACAATCGATTTGGATGCTAGATAGTCTGTGTTTTACTTTCCTCGTCATTAAGAGGCACGCATGAAAATTTTGAATATGTTCAACAGGGACTAGCTTTGACAGCAGAATAATCGTACTTTAAATTGCTTCATAATCTACGTCCAGTGATAAAGTGACTACGACATTTTTAATAATTTGATATCTTTTTCCTTGAGACTGCTCAAACTCTTCGCCTACTGCTTGTCGAATCATTCTGGCAAACCTAAGCCAGACTTGTTGGTACGCTTTGTGAAATATTTCAAAGGATAAAAATGGAGACTGATTTGTCATAACTAATTTTGCTTTATTTGAAATTCTTAACTATTTTTTGTGCCTTAAGGCTAAACATTTTGTGTGCCATATTTGGCCCCAGTTAATAGAAGGACAATTTGAGGATTGGTCAAATATAATACATCAACGCAATGGTTAAAACCGCATTTTCTCTAATAAACCTTAAGTATTTTTCATGTTCTTAATTCAGCTTAGCGAAAATATTTGTTGGTGCTTCACCGGCATATTTTCACATCCTGAGAACGGAAGAATGTTACTTAGCTCTTAGAAAAATATGCCCGTCTACGATAAGCTTCTCGAATTTCTCAACTGGATGCTGAAATCTGCTATCCCAAAAAATGAACTTTAAGAAGTTCCGAATCCTTGCTGTGGCGATTCACTTCGACTGATGGTATAAGCCCTTAAAGAAAAAGCATTAAAAAACAAAAAATTCATTTGCTGTTCATTTCTTGGCAATCAGTCAGGCATCCGCGAATGTGGTGTGGCTTGTCATTTGAAACCCAATAATCCCCTTTGAGACACGTTGACGCTGATTATGATAGATAGGTATTTTCATTAAAATGCACATTTAATGACTCGTTAGTGGTGGCGAACCTTGTAGCACACATAAACATTAACTTTGTTTGACTGGCGCCGTTTTGTTCTGTTACATATTCACAGTCATCATGTATTACGGACCGCGTCTAACGTTAAGGTCTGCTCCCATAGCGCATATTTACAGCTTGCAACGTCTTCCCCAATTTCCAATTTCGATTTGTCCCAATGATAGCGTAAACGCTAAGTCTCTCATGTTACCCATAGAAATTGGTGTTCAAAGATTCCCAGTATTTACGAAAAGGAAAAGATAATTACGGCAAAATAGTGGTCGTTGCAGTTTGATATTGACGTTTTGTTTTTGTGTAACTGCCAATTTAATGATTATTTGGAAGTTTTCAGTAAGCAAACAAAATACTGGAATTATTAAGTCAATGCCCGTAGGCGAACAAGAACTGTGTTATTTATGGTGCATCAGAGAGATGCATAAAATCTTACTAAGTCATTAGGGATTTCTGGAAGTGGTTTATATTTTAATCGCACATTTAAAAAACCAAACTTTATGGAAAAGAATATGCCGAAAAGCCCTGCCCAAAGTATCCGGTGCTTGGCTGTTCCGTTAACTTGTCAATGGTCTTTTAAGAAAAGGCAACCATTGCAGGCGGCGACATTTACGACACATTCCGTGGAGTGGAGGTAACAGTGAATTTCGAGTAAATTATTTTAGAGTCTGACAAATTTGCGCGGCATTTACTTACTCTCTCTCCTCTCTGCCCATTTTTCGCCGGTGGCGGTACAGTGTTAAGAAGACCAGGGATTAGTCGGGTCGGTAGTTCGCAAAGCCAATTAGGCCATCTACTTGGACCACACACACTCTAGTCCAAACTGCTTGTGCAACGGCTCGGATCTTACAAGAAATTTGAAAATAACTGGCGATGCCTCCGTTTAGACGGCAGTTGCTTTGTGTTTTGGGCTCTTCTGAGGCAGAATCGCTTTAGAAAGGCTAAAAAATACGAAAGTCGCGTTTTGTCTTCTCCATTTGCACAACCGTTGCACTTGACTAGACCCTATGTCTAAAATCGAAATACAGCGTTTGGCCGTACTCAACATTCATCCTTAAGGTAATTTTTCGTTCGCTAACCGTCACAACTTTTATAGGGGAAGTAAACAGCGAGCAAGACCAGACTTATTTTATTGCTGACTTTAGTCCAACTCCGCATGCGGCATTACATAATGCAAAAGCACCCGAGCCCTTGACTTATACCAAATTAGTTCTATGTCGTCCATCAAAAAACAAATCGCCATCTTGAGAGGACTTCCAGGAGTAAAACACCGAATGATTCCAATCGCTCAAATTATAAATGGCAATGCTGGATGTTGTTACGACCCTAACAGCAGAAGCAGTGTGTGTTTACCTCCGAAAACACTAATTGCGAAGTATTTCAGGTTCAAATGAAATGTCATTTTTCCTTAATAAAGGCTAAAGAATGAACGATAAACAATGTTAAATATTATAGAACTATGTAGTGGTCGGCAAAATGCGCCAGACCTGGTCGATTTTAATCACCTTGTGACAGTAATTCTGTGACAAACAGGGAACACGCACCTAACAATACAGATAATTGTTAGTAGGAACTAATTACCAGACGAAGCTTCTACACAGGACGGTCGTTTACGCATTGAAATGTAAGAGGTGATTACTTTATCGCCGACGGCGATAGAGTGGCTTGTCTGCTGAGGATTGAGCCGCATTGATGTTACTTGTTGCAAAAAAGAAGAGGAGAATTATTTTGACCCGTTTTGTATGACTGGGATGGTGGATCTTGTATCAGTGGGAGTGTGGTATAACGTTTTATGGATATAAACCCATGTTTTGTAGATGGGATTGAGAGATAGGGCGCTTAATAGAACTCTGGGGTGCGCATCGAGGACGAATACTTTAGCTGCTACGCCGCCGATTCGGTAGAAATCCTCGCAAATGCTTGGTCCTGACTGCATTGATAATTTCTCTCGATGTCCAATGGGGGTGGTGGTAGCTTCCGAGCGAATTCATAAGCACAAGAAATTGGGACTTGCGTCACCGGAGTGCGTTAAGCGAGCTTTATGCAAGGGCATGCCTTCTCTCTGAGATCCGCGCCCAAAGGCCACAGGCGAAAATTTTGTAGATAACGACTTCTCTGTTTTGACTGCTCTTGTGCGACTTTTGATTACTAGCCTTGCTTACACTGCAAATGACATAGGCTTGCATTCTTCGCAGATAGTATTGCATGCAATATTTCGATGGGTGACTGCGGGTTCCCCTACTGTATATGGTAGATCGAAAACGCTCATGCGTGGTTCCATTCCTTTTTTTGCATGTAGGGTTCCAGACTTCACTTTCAGAATTATTGTTTCCAAAAATAGTCCTGGCTTAAGAAATTTAAAGCCCTTCTCTTAACCTATATAAACTGGCGATTGCCAAAGTTGCGGTAGGTTTAGTGAAAAATCTCAGCAGTCACTTAGCGCAATGTAAAGAAAGTTTATTCAGTTTTTCCGGCAAATATCGGTATATGCATTCGCTGGGAACTATGGTGGACTTCAGCAAAGAGGATGAAAAGTTTAAATCAAGTCTCCTGGTCCGACATATCATTGCGACTGCATACCAAAGAATAACTAGGTCTTCATGTGGACATTACTAGTACTGTAGGGTACTTTAAGAGCCTGGAAACATCGTTGATATATCTTACGCAGGTGATCCAATGAGGTATATTTGGTTTTGAGCTCCTCATCGGTCTTATCTATCAACTATTTATATGACATCGTCCTGCAGAGTAGAGAGCATCAAGTTTGAACGATACATTCTCATGGTAGTCCCATCCTCTTGGGCTCAAAACTTTCTTGATTGGATCGTGGTACATGTGGAACTGTCTGTCAGGCAATGAAATACGCTTAGACACGCTATTTCACTTTGGCAGCCACTGCACGTAACTAACGCCATTTCCCAAACTATCATTCCGTCGAAATGCGTTAGGTTGGGAAAGTTAAAATAAGGTGGAAGTACCGTTAGTCTGCTCCAATGTATGCAAACTGAATAGAGGGTCATGCTCTTGTCTAACCTCTTTGCATTAGCTGCATATTTCTCGAAAATATTCCTTGCACGTTTTAAACCAAGTGGTGCATTCGGGACACACAGAGCAATTGAAAATGAACAGCATAGATAAACTACCGTCCCGTAATTTTAGTCAACCAGGACAGTTCAACACGCTGTCGAGACTTGGTGGTGGTTCCGCAGTTTGAATAAAGTGACTCAGACATTTCTGTTGGTTCAGATTTGTTTGCCTAATGATTTATTAGTTTTACTTTACGGTGAAAACTGCGGCACCACTCTTTTTTATGAGTACACATCATCCGTTTTCCCGATCTATTCATTGCAATTTCATATTTAAACCCCAGTTAGGTTCGCTTAATTCTTATAAAATGTAGCCTGAACTGACCGTTTATACCGAACATGTTGCTCTTGATCTCAGAAACAGTTTGCATAACACAAGTCATTTAATAATCTATATTTAAGGAAGAAGAGAGAGTATAAGCAAGTCACTTAATCATTTCTCCGTCATAAATATAGGAATCTTGTCGCAAATCTCAGTGAAAAATGGCAAATGATTCAAACTGTGAACCACCGGACGGACAGACCTGCTGGCTACGTCAAGTGCAAATTAGCGATAGGACTAAACATAACGGTCGAATGTGGTTTGGTAGCCCCAATTCAAATAAACAACCCTAGTCACCTCTAATACGGGGCGGGTGGTAATTGGGGTTTTTAAAAATGGAGCCCCGCAACGCACGGGCGAAAATGTCAAGCAGTTGTATACAAAAGAAAAGCTCCTGGGAGTGCGCGGTTGTACTTCCAGTGCTTGAGAAATACTTGCGTTAACCCCTAACCTTAATCCCTTCTATAACCCCTTGTAGTAAACCCCAACCGCTAGTCCTAACCTCTAACCCTAACCCCTAACCATAACCTCTAACCATAATCCCTAACCCTTAACTTCAATCCTTACAGTATTGTGTCTATCAGGTTCGGCTACCAAACCACACCTTATCGAAATAACTGTTTGTATGCCTTGAATTCTGTATTCTCGGGAGGGATAGGCGGATATAACCGTGTATTAAGTTGTTTCCAGTTTCATTCGGCATTTTTCTGTTCAGTGGTATACGTATATCGAAAACGTTGAGTAATTATTTTCTGCCACATCCGCAAGAATCGGGCTTAGCGCCTGATCATTCAATAACGTCGTATGACTGGAAAGTTCCATTCCGCTGTTTGTGTCGATATAAACAAAGAACAACTCATATGTCTTATTGAGGAGTCAGTTAAAGAGTGACTTGCCCTAGTAATCTGATTGAAGATCTCGCATGCCAAATTATCATGATAATTGTGCCTTAAAGATGTTTACAATCATTGTTTGTACTCATCAATGGCCCTAGTAATATCACCCCGAATATTAACTTTGTGATTGCCTACATTTGGCTATTATAGCTTAGCATAAGCCTTATTTAGCAACTTTACTTCTCAGAAAACCGCTTGGGGGACATATGCATGCCTTCCATAAATTATCATCGGACCAGTTCATTTATATGGGAACGAGATGCAAAGCAAAACGTGTGAGCCCAAAGAGAGACGGAAATCCAAGCCGCTGAAGATAAACGCTACCGGAAATTTAACACTTTAATAGCACGAAATTTGGCAAAGGCATTTGGATATTTTACATCATAGGTTAAACAGAAAGTTTGCCCCGTAGGTTATGTTAACATTTTTCCATCATGTGGTGCTCATTTTGTTAACTTAACTAATGAATGTGTGAGAATCAAACATTTTTATGAGTTCAACCACCCTTTTGTTATGTTGTAGCCATTCCGCTCTCCGCCACACTCTCTTCATATTTGTGATCCCGGAACGTAGTATGCTGTGCATCAGCGCCCCCCAAGTGACCCATTTTTGCTGACGTACTGAATCACTCTTAAACAGGCGATGTCTTCCGACCTGATATAACTGTGATAGTGGTCAGGTTTGGTTAGAAAAATATAAATCAATCTAGTCGTGGCTAAAGCAGTCAAGATTTATTGTAGGCCAGGCAACATCCAAAGTGATTTTCTGTAGTCGAGCTGCTAGACTGCGGTGGGATTCAGAAGAGAGATTTAGGCAAATATATTGTGCGTTCCCACGAACAACCACCCGCAATGATACTCGTTCACGACAATGCGGCTAAATTGATCCAGTGGGCTGCTTTTAGAAAAGTTAAAAAAGCGGGGACGGATATTTGCACTTGCCTCATTGACCTGAAAAGTGACTTATCTGCCATAAACACAAATAAATTCCTAAGAGTGCTAACGGCTTTCGGGTGTTCAGTATAGCGCACGCATGTAACGAGTTAATTTTTTGGGGAGATGTAAGCACGTTTATCAAAAGTGGATATAATTCGATTGCCTTTGTCTTGTTAAATGTGTGGAACCAGATTTTCTCATCTACACAATAAATTTTAGCCTTACACTATTTCTGCCGTTTCTAGACGCTAATTCTAATAACTGACATGGAAACGGCCTGAAATCTCAGGCCGATGAAAACTATCAAACTTACTATCAGCGCCATTCTATGCAAATGCCCCAGGGGCAAGTGCCACGATCTCCTTCCACGACCTGCATTTAGCAGGCCAATAGAAACGGAAATGGAACGGCGACTGGACTCCTAAGGCTGTCGATGTGCATCGTATGGACTGGTTTTCAATACAATAAAGGCTAAGCATGAATTAAACGGTATCGACTAAACGTTGAAAAAAAATCTACTGGCATGATCAAAGCTCGAACTTTTTCTGTTGTGCATGTGCTAACTTAACGAAAAAATCAGTTTAAGAGGCCCTACCACCGGTGACGAATAATAAGATTAGTATCTTTAGGGCACAAAATCGCGAAATCCTCGTCAGAACCAAGCAGTTGACCTGTTACATGCACCCGTAACTGTTTTGCTATGAAGAAGCCGCATTTTATACGGCCTCCGTGAACGAAAACTAAATAATTTCAGCTACCTTCCTGGTTTTTGGAAAATACGATACGTAAGAATCCGATCCCAGACATTAGTTTTATAAAAAATGACTAGTAAATATTCAGAAAGCCCAATAAGAATGGAATGATAAGCCGTATGAATACTAAACGTGCCTTTTGGGACAATTTTTCAATAACGACCCACAGACAATGAAGACAAGTGAAACTGTGCAAGGCAAAATACAAGAAGGACCATCGATTTTCCTTCAGTTAGCGAGGGCGATCGGTAAAGTCTCTAATGATTCGCCAGTATGGCGGATTAATGTGCAAAATTAAGCCGTAACTTTCGGACTCATTCTTATAAAGAAGTGAACGTAGATAGAAGACAATGTGACCCTAGGAAACAACGCTGGCAATATGCCGCCTCCATCAAATATTTGCGTTGACGACTCATGGTCCTACGCACAATTTCGTAGGCACTCACAACAATATCAAAAACAGAAATGCAGATACTTCATCGAGGGATGCTATTGACGTCCATCAGCCTGTACTCAATTACCGGACAAGGATAATTAAAATCCTCTGTATGTACTGCCAAGGAATCAGTTGACAGCACTTAAACCTTAATGGCTGCGTAATCTCGATCCACACCACTTCAAATAGCATCGAACAGACCCGCTCGACTTGCATAACATCCAAAGCAACAATTTACAATTACAGTAAAGTACGATAGGTGCCCATTGTGGAGAATAAAAAACTATAAACTTGAATTACACCCCAAGAAAGCCGCCACAGTCCCATGTTTGGGGGTTTTAGGCATTCCGATCACTAGACTACAATTTTGATGCCCGAGTAGTTTTCTGCAGATAAACAAGACCGCCCTGGAAAGCAGCAGAAGCAAACCAGCAACATGGTATTCTGTTCTCTCTTTCAATGCCACATATAAATTATAGACTGAATGGACTCGATGATATTAGATAATATACCACCAGATTGTTATTGTCCTACCCGTGCAGCCACCACATTCAAATTCATTTTTGAGATTTTAGTTTAAATAACAAGACAATAAATAGTTTAAATAACAAATAACAAGACAATTTGATGTATAAGCACCGAGAATTATTATCAGTGCTTTTATTTAACACAGCGGGTTAGATCGACTGCATTTGCTTTTCGTGTTTTTAACGTGCTTCAGTTTGCAGAACATGGTTTCTAAAAGTTGCCTGCTACGTTATCAGACCATGCCCATTGTGAATTTTCATGCCTAACTCGCCCATAGTTCCATTTGTAAGTGAAAAATCTGAGGACCTAAGGAATATTTTAAGGAGTGCGGGAGTGTACTTGTTAAATACTTGTACTTCCCAAATATTGACGAATGGAGATTACGGTAAATGAGAATAGACGAAGGATAAAAGCTGGATACAGCATCCAAGAGCATTGCATTTTAGTTGTTTAGACACAGCCCGCAAGTGACGACTTATTTATTTATTTTGCAGAATCCGACAAGGGGCAGCCTGCGGATAATATTTGGACAATTTCTTGTGGACAATATTTCAAAATACACCCAAGAGGATGTTCGTCTGAAAAGGGTTATGTACGTGTGTCATCAGAAACATGCTAATAACCGCTCTGACATTCCCGGGTCGGAAAATGTTTTTGATGCCTTCGAGATCGTAAAATCGCCCGCGAATGCATTCCAGTCGGGTCCGCATAGCTTAATTCTGGTAAAGGTTGTCGACGTTGGCCACCACCTATATCTTTCTGTGAGTGTTTCATAAGTCAGTTATAATTGCAACTCCAGTATTTATCTCTCAAATTATTCAATGCAACTTTATGCATAAAGTTACTGAAATTGCTCTTGAGTTAACATATACGCATTAGGTCCTTTCGGCAACTACTACTCTGATGATGCCTTGAAGTGCACACTGTCGCAATGTTTTCTTAGCAAAAGTGTAGAACATTTGTGAGGACAAGAGTCTACCATTGTTTTGTCAAAATGTTTTTTGAGAGCCGATGATCTAAATGAATGACACTGAATAACTGAAACAAACCCTCGGTAATGTTTAAAACTGTTTTATCTAAGCGTATCTCTATTTAAGGCAACACAGGTCGGATAAGATTCCCGAGGATAACAAGTACGTTTGCTATAAACTGCAAAGTTTTACGAATGCGGATTTTTACTGATCGACTGGGTTTTACATTTGCCTACACGCATCTAGGTCTGGTTCGACGAATAATAGTGGAATGAAGTGAAAGCATAGCAAACAAGATAAATAGTCAGGTCGAAAATGCGAAATCCAAAAATTGAGTTTCTCTATTCTCCAGCATGGTGAAACAATGAGACACTGTCGATTCCGTGTACCATCCTACCCTATTTAAATGTTTCAGAGCTATAAATGTCAATTAGTCTAAGCAGCTGGTCACTTTTAATGTTTTTCCATGAAAATTATGCAAATACTCTGTAGAAAAACGCCCCGATGGCCCGACCCTTCTGGTTTTGCCGACAAAAATGGGTTGCCGTTTTTGACGCAACAACACAAATGAAAGATATTAACAGTGAGTGAGATCGACGGATAAGAAATGTGCTGTATTCGCCCCATACTGAGAGGGTTATAATTACAAAGCTACTGGGATTTTATGCCCATAACGAGTCAAAAAACATATGACGATTTTTATCGCGAATCAGTAAGGCTCAGAAGTAACGAAAGGATGACTATGATAGGCTATTTTAAAAGGACTAGAGTTAATGTAGCCGGTGTCTGTCATTTAAAACAAACATAAATTGAATGAAACCCAAGTTCCCCAAGAATATTTACAGCTAACGGATATTCGAACAGTGCTTTGAAATACGAAAAGAATGATTCTGAGTAGCTAAGGGTTATTTGTTTTTATGTCACGTGATTAATTGGGAGCAAATTAGACAGTATCAGGTCACATCTAAGATTCGGAATTCACAAGCTGGGCAGTCCTGGAACGCGCATTATATCTCAGCTCAGCTGAAGTCAAGCCTAGCCAGAATTCAACAAGGAGTACTACAAATGTTAAAATGGAGGGCCTTGACGTAGTAGCCCTGGAAGTATGTTTATAGCGACGACAGAAGGACGACAGAAGTCAGAGCGTCAATAAGTACATGAAAATTTGTTCGAAATATTGTCATTTAGAAGAGCTATTCTATTGGCTATTACCTCATTAAGGCTAGGCTCGGCCTCTTACATGAAGACGATATGTACTACTTTCTGGGGAAGGGTAGTAGCAAAGAGAATTAATGAAAGTGTTTGGAGGATGTTAAACATTACATTGCTATTGTCGCAACGTGAGAATTAAAAACACAGCAAAATGGAAATGCTCACTTTGGGGTCCAGCTTAATGTATTTTGATGCCCACTTAAAAGGTTACATGGAACGCTAATGTTATCCATCCCACCATCGCGAAGTTGTCGTTATTGGCTTAAATCTGAGTAAATTGGTCAGAGCCGTCCAGGTGCGAACGATGTTTTTCCGCGAAACTAACTAACATAATACGGGGAAATGGAAGAGTTCCGAGTGCATCTATCACATTCACATCTTGGGGACTTAAAATTTAAGTTAACATTTGGATTTGTAATTTATCATGGCCTCTATTCACGTTTTTACTAGACATCGAAACATTATTTCACTTAAAATATCTCGCCTTTATCCAGTAACCTTTTTAGTCAACATTTTGACTTGTAAGTTTGACCGTCCTAGTGCACACATAATCATAATAGTGGTAGCAAGATCTTATTAGAGCTATAATAGAGGCCCAGCTACGGTCTGTTGGTCCCCAGTTTGTTGCTTATTTGTAGCTGTTGTGTTCCCCAGGTCGTAAGTATGCTAAGACTGTTTTAGTAAGACACTAAAAATTCGACGGTGTAATGAATTACAAGAGGCAGCATTTGAGCAAATTTGGTCCTGATTTCTGACTCGCTGTTTTGCTTTCCGCGCAGGAACGTCTGTATCATTTTTTTGCGTAAAAAAGCTGTCAGAAAACTGTACCGTTGCCTCCACAAGGTCTTCTACTTTAAGGATGAGCTTTTTATGGAGGTTATTCAAGAAAGTAATTCGAACCGCCCGTGCTTGTTAAAATGCATTTACTTTAATCCGAGATATCCAACTTTTGCGACCGAACTGTTCAGCCAAGGGACTTTTCAACCCAGCAAATGTACTGCACTTTTGCCATCCCTAAGCGGCGGCATTTGTCGAAGCTACTGATAAGCGTGCAATCATGGGCAGTTTGTAATCCTGTGAATGGTGGTCTGAAAATCCTAAGGGCCAGGCTCTATTTGCAAAGCTTCACTCAAATTCCGTCAATTCATTCTTCTTTCCAAACGTCAAAGACGAAAATGACCGATTTTTGTCGATATTAGGGATAAATAGGCCTACGACCATTATCTTCCAGTTTTCATCGTATTTGGTCGGCCGTAACATAAACTTCAACGTGAACACAGCTGAATATTTACAGTGCATTACATTCTCAGTTCAGAAGAGAAGAAAACCTGACGCAATTTATGATAATAAATGATCGTTTGTCAAACATATTTCATCTGAAGTAGTTTCATTGTAAACCCGTCATTGAGGAATCTTGCTCGTACCAAAGATACCACCTCCTGCTCCTTCATGATAGAAGCCAAATCAGTCTCGAAAACTGTCAAAATATCAGATGCCATGCAAATTGCGTTATAACACTGTTGAACTACTGTAGTGTTGAATACACTTACGCCCGGACTGGGATGACAAGTGAAACAGTGATCGTGACAGCGACGTCTTAGACATGTGTCCTTCTTAGGTTACCACTCTTTTGACCAGTATCTGTTACCGGACTGTCGACTTTAACGATATCCATCGTGTGCTCAACGGCAGGGTAAGCCTTGGTACGTTGGCTTGCGTGTGAATCAGATTATAGTAATGGCAGATTTGGGCCGCATCCACCGCACGCCCTTCTCCTCCCCCACATGGATGCGATTTCAATACAGAGTTAAAAAGACCGGAGGCAGGAGAGGGCGCAGGTGGCTGGCAGGACGGAAACCCGTATCTAGCGTTCCACCACACCCCCTGGTCCGCAAAGGACATTGATCTAGATGTTATGCCACAACACAGAAAGGCGGTGATGCACATCCGAAATGACGTGGCGTACGCCCCCAATTAGGCTTGCCGCCACGACCCCACTGTTGAAATTTACTATGGATGTGCATTCCTGATAACATCTGCCTGACTCTGATCGAGCCACCTGTGTTGGTATAGCGCATCTACCATTCGAGGGACAAAAACAAACACAAATACGACATTGCGTTGTCTAAGTTCCGAGAAAATAAATTCGCTAACGGGAAGTAAATTCTCCGGAACAGACCTTTTCAAGCACGACCCGAATGTTGATATAAATATTTGCGCTACTTCGAAATAATTCCAATTTCACATTATCTTGTTGGTTATCCTAGAAAATAAGAGCACCGACTTGGATGAAAGCCTTTGGACCGTGCCTGAGGTCTGTTTCGAAGAATGTACTCCATGCTGGCGCATTAATTTCCTCGGAAATTTAACAAAGTAAGGTAAAACTGGACTTCATATACGACACCACAGAAGGCAGGGAGACCCACTGATGAGCTAAACCCTTCAAAGATGCATTAGGCAGCGGCATTAGATCTGCAAAACGCGCGTATCTGGGTTGTCAGTATGGTAAGCAATTATATAACTGCACAGATTCGACATTTTGACCCTAATTTCCAACGACGTCTACAGCGGGGAGGGAACAGGTCAATGACTTGCGCATAAATTAGTTTATAGGGGTAGTGGACTTGCGCAGCATCTGCGACACCCATTCCTCTTCCACCATATGCGTCCGTTGCTACGACCAAGTCAAAAAGACTGGAGGTGGGAGGGGGCGCAGGTAGCTGGGACATCTGGATCCACCCCTAGGCGTACCGCCAGACGCAGCTCGGACCACGCAGAATGAGAGTGCCTTAGAGGCTGCATTAGGAAGGGGCCATGGCAGTCTAGCTCTCAATCCTCCTATCCGACACCCCCCACAAACACATGCTGGACTGGCTTCGAGGTTTCAGTTATCCTGTTAATTGACAACCATCCAAGCAACGGTTTTTACCACACCCTGTTCGCTTCAAGCGCGTCAGATTACATAGAGTGGGATAATTGCGTTAAGACATCGACCTCACTCACTAATCCAATTCCCAAACACCGGTCCACTTTCCGAACCCGCCAGATGTCTGATGCCGGTAGTGGGCGCAGTTGTTGACAAAACTAGAGAGCACGCCTGTGTGCGTCACATGCAAGACCTGACCCCCAAAACGCATACGCCAAGATTATACATTCGATGAGTTGAAACGCTTTGATATCAAACGCAACCAAGGGACAACACGAAGAAGAATACCGGGGAGCACACTTCTCACTTACATGAGAGGTGCCGGTGACATGTTAGAGGGGTGTATGTGTGGTTCATGTGCTGCGAGGAAAATTTGTAGTGGCGTGGTCGTGCCTGCAATAATTTACTGCAGGATTTCATAAAGAGGCATGTGAATGAATGGGTCGCTGCGGTGACTGGTTGTTCGTGGACAGTATGGGCAGTTAAGGTAGGTGCGGTTTGGACATATTTATGCCCTGACACCGGTCAGCCAGTCTCCGCGCGATGGGTTCGCAAGTGGCCAACCAGTCCGATGCGTGATGTAAATGTTCGATTGAAGTGAGTGCGGATTAGGTTCGGGACCGCAGAATGGCATGGGGTAGCGACCCTACTAGCCGTTTTCGTGCTGGTGCATTGGGTATTATTAGTGAAGGAAATGGGAATGCTGTTAGGTATGCAGTGCATGCTTGGAGTGTCGATAATGCGGCGAGCTCTGCTTCCATGAATGCGCATGAGACTGAATAGGCTTATGTGGTAAGTGAATTTGTGTGCGAAGTGAGGGCAGTGGAAGCGGGTGCCGCAGGTGTGTGTTGGAGTTCCGTACACTGGTGCCCCGGTCACAGTGCGATAGATTCGCAAGTGACCAAGTACACGGTCCAGGACTCTGCTCCATACAGCAATGTCGTCAAAACAACGGCCTTGTACATCGTCAATTTAGCGTTCAGTTGTAGGCGGAGACAGTTCCACACAGCGCCTTGCAACCGGCCAAAATCCTGACTTGCTTTGGAGATCCGATGAGCAATCTCGTCGATTTTGTGATGCTCAAAATTGTGCTTCCTAGGTAAGCGAATTTGCCCACGGCTTTAATTTGGCTACGGTTGACCACGATTCGAGGAATGTTTTATTCAATTTAGTGAGACGTTTGGTTCATGACCACCATTTCGTCCGCCTTGATGGTCAGCATGAAGTTGGCACACTCGGCGGCGAATGGGTCCATGCTCCGTTGACAGTCAGCTTCTGATACGATGTTGTGCTAGCAGTCATCCGGAAGGGCAGGTCGTGGACTGTAGCCGTGGCGAAACGCGTTGAAGCCCGCATGCGCCGGCTACTTAGAAGATACCCGTTGGTTCTGTAAACGATGTAGCTCCATGGGCGCATATTGCTGCTGGGGTCCACCTGCGAGGCCGAAAAGATGGGTATAAAATGGTAGGGGTGGGAACGCAGCCTCCTTTGCCTCCGCTATTTACTGAAAATGTTATTGAGGCGGTCCCGTTGTCCGTGACACGTGCCAACGTCGCGTCGTGGAGCTGAAGCCCTATGTGCGTGAATCGTTCAGGACTGCCAAATCCTAGCATTTTCCGCATTTTTATCTTACTTCACAGCGTTTAAGGTTTTCATAAAGTCCATGAAAGTAGTATACAGTTGGGCTTGTATTTTCTGGCACTTCTCTTGCAAATGGCACGTGGCAAAATCCTGTAGGTGGGTCCACGCTGACGTCGAAAGTCACACCATCTATCCGGAGAAAGACCTTGTTTGAGATTACCACTGATATAGTCGAATGGGATGCGAACGGAGATCATCCCAAAGATAATGAGTAGAGATTACTCTATGCTTATCGCACAATTGCTGGTTCCCTCTGCGCTCGTAGAGGTGGACAGTTGTCCTGCACTTCTAATCTATACGAACTTGTCCCTGCGCCATATCTCCTGGAATAACGCTGCAATTTAATCCATCAAACGGGAGCCGGCCATTTTTAAGTGGGAAAGTAAGGAGGATGGGAAGATAAGTCGAGTTATCGAGTGTGGGGACAGAGAACGCCGGGTACCCTCACCTCGTCTAGCCCACCGGTCGAGGTGATTACGGGATTCGGCCAGAATGCAACCTACCTTCGAGGACCCACGGATGCGATTTGGGTGCCAGTTAACGGACGTTGGACGCAGTCGCCACCTATACAAGGTAAACGATGCAACCTCCTGAGATCTTCATGTGAAACCCACAACTGGACATTCCTGCACCTTTCTAGGCATATACAACGACCGGATACGCCAACCGGATGGGAAACATCCATCAAGGACGGCTAACATCGGACATTTAATCGGGTTGGTTGCTCAAGATCAAGTAGGCGTGTAGGCTCTCAGTTAATTGGGTATAGATCAACCATTAGTTTTCTAGTTCTGAATTTGTGACCGGTTTGTGTATACGTAATAGAAAAATATTTCCACCAGCGGTAGCTGCCGTCAATGCATATGTGTTATTTTAAGAGTGATTACAAGTGCGCGCAAGAAAAGACGCTGAAATACACCAACGCTAATTTATCTGGAATTTAGTTAATACTAATTTTTTTCATCTAAACAATCAATCGTTTAAGTTAAGGTAAGATTTTTTGCGAACGATACCTATTTACTCAGTATTTTAGGTGTTGACTGGATCTTAATATCAATATGATTATAAGCCTAATTTGCTGTAGAGTATGAATTGTGCACGGATTCCTGATTAAAGCAGGCCTAATATGCTTGGCCCATTTTCGAAAATGTTTAATGAAAGTGGGTATACTTGTCATGCAAAAGGGGACGTGGGATACATGAAAACGTTTCCATCCTTAATTTTTTAGAATTTGATATCCACTTATTGTGCTTTTAATACTTGAGTAACAAAAACATCCAGTTCCTATATATGTGCGTTTGATAGTGAGTACTAATCAGACGAAATAATCTTTGCTGAAGAAATTGACCTTTGATCATTCATGTATAACTAGTTTTTTTCGAAAATGTACCGGGCCTGACATGCACAATTGTCCAAGTTACGCAACCGTGTTTCTTGTTAAATTCAGGTACGCTGCGTTTTCAGCAAAATCTTTGTGGCGGTTAGAACCAATGACTATTGTTTAATAATGATATCACAGTTCGCAAGGCCAACACTTAATTTTTTGCTTCTTGTCCAAAAGAGAAATATCTTATTTATGTAATATTACGTCTCACAGTACAGGAACCTTACGGTACCATTTGGCGAGGAGATTTCGCTAAGAAAGGCGGCCTTTCATATTGGAACAATGCCCCTTTATGGCTACAGTGTGAACCGACATGAAGTTTCACGTCTTCCCTGTTCGCTCTATTATGAAAATTCCGACAGTTCTGACTGTCCGAAAACCAAATATTCTTCGTCCGACACGCCGTTCCTGGACCAAGTATTTGAGATTGATCATCAACCCGAGTGCGGAAAAATTATCTCAAAAAGGTGTGAACAATTTTTGCATGTGCTTAATCTTCTCTGATTCCAAAAGTCGTATGGAACACCATTTCTTTCAAAAAAAAATATAACAGACCCTTGAAATAATAGACAAATACGGTAAATATTTTCAGTGATGGATTAGTACACAGTGTTTCAAGGTTAATTAGAAATTTTTGCGCCTTTAAGACAGTTTTCTTCATGTAAAATGTTTACACATTTATTTCGAGGAATGACAGTTCTTATTAAGCATCTGAACCCTGCTATTTACCTCCCATCAGAAAACAGAACTTACTTATCATTTAAAAGTCAAATCATATAAACTATGCACGTGCAATATTTGGGGATAATTTCGGGTTGGACGAAAGGTAAAATCAGTAGTGAACAAAAATGGTTTTCATATCGCTTCTCATTTTTTCTTCGTTTGGTGCCCCCCGTTTACATTTTTCTTACTGGTCACAGATCAGAACGACCACATTTGTCTTTTTTCTTTCAGAAAATATCAGTTCTCAAATGACATTTGTTGCAAATGATTGGAGTATTGTAAAGTTACATAAAACATTCCTAAATTGTAAACATTATGCGGAACATTTTCTTTAGCAGAGAATAAAGGGGGGGGAGTTTCCAGTCAGTATTTATTGGCCAGATACTTCAGGAAAGTCAAATGTGTGTCGGGCATGCGGTTGCCGCGCTGTATATTTCAGCATCTAATTAAGTCTTCAGTATCCTATAATATAAGCATACTCGATGCAAGTAAACTGCGATGGTGAACATAAGCGGTAAGTAGGTATTGTTCAGGGACGATAATAGATATGATTCTTAAAACTGTTGCTTCAGCAACCGTCTTAATCATCTTTCGCAACACCAGTTGATATTCTCCTGTCCTCTAATCCGCATACAAATCTCAACGCCGTGTACTAACGCTTATTTAAACATACATAGTTTATTTTGAAAAAAAGGTGATGAATTTTTCATTTGACGAGTCAAACAATTTCATTAAACAGGGATATGGGCATTAAAATATGTCCAATTGAATTAACCGAAGTAGTTGTTAGGTGGGATGCGATCTCATGCACTATTGGGTAAGTTTGACCGATATGACTAGGTAATTACATTCTGCATTTCTCCGTAGACTTAAGGCAGCGTTTGACTGCCCCTCTTATCCAAATATCGTACATTAGGCATGTATTTAATCTGCAGTCTGCCGAAGACGCTATCTGTGGTTATTCGTTCCCGGCTACGCAACGGTTGTATTTATCCAACGTAAAACGTCACATCATATGTTTTCAGACCGGTTGTGTTCTGTAATCTTTCCTCGAGTCTCGATATTCACATAACTTTAAAAAACGTATTGGCTTGGTAAATGGCTTAGCCAACTACGTACGCGATACAAACCACTCTCTAAACCATTATTACTTATGTATTTGCTTAAGCTTGTGAAAAGATTTTAAGGCTCGCGTTTTTCCTTTATGGAAATACGAAGTTTACACTACGTGTCTTAAAGCTTGTACAAGGGTACCAAAACTTAACTTTAGCATTGAGATTGACTAGACATACATAGGAATTAATTGCACCTGAAAGTCAAGCTGCAACACGTTCACTTTGCAGGAACTTGTTTTGCTTATAGTGCGTGTAATAAACTTCAAATAAAAATGTGCTCAGGGTAATGCAAATGCATTTCTGCAGGTTGTGGCCAACAAAAAGCCGCATCATCAATCTAAACATTAGGCACCCGCACTAATGTCAATGTTTCTATATCAAGCCTTACGAAAAGCACCAAAACCCATTGAACAATGGCCAGTTTAACTCCACCGTCGGTGCCGATTTTCTTATGAACATAATCTGCGCCAAATGTGCAGATCATATTCAGACAACAGTTGGTCGATTTAGTTTAAATTTGTTAACATTTAGTCATATCTTATATGGAAATGATGAGAGAATACTGCACATTTTATGAAATAGAGAAACGCCCTGTTTTGGGAAATCGTGAATCTTCCAGTTGGGTCTCACTATAGTATGCGTTCTTAGTAGCTTCTCTTGCAAATCGGTTTGTCTGTATCACATCAATGTTCAATGGAAGTATACGATGTTTACGTTTTTAACAATATTCGTAAGTATTAAGATTATTAAAGCACTCGTACCATCAAACATATGCTCTATTATTGCCCGACATATGAACTTTGCTTGCATATGTTGGCAGATTTTGCCCTTAACATGAGCCACACGATAAATGCACTGAACTAAGACTGGGAAAAATCGGATTTTGTCAGACGTCAGCGTACCGATAACAAATGTCAGCATTAAAAGTGTAGCGGCAGAGTCGGTTGCCAATTCACTATGCGGCAATTAGGATCCGAAACGTCCTCTTGTTATTGTGTACAATCCTGGTCGACTTTTATTGTGGATCAGGGAGTTTGATGGTACGCCTATGTGCGTGTTTTCGCCGTGTCAGTCACTTGCATCCTCTCTCTCTCCTATGGTCTTCTTGACTCCACTTTGTCACCTGGCCTAGGTGAGAGAGAAGGAGTGGGTGAAGTATATGCAGCGCAAATTTACTACCACTGTAAACCAAAGCGCGCGCAAGTTATCATCTCTGAGTCACCATAGAGCACACGGTGAACATCGTCGGATATTACGGTCGTACTGCCGCTTATGCACATACATATACCGAAATATTGCATGCTGACTCAAAATTGCCTTTACAAGGACATGCAATTTTGTCTTAATTGCCTTCTCAACTGAAGGCGAATACGTTCGCAAACATTCACAAAACGGGTTAGGAGCAGATATTATATGGAAATATATGTATCGTTAAATGTCTACGCAAATACCCCTGCCCCCAATTATAGGAACTAGAACTGAGTGCAATTACCCTGCATATGTCCTTTGCATCTTCAGTTAAATGGGCTTGAAAGTTTAAACCTTGCCGAAGTGCCGGCACATTTAAGGTCTTCTGGATAATGTTTACAGCAATCACCTCATGAGTCAGGTCTAAAATCAACGCAATACCTCTATTCAATGGGGAACTGGCTCACGTTTACAGCAATCTAGTTGCCAATGAACAATTACCATGGTAAATGAAGACGCACCTAAGATGTCTGAAGTACTATTCTAGTGCCATAGAATAGCAGTTTCTGAAGAAACGCAGGGCTGCCAAAAATGTGACTATTCACTTTAAGTGAGTGATTTAACGTTTTGGAAGTTCTTAAGACCTTTCCATGCAATTAAATGAGTTAACAGAACGACATAGCTCACTATAATAGAAAAGCATTTATGCGTATATTGTTAGTAAACTGTGTCTGAGAATTCGCGTTTAGTGAAGTATAGCACATGCGTAGGCTTCAAACGGTCGTTGTCACAGAACTGTGTCATTAGTCCATTTTCGTATTTCTAAAGACGTGGTTGATTTACCAAAATACGATTTTCTTGATTTTGTCGATAGAGGGCTTATAGGAATAAAAAATTGCATAAGGCCGGTCTGTGAACAACAACTGAATAGAAATAACGAATGACTTCATATGCATATGATTTTCTGCGCAAAGAAAGGACTTTTCCCTGGTGAAATTGCCGTGTAAGGTTTTGCCACGGCGAGGTACAACAGATTAAAGGGTACACTTGTGATATCAGCGGACACGTCGCGATGTACGATGATCTGCTAATCACAAGTATAGCTTCTGTACTTAGTACATACTAAAAACAGCATACCACGTACATGTACTCGACAAACAAACGCATTTCTGATATTCTTATATATCAGGTGGCCGTTGGCGTCATGTTGTGGGCCCGCCAGACAGAAAAGGAAGTAGCCGAGATAGGGCAACGTCCGCAAAGAAGATCTGATATAAAAATGCTCTAGTTTGATCCTAAGCCATTTTTAATGAGCAGGCCTCTTACGAAGCTTATTTATGCGGTGGTATTCGAACAGGTTTTCGTGTAATTATTTTTTTGCAATGCAAATCGTAAAAAATATTGGTTGCTTTTCCATTTCTCTAAAAATTACCGATATCCTTTTAACAGAAGATAAAAGAACTCGCATAAAACCTCAAGTTAAAGCAATTTCTGTCACTGTTGTTTACTTTAAGCTCCATTCCACGATTGCGCGTGTCTTACTGAACGGTCATTAAATTATTCAAATATCCCTACTACTAATGCTGTGCCGTCATTGTTTTTGAACGTCTTCATTAGCGGGAACTAGACGACACAAAACGTATAGTATTGTATGCGTAAAATTTTTGAGTAGCTTCTAGCGATAGACCTTAGCATGGCTTCTTACTTCATTTTCAAAAATGACAAAAAACTGTCTGACACAACAAAGGATTACTTGCTGGCTTAATTATTGCGTTTCTATGCACGGTATTATGGGCTTTACAGGGCTGAATTTATGCTAGTAACTACGTACTTTTTGGCATCTTAATTTATCTGACTTACGCGGGTAGAAAATCACGTTTGAAGCATAGCAGGTTTTTGATCAAAGATTAGTGTTAAACATGTTTTACTCCCACAGAAAATGCACATGTATGCGCAGAGGCAGTTTAAAGCAGCTTTTTTCATGCGAAATTATCCGAGCAACGTAGACTTCCACCAAAATGTCCCAATAGTATGACTTATAAAATTACTTATAAATACAGTGTTCATGAAAATATGGGTTAGGCAAGTAAATAAATTGTGGGACATTTAAATGTTCAAAAATGACTATTGAATTTGTATCTGCATGTTTCATAAATTTGGCCGCATCCTGATGGAAATGTTGACTGTTTTAGTACATTTACTTGACGTCTGACGAAGACCTGAGAACGAGTGTCGAAAATTTACCTAATAAAACTTACCTAATAAAGTTCCCTATTTTTCTCAAAAACGTATTCAACTTCGAAGAGATATACTTTAAATGTAGGCTAGTATCATTCCTACACGGCGGCATATTTAACTGAAACCAAAACGAAGGGAATGATTGTTCTAGCCGTCAAATTTTGATGTACAAATATTTCATCTGACAATTTTAGCAGGCAAAATAAGCAGTGATGTTGGTGTTAATTTTTGTCGTATGCTTAAATTTCATTGCGCAAATGGGTCTCCATCCATGGAAAAAATTATGCATTTCAAAACCTAACTGAGGAATATCAGAACTCAACTGCGCCTACATTGAAACCGTTGACAAACGGTGTCTCTTTAAGCATGCAAATTTGTACTCATACGGGCTTTGAGGGTTTATAAGAATTTGGCTAACATTTTTTTAAGTTTATGCAAGGTAAAATTCTCTCATCAGTTTTTATATACCTAACTACTAAACTATGTGCAATACCGTAAATATATATTTCTTCCTGTGGCAGAACAGATTTAGACTACTTCAGAACCGTTGATCATTGCAGCATGCATCGAAGATGAACAGTCATGTTGGGGAAACCATTAGCTTAATGGATTCGGTCACTATTTGAAGATTTTTGTAAACAAACGGCGTCTTTTTTCGTTTACTCTGGATTTTTTTGCAGAAAAGCTACAGTAATTAATGGAGTGTTGTTTTCACACTAGCATTAGAATATTGGCCTAAATCTCAAATGAAAATGACTATTATTATGTACGTTTGCTCGCACGTTATATATGTGTTCCATTCGCCCGGGGACAGAAGTATTACACGTTCAACAAAACGTTATTCTCTCAGGGCTGAATATTCGATTGGTTCTTAAAAGTTCGAAAAGACAAGACCGCCTAAAGAATCTGTTTTTGATTTGTTAACTAAAAACCGCACTTGTTTATGTGGTTTATGTTAAGAATTTTCATAACGAGTCTTATGGTTATGTCATTGCTGTTTTGCTCATTCCATTGAATTACGCTTATTCATAAGTCTTTTATATTAATTTAAATGCTCTTGGTTTTACAGACTCGCTCACAGCGTTATGACATTTTCCTTGAAAACTCTGCAACAAGACGATATTTTCTTCGTTGATAACGGAAATGAGACATGCAACTTCGCAAACTTCGAGGTAAGCACTCATTTGCTTATGCTCTACGTTTGATTGTGCCGCCTGACATTCTGTCATTTTTCAATGAGCGAACGCAGGGTAATGATTATTTCTAGATTAAATCGGTATAAGTTTTTAGAGAGACGAGTATCGCATAAATGCAACCCGTGATAAGAAGTAAACGCGATCGTTGGAGCACGAGATTTAGCCAACTGAGACACACGCTTATGATTATATCGACAAGGCATGTTTTTATAAATGCTCCAAGTTATCCAATGCGCAAATTCGTATCTGCTGAACCCTGTAAACCTACGTTGTTTAAGTTATAAGCTATCAGTATTCATAGTGGAATTATCTCAACACAGAGCAATATTTTTGAATGGCCACGAAGACATGAAGCGAAATTGCGTTATTTTCCTACAGAACCATTCCGGTGAACAAATGTTTGTTATATGCTCCTTATGATCTGATATAGGGCGTTATTATTGTATTACGATTTCGCAAACAAGTTATGTCATAAAACATCACTAATATAGCTCAAGATGATGCAATTTAACAGGCAAAAACATCTATGTTGTTGCGTTATTCCCATCACTCTGCGAAACAATGTCTGGTATTAGGCCTTTCCGCAGTGTATTAAGTCATACGATCCTGTTAACTGGTAGAATAAAAGTTGTTGTAGAGCGGCCATAGTGACTTCCTGGAATGCGTGCGTTTTTTGCACGTAACCTGCGTTCTCACAGGTTTAATGGGTCTTAAAAACACATTAGGACCGTTATTTCCGGGAATCCTTGAATAGACTTTTCCCTTGCTAAGAGTTATTACTTATTTGGGTAAATCTGATAAATCTTGCACACAAAGTAACTGCAATTAAAAACTGCTAATGTTTAAACTGCAATGGTTTCTGTCAACGATTCAAAATTTATACTTGTAAATCACCATGAAATAGCAATAAATTTACGATAACGACCATTTTAGGAGGCCAACTTGCTTTGGAAATTTTGCTTTTCTAAGGTGTTGTTGTAACTTTATAAAATAAATGAACGCATTTTTGCTAGCGCATTAGCTCTTTACCTAGCGGCGTTATGAATGATCGACACTTCCTTTGCATGGCACATATTTTATAATATCACTGTAATTTGTTAAGATTCAACAGAAAAGGCGTACTATTAATCTTTGACAGAAGGCTGCATGGCGGATAAAGGAAGTGAAGTGGGTGGTTTTTCCTGGAATTTTTTGAAAGTCAAATTGATGTTACTTTTCAATGTTAGCAGAAAGCGTATTTTTGGTTCGTTTTGTCAGTGCTAGTAGCCCTCTTATAACTTTTTTAAAAGATCTACACCACTGAACTCGGAATTCCTACGTTTTTTATTAGTGAATACCACGAAATTCGATAAATGGATCCGCATGTTTCTTCGTTCAAAATATTACTTCAGAAATTGCGGTAGAAATTCACGAAGGACAGCAAAAACAACCCAAGCATAAAGCTAAAGCAATATAAGGAAATATTACTAACAAGAGAAATCACTGGAATGACATTCTATTGATCCTTTCTTAGTGTCACCCACATAGACATCCCAACATGAACAAACTTTGCTATAGTGAGGCAACATAAACAATAGCCCAATACGTCCGCATAGCGATAAACGTCCAGAGAAGTATTTGCTAATGGCTTCTACGGAGATATTTATAAACGGTGCATAATGGATAAAATAAAGAAAGAGATGTCCAAGGTATTAACATTTTAGATAAGTCCTACCTCAAAAGATTTAGGTAAAATCACTGTTGCATGAAGCTCACTCCTTGTCATTGCTCATATGACATATTTGCAAAAGAATTAAATATTTATGCAGCAACCACAGGAGCGTACGCATTTTGTGGCACATGTGAAGTAATATTTAAGATCAAACATGATATGGCTGTCACTCTTTTGTATTTTCAATAATTTTGAGGATCGGTTTAAAAAATGTAGTGTAATTTTACTTTTTCTTTTTGAGATTAACTACGTGACTAAATGTTTAGGCGGAACTCGCCTTTATCAAGATGTGTACGGTACTTATTAGAATGACTATTTCAACATGAAGCCGGATATCCACAAAATCCGTAATGGACAGACCCGCAATGGTAGAGGATATTCCGAAAAGACTTTGCGGTCAAGTTTATGAAGAAGTTAGGTCAACATATTTATTAGATGCGAGCTGTATACTCGCGTTTCGAGCGACGTGCTCAGTAAGGCAGTGAGTTGTGTGAAGCCAAGGCTATAGCTAAATACTATATTTACGCTGAAAGCCGACAATACTGAAATGATCAGAAACAAGTATTTGTTTGCCCGGGCTTTCCATTTGGACAAAAATAATCTTAAAAGACTGATGAGTCCAACAAACAACCTAAGCTAAAGGGGAAGGAGTGCGCATGGATGTTGTTCGTTCCTCATTATTCTAATGCGTGTAGCTTTACACTTTGCTGTCGGCCCAATGAAGTTGTCAAATCACATATCTTTTCGAACATCTCATCCCCTTCTGCTCAAAGAAAGACGTAATCAGAGGCCTCCTGGTCCAGCGACTATTCAGAAAGTTTATTCAAAAGTCCTGTTCGATTGTTGAGGCTGAAGGCAACGGTTCACTTTATAAATATTCAAACGTCAGGGGAGCGAACCCACCCATCCTCATGACTATGGTCTTAATGAGCTAAAAAATATGTATGCAAACGACTGAGCGGCTACGATGACACTCACTGATATTCTGAATTATAGTCCAATATGCGGATCACACCTTCTGCTTTGCACCGTTGATTGCACCTTTTGTAGCTTCCTCAGCGCGGCCTAATTAGGTGCGTTCACATTTTCGACGCCATAGGGTAGGGTTTCTCCAAACAACAATACCTACAACAATTTGCTAAGTCCAGTTTTCGAAGCCTTGAATTTCAAAAAGACCTGAGGAATTTAACCAGAATCGCAGACGTACCTTTAACTTAAGGGGGTCTTTTTTGGGGCTCAGATTAGTTTTTTCATTGGTAATTCTACGTCGGACAACCCGTCCATCTCAGTTAACAACCATTAGCTATGAGCGTTTCTATGTGCGGTTTAATTCAGTCCTGTTGTGTGTAACTGCTGCCCACGGCTTACTTAGCCGGACAAAAATGCATTGTTCTGACAATAAATGCTTTCTCATCGAGCTTGAACAGTTGTTCGAGTTATAATCTCAAAATGAGTGCTTTAAGTAATTTTTACGTTGATTGCGAGAAATCAGGAGACAAAAAACAGAAACCAGGTAGTTCCGACCAGACACCAAGGTCAAGTGCCTTGCAAATTCGCTCTTATGTAAGCTTTTGTCACATCTCGTTCAAAAGCACCTTAAAAAGCGTCAGCATCGGATGTCTCACAGACAAGGGAATAGGTACTACACGCGCCCTGATCACAGCGCCAACCATATGAATAAGCAGATATTCGACAAAATTGTCCTCGTGCCTGGCAGGGTTGTCTAATATGGCCAGACAGAGAAGGCTGCATTTCCATGTATGCTTGAACATCAGCTGTCAATGAAGGGGGGACTCACCTATCGCAACTAGACATACATTGCCAGGATATTGGACAAAGTTTTGCTCGGAACAGCATATTTACTGTTTTCACCTGTTTCTTTATGACAAAACGAGTCTCCCAAACCCGTACAGTCTCATAGGTCATATGCTACTCAATAATTTGATTTAGAGCCCATACTCAGAAAAACCTATGAAAATTCGAGAGATTGACAGCATATTGCGAAAGTTTTTTGGAGCAAGCGTTGAAAAGGCATGATTACAAGTTACGCCAAACAGTTAGCCGTTTGCACATATACGGTAGGGAGTCAGGATCATCAGGAAATTCTAATTAGTATGCTTTGGTCACTCAATGGCGTACAAATTGCGAATCGGCTTGACCTATAGGGTGACCGATTTCATGGAATGTGGGCTGAAATTTCGAAATGCGTTTTCGATTAGGGAGGATTACTTAGACGCGATTGCAATACTGATTATTTTGTGGCATAATTTGATAATATTGGGGCCTCGGCAGAATGTAAACTTTTGAATACACTGCGTTTCAAATTCCTGTAGAAACAGCACTCGGTAACGGATGACTATTTGAGTAGCATGCATTTGCCCACTGATTTTCGATGGACTTGCAAGTTTTAATATATTTTTAGAAACCCCAAACAAATATATGTTTTCTCGCGATCGTTTAATGGAGAATCCCGTCATATTTCGATTTTACACTCGAAAAAGGAGCATAATTAGGTTCTGCAAAAGGTTTCTGCTTATGAGATTTTTTAAGACCGCACAATGTCAATTCGTATAGCATCGTACCTGTCCATTTACCGCCGCTCCAAATAAACTGTGCAACATACCCGATGTCCATTGCAAATTTTTTGTGGACTCTACATGATATCTTCTCAATTTAATAGAAGATTATGCGAATTCCTTTAGGCAGAGCGAATGCGCTTTGTAGACTGAAATCAATAAGCGCTAATACAACGACTGATCAGGCTCAAAATTACTCGGCAATTAGAACATTTTTCCAAACCTAATTATATATCTTCTTCAAGCATGAATAGAAAGACGACGTGATTTTCCATCAAACGATGAAGAGAAAGCATAAATTTGTTTGGGGTTTCTATAAAACATATTTGAACTTGCAAGTCCATCGAAAATCAATGGAAAAAATGTATGCTATTTAGGTAGTTACTTGTTACCAAGTGCGGTTTCTACAGAAGTTTGAAAAGCAGTGTATTCAAAACCTGACGTCCTGTTGAGTCCGAAATATTTTAGAATCATATCGCAAGCTAATCGGTATTGCAACCGCGTCTAAGTAGTCCTCCCTAATCGAAACTGCATTTCACCATTTCAGTCAGAATTTCATGAAGTCGATCGCTCATTTAAGTGGGCTTTCCGATTCAAAACACACCTCCGGATTGCAGCTTACTTTTCTTGAGATAGCACATTCACTTTACGTTTCAAGGCCCATTTTTTCCTGTTAATTTATACGCTAGCTTTTAGCCAACAATGGTCCCTTAGTCATTCTTCATTTATCATATAGATTTTGCTGTTATTGTGCAGCATTTTTATAATCGCTGCTCAAACACGCTCATATTAAATTAGTCTTAATGAGGTCTAAGCCAAATTCCTTCTTCAGGCCGTAATACAAGTTAACCTACGACATATTATGTCCTCAGATTTCAGTAGAAGGAGCACTGTCACAAATCTTCATGTAAATTTCTAAAATTTAAAATAATTTAAAAATTATGTTTCCTTCTGGATGTTGGTAACAGAATCAGGTTTTAGCACATCCCCAAAGGTCAGAACATAGAGATTGAGGAATGTACGTCTACACATACATGCCTGTATACAGCTGGTGACTTAACTGATGAAAGCTGGCGTAAGTTGCGATTGAAGTATTATCCCTCGCAAACCGACACCAGTATGTGGACCCAACATCTTTTAAGGCAAGTAAAGGCAAGTAAAGCACAATAGAAATGTTAGAGGTAATGTTGCCCTGTTAAGAAATACCAGATTTTCTTAGCAAAGCAAAACATTCCGAAAATGTTAAAAACGGTTGTAATTTTGCGAACATAATATTTATACACATCGAATTCCTCTACATGCAGAACGCCGGTTAAATGCGGGGCACAGATAAAATGAGTGTGAGCATTCAAATAGTACGGTCTGGTAGGTCGTGGTATTTCGTTCCGTCATTTTCGGTGCAACTCGGACGAATTGACAAACCTTCAGTTATAAATCGACCGCACGTGCACTTCTCCCGCAGCTGTTTGTCTAGGCTTTCTCCATTAATGACACTGTACTGAAAAACACAGAGGGTGATCGATTTCAGATTTTTAAAACAGCCCGCTATTTCTCTCTCCCATCTTTCTCTGTGGCGTGCTATCTGGTAAACATCGCCAGAAAATATCCATTAAGTCAAGATTAAGTAAAAAAGAAAGGAGTCAGCAGTTGTAGAAAACATTTTTCTTCGAGAAATTTTTAATAAATACGCCATATTTTAGAATATGATGTAGCCTTTCCCTTTTGGAAATAGACCGCTTCCCGAATTTCACATACTCAGTCGAATATTTCAAGTTGACCATTTTGTACCATGGCAAATGAATGTAACAGCCGTCGTCCTCAAACAGTATTTCCAGCGTAAGCATTCAACTTTAGATCCCCATTTTACCATAAAAGCCGCCATTAACGATAAAAGTCCTATCGGGAAAGCTAAAACACGTTTCAGGCGACTGCACACAGAGGAGAAGTCACGGCTCACTGCGGACTTTTTGATTTTCGCTGACGGTATAAGTTTTTATTTTCGAAGTAAATTAACTTTTCGTGTGCAACTTTTTTTAGTATGCAAAAGGGACGATTGTAGAATAACAGCCGATACTAAGCTTGTGCTGTTAGTTTACTGGATCGCCAGAATCGAATAAAAGCGAAACTTTTCGGAGATAAATTTGGTATTGGTTCATGTCTACGCAGAAAAAATGAAAATGAATTTCAAAAAACTTGCTTTTTTTAACAATCACAGAAAACACCCAATATTTTGTTAAATAAACAGACATTGCGTACATTGATATCGAACAGTTTGAGAGTCTGTTAGGTCTACGCGGACATCAAAAGCATCGGAATGCTCCGTTTTCCTTTTCAGTTAGTTACTTCGTTGCTTCACACCTCCTTTTATATATAAAAGTACTGCAATGGTCCCCTTTAGATCACTTATCATTTTGGCCGTATCTGCGATACAGTTATTTTTCAGATGACAGCATATTGCAGAACTTTTCTGCCCATTTTGATGACTATGAAGAAAAAATATAAGATAAAGCACCGAACATGCTTGGTTAATTTGAACAACTAAATATGTTCAAGCCCAATTTTAATGCCAGCCAAGGGATATTTTTATGGACGTTTGCCTATTGTCGCTTAAAATCATTTTTAATTCACAAACTACTGTCTTTGCAAATTTATAATTTTCTGCATATAAAACAGCATATTTTCTCCTGCTCGTCCCCGTAGGTGTCAGCAGTATTGAGAGGCGCAAGAACAATACGAATACCTTCGGCCAGTTTCGGTATTTTCATAACACCTAGCAGGACAACTCCGCACCTGGTGAATTTCCGTCCTCTGGATGTTTGGGAAAACTCATTCGTTTTCATTCGGTCATCAAACCTTGCCTCTCAGCAGCCAAGTCTTTTGGCTCCTACTTTAGGTATATAAAAATAAAATAACGTTTTTCTGGGCAATAAAACTCAGGGCATCCTGGGGAACATTTGTAAAAAAGGCATTGCGATAACTGAGCCTACTTAAAGAAACAAGCTCCATGATTATAATGATAGCGCTAATGACTATGCTTATAGGGGATAGTGGCTAGGATGATCGTGGCGTAGTAGGACTAAGTCTCGTCAGTAAACCAGAGCTGTGCTTTTAACCCATTCCTACAACAAACATGCAGGGAAAATTATGTAGAATTAGAGACATTATGCATTACAGCACTTTTTACTATACAGTTTCCTCATTTAACCTACAAAAAGGCAAAACCTTTAACTTTTCTATGTCTTTTCACGTTTTGGTTGGCACTTGAGGCAAGATGGGGTAGAAGGCTAAACAGTAAGACGAACCTCATGTTTTTGGTAAACCTCCAACTTTACTTTTTAGTCCACTATATTTAATAATTGGTGCCTGTGTTGGATTATGCCGATTATGATCTACGCGTAAACTATAAAACTGGTTTTACTTTGCACCAAAAACGCTTGCCTAAAATTTCTAACTAAATTCAAATTATGCGAATTTAAAAATAATGGATTAAGTTAGCCCACCTAGCTCTCCCATGAGGGCAGAATAATTTCCAGCATAGTGTGTTTCCAGAATACTGACCTACATACAACAACAAAAGTCTTAAAACGACCAACGGAAACCGTGAGTACATCATTGGAAATATGATATTAACGTCAGAGAAACATCGGAAGCCGGACACAGTGTTTGGCCGGCCCGCTTTTTAAAAAGTTTCTGCTGTAATAGTGTTTATTGACATTGACTTGGCTATAAGGGTGTACGTCGTAAGTTTCTTCATGGCAGGTCGTCGATTAAACACAGAATTGGCAACAGTTATTTGCTGCTCTAGTTTGCATACCTCAAAAACATGTAGCAGACGCCCCTTTATTGATGACTGAAATTTGGGGTTGGTCCTATAGATTGTGCACACATCAGAAAACGCACCGACAAAATGTCTGAATTCGTTTTTGCTTTTTGGCGGAACATAGGAGATAATGTATTGCAACATTGGTATTGCGCTATTTACAGTGACCAAATAAAGACTACAAATGGTTTTTCATTCATTATAAATAGTCATAGCATAATATCGCAGGTTGTTGTTGTTGTTCAGAGATGCATTTTTAATTCTTCTGTTATCTGATAATCCTGGTCAGACAATAGCCTCTCTACTTCTCTCCTATTTGCGTATAAAATGCTTTATTGAAAGCTGCTCTATTGAACATTGTCTAGCACAAGTCATTTTTATATGATCTTTGCGATAATTCTGGCAGATAAACTATGAATTCCAATTTCTTATATACGGCGTGCCACCTTACCTGTCGTCGGTAGTGTTCACTACTTTCGAGTCCTAACTTGCATGAATAGAAAATTAGAAACGCAAGAGCGTAAACCAATTAACTAATTTTGGCAACACGATTTTAAAAAATCTAGATCTTTAATGAAAATGATATTTTAATATCATATTTAGCAAACAATAGCCTTGATGGGTCATTTTACTCTCCAAACATGAATACCTTAATGCTTACCTTAATGTTTAATGCTGCATTGAGGCAATAATGACAAATCGGAATCTCTTTGGCAATAACAGCACATTATTTCCACAAGGGGTACGTTGCCGTAATTTGCTGATTCGATTCATAGGCAAAAACGTGCTTTCTGAAGTAATGCAAAAAGTTGAACGACAAACTATTATATTAACAAAGCGAATGGATTGATAAATTATTTTAACGCAGACTGTGCAGCAATGGAAGGGATCGGCAAAAACGGTGCTTAATCATTTTACGGTTTTCCGATGTCTCCGTTCTAAGTTATATGGGAGCCAGATGTGGGCAGCCTCAGAATCAGGCGGTCAGTATTTTATCGAACAGAGTTATTGCGGGCGGCCATATAAAGTGCATTAAAATGCTTGCATTTTGGCCTGTCTGAAATTTTGCGGCATTATTTCGCAAGATATCTAGTATTTCATCTATCCTTAATAGTCTTTCCCAATCCAAAATTGATTTCAAAATTTCAGATAAAATTAAGTTAAATCGGTCACTGATTAATACGTTTGCCGCTTATGATTGAACCTTGCTTTTGGTTTAGCTCTATTTGGTCCAAAATTTGTAACTAACTCGCATGGACAAGACGTGTAGGCGGTTGGTAGACTGCCCCCTTCCAGTCTGAAGTATCCGGCAAATTAACTATCATTCTATGCAAATTTTCTAGTATTCTTCTCGCATAGAGTTTTAAGTACATTCAAAGTGCTACTACGGATGGCGTTTTAGCAACCAATTCATGTTGGTTGTTCGTACTGTCTGGCTCGTTTTATCTCCGATTACAATGTAGGGTGAAAATAATCAAATAAATACAACTTATTGACTTGTCAGTTCAAAACACCAACTCCTATAATGTTTGTTTATTTGTTCACGCAGGTAAAATTACCTCGAAATAACTTTTATCCGGCCAGTTGACGATAGCTTCTGAAAAAAAACAATATTCCTAAACAACCCTTTTTTCTTTAAGTGTTGCTCTTTTTCATTTGCCAGGTCGGGTCGGAGTCTCCTTTATAAAAAAATAATCCTACAGGTTTCCCTAAGAGTACGTTCGTGAAAAGCCACCTACCCTTCACATAATGTTCATGCGTCGAGGCCAAGGACCTCTACTTTTCTTAGGATTTATATCTTCCAGGCTCAGCCTTTCGAATAACTTCCTATTATGGTTCCAGTAAAGCCTTTAACTTTTTCAGTAAATCGGTATCGATTCGAGATCCAAAACGTTTAGCGCAAAAAGAATTATGATTTAGAAAGATAACTGGACAGTCCTGTGCCAACGCTCGTCCAACTAAATCCGACCGGAGTGTCGGATTCATCGTAACAGGTTTGCATTATTTTACAACCATTTAAAAAACAGTTTGTTACGTAAAGTGCACACCTGATTTGTTTGTTCTAGACAGAGGAAATCAAATTAACTACTTGGTGTTCGAAACACTGAATGGCTTCCTCTCAAATGAGTGCGATAACAAGATTCCAATCTCATCGTTCACAGAAACGGACATACAGCGAAACAGGGTTTGCTTTCATCATGCAAGTAAGCGATCACACAGTGTACTGCCACGCGCATTATAATTTGAAGATCCATGCAAAGTATCAGAGCGCAATTGAATTGCAAGACATGTAAGAAAGTTACGGCTACTCTACTGAAACCTGCTTCTTATTCACTTCGGCCTCATGCAGATGGTGGAGTATATATCCAACGGACAGAAATCTTATAGTTAAGACTTATTTTAATCTCCCACTAGCGCCTGAACAGCTTAAAGCAGGTCAATAGGTAACCTTCTCACACTTTTATTAAAAATACTTTCAGTGCCTTTGCATTCGAAAGAGTCACATTAGAACAGGTAAAATGATTGTGAGGGCCCCCGTTTGTAGAGCTTTATTAAGTGATTTCAGAAATCCAATCTGAGAGGTCGTTTTAGCAAAAGACGTATAGTTAACTAAACGTAAACTGCAGATGAAGTCTATCTAAACGATGGAAACTAGCTCAGTTCTAATAAAGTAAATAGGACTATTTGACAACCATTAAAACTAGCAGTCATGATCCTAGTCGTAGGCAAGTGAAAAGAGACTTGTAAACAGATACTATACGGACCAGATGAAATGCAAATTCATTTAGCAAATAATATAAGGCAGGTTCGTTACACAAATATTTTTCGGTCATTCACTATTATTATAAAGAAGCAAAATGTAGAAGGCCACTGCCCGTTCGACATCTATTTAAAAAGAGAACTTGCGCATTTGCCATGTTTCTGCTGTTTTAGGTTCGACTGGAAGCCTCAGTGCAGGTTTTCGGTTTCAACTTCAACAGGCTGGAATTCGGTCACGGACCTGGAATATGCCCATCCGCGTTAGGCGCATTGTTAATGTGTCAGTCGTTGCGCGACCAGTTGCAGTGGCATTACATGTGTGAGTTGTTTTTGTACCTCCGCAACATTAACAACAAGCCGGTAGCAAGACACCCTTACTTTGCAAAACAGTAAAATTGTTTTTGTTTGCAGTTTGGGACATTAAACACCACCATAACCCTGTCTTACCGGGGTGCATTAGTAAAGTAGTGAACTCTATTTTGTTTACATCCTTTAAAATGGCTGCAATTCTCTTAGAACTTCTTCCCCGTCAGACAATTGTGCCGAAATACACATGAACAGATCTTCTACATCAAAATTGAAAAAAGGAGACAATACTGACGATAAGTGAAATAATATCGCAGTTTGTCAGTCCTTAATGTTGACAATGACCAACCTGACATCGCTCGGCCTTTCGTGCGAGTGTATGCGGTAGTCGGGTGATTACCTTGTTTCACCTTTGACACCATGTGCTTGTGGTGTTTTTACCGCGGTGATTCTGGAATACTTTTATTTAGTCTTTTTGCTCATCTTGACTTTGCATGTATTAAATAGAAAACTGATTGTAAATCTTTTATCGCTTAGAGGACATTAAATTGCCATTTAACAGTCGTAGGGCATTTATGTATTTAATCGTTAGTTCAGAACCTCCAACATGCTTTCTATAGCCTAGCAATGACTGAATTCGATTATTAGGGTCACGGAGTTTAGGCGGAAAAGTATATCATCTGCGCTGCGATAAAATGCTTGATCATTTATGTATTTGTGCACTAAAGGCGTAATTAAGTAGAAAAATATCCGAGTTGAGACCATCGATGCTGCCTACTCCTTGGGTGGTAAATCGAGTGCATTATGAAATCCGTCAAGTTTTAAAGCCGCACGCAGCAAGTGAACTGTCAGAATGGTTTGACTTAATCAAAATGCAACTTATTAAACTATATGATAAGGTTTGTCAAACTTTTTTATACTAAAAGAACTTGCTAAGTTTGACTGAATGCACTAGGATGCTTGCGTTAGTTTGGTCATATTAAGTATTTGGTTATCCTTCCGAAGACAGTGTATTTTGTGAAAGGTCTCAGTCGTTGGATGTCGTCTGTTTTACTCATAACAAAGCAATTCATAAAAATACGACATGCTTAAATTCAGTTTTCAGACGAGTTCGGCATTACTGGACCAGTAAGTGACCGTTTCCACGTCAAAATTGTCAAATACTTTGTCGATTAGAACCTATTGCTGTGCTGGGGTTGCAATATTAATAATCGGGCAAAATGATCAAGAGGCATTTCGATTACGCCTGCCTGCAGGCTTTTAAGGGCGCTCCTTTCTACTGTCCACAATTCAACTCTCGGAAAATGTAACTATTTATACAGTATGCCTTCTTTTCATTTAGGTTCTAAGCACTTATAATTCTATTATATTTTGCACAACAGTTGTCCAAAATATTCTTTCTAGCTTTATTTAGTGTCAAACCCCGTATCCCTCAGGAGGTATGCTAGAAAAATTAACATATGGCTTTGCAATCTCTCGGTTGCCGAATAGTTTTAAACCTTAACTGCCGTTGGGTTTGGATGTAGGATTTTAAAAATAAGAGCTTTATTCTCTCCGTTTTTGGAAAAAAAAACACATTTCTCTGACAATAGTATTAAAAATACGATTACCAAGCTGCGTATAGCGAGGGTTTTACGCATGGCTTTCCAATCTCTGAAGGTAGGTAGGCGAAATAAATACTCGGAAAGTCAGACATACAATAAGTCCCTACTGGCGAACGTCTCTCCTTTTTGATGTTCCTCTGTGTTATTAAGAAAATTTGCTCACCTTATTTTGGAAAGGATGTGAAACATGTCGTACACTCCACGGGGATTTTAATAAACAAACAGGGATGACGCTATTTGGATGTGCATTTCACGGTCGTAGTAAAGCCATAATTAAAACCATAAGATATGCCATTACAGCTAAAAAATTTCAGAAGCCGCGAATTATTTTTAAATGATTTCAAAAGGTATTTGTTTAGCCTGTTTTATATAAAGCGTATTTTACCCAATAAGTGCATGGGAAATAACAGACGTTTCCATTAACTACTCAGCCTTTTTTATCGAAAATAGAGTATTCGGCCAACTGAAAAGACGCAATCGAAAGCAAGCACCCTGATTCGGTTAACTGTAATTTTTGCCTCGCGATATTCAATATTATAACGTCATTTAAGCAATCCATCCAGATTAAACGACATTGCGCAATCCCACTTATAATTTCCTCATATAGGCCACCTACTGTAGGTTGTTTGCGCACAATCACATCGGGTAATGGCTAGGTCCACGTTGCTCCGAATCTTTTCATTTACGACCCAGAGCATGTGAAACAATGTCTCAGATGAAAGAAAGTTTCAACTGAATTTTTAATGGCTCACTGACCTGGTTGTCATATGGATCTTCTAAGGCCTAGTGTTGAAGGTGTGGTTGACTGGTATTGGCGAGGAAGTGGAAAGTAGGCATCCCATTCTTCGTGTCTTTGTCATTGAAATTTCCCAATTCATTGTTTACTTAATAAATGCTAACAGTATTTCGCAATATACGAATTTCATTTCCTGGAAATTGAGCATTGTCAAGTATAATGTCTAGCTTTCATGTGTTTAACCCCAACAGGCATCCCTGATTTCTTAGTGTATACTATTTACCGTGAGCTTCTTTGGACTAAATTCATTTTTCGTCGAATATATTTTTGATAGGCCGACCGAAATAACTGTTGAAAATCTACAAGTGGTTGTGAAGGAGTCCACGCACGAGGCCGAACAATTTATTCATTCTCAACTTCATCCAAGATCTGAGTTTTGCCATCAACCAGACTATGAAATAAGGTTTACAGTGATAAAGATACCCCATTACTGTGCCGTCTGGAAAGCACTGCACAATGGCGTTCTCGGCCACGCATTAGAGAACAGTCGAAGTGTACTCCTAACCAATTTCACGCAGGTAAGCTGTTGCACAGGTCAGTTTTCTCAATGACTTACACCAAATAAACTGACTGCCCGTGTTACTGGTTAACCGTTTAGGGAATCGTCTGAATCGCAGAGGCATAGGAGGCGGCCTTTTCGATCAGAGGTCCGTTTATCCAGCTTAACCATCATACGCATACTATAGTCCGTTTAGAAATTAACCTCATCATCATGTTTTATAGTCTTCCTGGCCACATTATACAATCTTGAAAGAGTTACTTTCATTGTTTTTATCGGCTAGTTAACATCTGCTATGCTTTAAATAAGGATGTAAAATTTGGGGAATCGTTTGAGAAGTCTACGAATTCGAACGACATACAACTTTAAGTTACATGTTAGAAATACTTTTCGACATATTTTCTCCATAGGTACATCACTGATGCCAGAATGACATCGCACAAATTGCCGAAAATGCGGTAAAATAACATATACCATAAATCCATATATTCATTTAGCCGTTATCATATAGCACGTAATTTTCAAGCACGCGATTCTCAGTCGAGGCAACACAAAGCATACATATGTCGATAACAAAATACGTAGGTAGTCGAAACAACGGAAACACTCTGTCGTGGCCGCCCTTTGCGCTACTAGCACAAAATGATTCGGTTAACCTTGTTCAAAAACCTAAAAAAACGACCGCATAGTCGCACTTGTCGGTAACTGATAAAGTACTAAGTGCAGTCTACAGGCTGAAATTGATAAAGTCGGCAATCTTCCATACTATATTGCGGTATGATGTGGTTTGGTAGCCTCACGTGATGGACACAATGCTGTAGGGGTTGAAGTTAAGGTCTATGGATAGGGGTTGGGGTTAAAGATAATAGTTAGGGGTTAGGGTTCAGGATTAGGGGTCATAGTTTTGGGTTATGGTTAGTAGTATGGGTTAGCGCAACTATTTCTCAACCACTCAGAGTACAACCGCGCACTCCCAGTAGCTTTTTTTGCATACCACTACTTGACCTCGTCGTCCGTGCGTTCTCCGGATCCACAAGCGAAAAGTCCTTTTACCACCGGTGCCGTATTTGAGGTGGCTGGGGTTTGCTTACTTTAGATGGGGCTACAAAACCGCATCAAACCTTTTTTTTTATTTTTACCCATGCAAAAAACTAGAACTGGTCAGTTATAGCAGACGTTAGTGTTCTCTAAATGATTTTCCCTAATGTGAACACCTAACAGTTCGTGAGCCTGCTGGGGGAACTAAGCCATTGCTGGCCAGAAAGGTTCCGCTTAGATTGCTCAGGAACGATAATATGAAACTACTCAAAATGCAAGTCCCATTCAATCGCATCCAGTGCACCGTCTCTCTCAAATATCAATTTCATCAAACAAGTTTAAGACTGATTGAGTTGTGCGGTTAGACGACTTGACCTGACTTGCCCTCTGTAGGGTAAGACCGAAATTTGCAAACAATCTGGAAATTTTTGCCCCAGGCAAAAATATATTAGTTATGCCTAAATTAACAGATAATGTTGGCAGTATGAGCTTGCGTCACAGAGATATATAGCTCATTCTTAATTAAAGTAGGTGGGCTAACTCCTGAGATGTCAACCGAAATTCCAAAATACGTTTTTGTTTCGAAAAGATTTATTACGCAGGGTTACAAAACTGATCAACCTGCCGCATAATCCTATAGTAATTCAGTTGCCTCAGGATGCCGGCTATCGATTGAACGTCTTTTTGGCTGCATGCGAAAACTATGCTCTGCACAAAAATGACTACTTATGTGGCATGCATTTTTATCATTGATTTAGATGCTATTAAATATGTCATTATCTTTAATAAAAAACATGCACAAAAAATGTTCACTCGGTAGGAAATTGTATCTTCATCCAACTGAGTGCTCAAAGAAAAGGTATAATTCGATTTTTAAATATTTTTCGAATTCCCGAATAGTTTTGAACCCGACCTGCTGTTACAATTATAATCAGGATTTGCATACTAAAAGTCGCAAATTTTCCGAGTACCGAAACCATATTTCTCTACAGTATCAAGAGGAGGCTATATGAAATTCATTAAACATAGCAATAGATTTGAACCGCGTTGTTAACTTCACACGCCACATTAGAAAATGCAGACATGCCGTTTTATGAGCAGCCACTTAACTGTATTAAAAACCCTCACAAATGGAAAGTTTTTAAAGCCGCATTATACCCTTCCTTCGTGTGTATAACTGGAAGATGACGTCATTTTCTACCGAATGAGTAACAGTATAAATATTTTTATGCATGCTTTCTAGAAAATGTAATTGAAATTTTCAGAGCATTGAAAATCAAGGAGAAAAATGTATGCTTCTTAAGTGGCCATTTTTTCCTCGCATGCATCCGGAAAGAAGTTGGTTCAAAAGCCGGCATCCTGTGGTAATTGAATTATCATAGAATTGTGCTGTACGATGATTAGTTTTACAACCGACTTAATTAATCTTTACGTTGGTTCGAAAGTCCATACTCAGGCTATGTTTTCTGGGTGGTCGACCCGTCTTCCAGTACCAATCCTAACGGAAACAGCTATTTCTGCCTTCTATGTCCCGCCAAGTTTGTTGGCTTCTAAAGCAGCTACATATTAATCAAGTGGATTCCTTTTAAACCCATACGTCTTCCTCAATAACGGTTATAATATAAATGGCCGATTACTACAACTATGCAGCATGTAACCCTTCCAGTGTCCGTCATCTTTGTAGCGCTCGTCTACTTCAATTAAGCATATGCAGCCATGCGACGTCTAAAAGGATTTCCGAAGTAGAACGACACGAACAAATGTACGCTCGAAACATCTTTCCTAGAAAGCTGTCATTATACTTTTGGCGTGAATGAAACCGGATATATTAAATGCTTGGTAGACTGTGTAGCGCAGGTGAATCGACTTATTGACGTTCCGTGAATTGGTAACGGTCGTCAGCTGTTTGTCTTTTTTCAGCTGTTTAGGGAAACCCTTCTAAAATACAGATTGATATTTTGACTATTGAATAATCTAGGGCAAATACCAACCATATGATATCTGTAGCTCTGTACAGTAGACGGATAATAGATCTCTGATTCTTAATAACTGAATTAGCCGCAGATATTTTGCAAGTTGGGTAGGCCGATATACTACTGGTCTCGTTGAAATGCAGCTTTTGATTACCTATCTTCGGCTTCTGAGTCGATTTGTTTCGAAGTTATATATGTTTCTGAAAGTTAGTAATTGAGACTCTCTGTCAACTTTTCACGTTATTTGAATCTCGTAGACAGTTTATAATAGGTATACAGTCGTACCGGATACTTCGCTGGCAAATATAAGCCGAACAGTAAGACGTCACTAATGCCAACGACCGCAAAGGAACAAGAAATTTCCATCTTTACATGCAACTAAGAACATTTGGTCAATTTTAGGCGCTTATCGCAACGGCCCAAAGACCTGCTTGTCACATTTTTAGAAAGGCGAATCCTGATGCATACAGATTCTAATTGCTGGTTGATTAGGATTGGTTACTGTTCCAACTATTTTTCTTAAAAACTTCCCAGACGTAGGTCTAACTATAGTGAGAATTAACGGCTGCTATTTTGTCATATGCGCTCAATGGTCCCAAAGGGGGAAAGAACGTCGATTAAAGTCTAATAACTTCGCAGTTTTTCACCATTACGTGCTCACGCATTGCATGCAGACAAAAATATAACTGAGTATCGTGCGGTGGTTTGGCAAAGTGTTGTGGATCTGGTAAACTGGTGCAGGTCCTTCTAGACGCTGAGATTAGTTAGTGAAAACGTCATTCGTCCTATGAGCGCATCGCTATTACTCGTCTAATTTCAACGAATGAAATAGAGATCCTAATTTCAATTTCTGTTACGCTGAGAGAGGTATGTTCTCATATGTTGTAAAGAAGATGAAGACCCGATCTCTGGGACAGTGGGTTTATTAGTCTGAGCTTTCGGTCTCGTACAGGAGGCCATCGTCAGAGACTGTGAGAAGGCAACATCAAATGAGTGGTTTTTTGTAGTCACGCCATGAAGGGGGGGGAGATATGAGTGCAGAGGGTGGTATTCGCGATAAGTTGCGTCCCACGCCGTCTCACGGTGGCGTGACTGCGTGCACCCTTGGCTGGAAATTGGGTCTCGCCCCTTGGCCGCGGGAACGGAGCGCGTGATAGCAGGGGGGTATATCAACGTGCCTGTTGATAGCGTTGGTGTCAGACACCCAGGCCTCTAACAGTTCTCGTCCTGTCTTATTGCTGGCCCGCGCCACTATCCGCGTGCTCGCAAAGTTGAATTCGTGGCCTTCCTCCAGGGTGTGAGTGGCGACCTGAGACAACGGGTCGCCTCTCCGGACCGCCCGTTTGTGCTCCGTTATCCGTGAGCTAAGTCGTCGTCCGGTTTGTCCAGTGTAGTGGCGAGGGCAGTCCCGACATGGGATCTGATAGACGACGCCCGATTGTTCACCCACGTCTAGGCGATCCTTCACTTGCATGATTTTGCTGCACATGGTCGCTGTCGGACGGTGAGCGATACCCACGCCGAGCTCTCCAGCGATACGTTCCATCGCTTCGGATACGTTCTTTATATATGGCAGAGGGTGCCAGAGTGTTGGTGGCTCTCCTCCGGTTGTTCGCCGTGGGCGCGTGCGGAGGCAGCGGCTGACGAAGCTGTTCGGGTATCCATTCCTTGCCAGTTCGTCCCGAAGATGCCGAAGTTCTCGTACTCGTCCCTCTGGTTCACTGCAGTGCGTTTTTACTCTCTAGAAGAGTGTCCTAACACAGCTGCGTTTATGCGTCATTGGGTGGTTGCTGTGGTAGTTGAGAATCTGAGTCGTGTTAGTCGCCTTTCTGTACACCGTGGTGTTAAGTTCGCCGTTGGGTGTGCGTGTGACGAGAACGTCAAGGAAAGGCAGCTGTTCGGCATGCTCTTCTTCCCTTGTGAACTGGATGTCTGGGAAGATGCTGTTGAGCAGGTCTTGGAAGTCGGCCAGTCTGCTCCTTTCAATTAGGACGAACGTGTCGTCCACGTACCGGCGCCAAAATGCAGGTTCATAGTGGTCGAAGGCGACTTTTTCCAGTTCCTGCAGGACTAGTTCTGCAACCAGGCTGGATATTGGCGAACCCATTGGCGTTCCTTTGATCTGCTCGTATGTTCTGCCATTGAAGGTGAAGAAGGTTTGTTGGCAGAAAGCAAACAATTGCAGTAAGTGGTCGATTTTTAGGGGTTTGTTCGTCTCGTCGTAATTCTCTTCGAGTCGTTTGCGAAGAACGTCGCGTGCCAGGTCCGGTGGGATGGACGTGAATAATGAAACCACATCAAAGGACACCATGATCTGCTCCGGTCGGACAACTTTTCCTCGGATGTCGGCCAGGAATCTGGAGGCCGAATTGTTGGAGGTCCTTGAGCCTTCTCGGAGAAAGTTAAGTTTTCGGGCCATCCACTTGGATAGATTGTAAGTGGAGCTGCCTTTCAAGGCAACGATTGGTCGAAGGGGAACATTGGGCTTGTGGATTTTGGGTAATCCATAAAACCGGGCCAGTGCCGTGTCCGTTGGTTTCATCTGTCGCCATTCGTCCAGCGATATAGCACTGTTTCGCTTGAGTCGGTTCAGGAGTCCAGTTAGTTGACCAATCATCGATTTGGCTCTCGAGGGAGGCGTGGACTTGTAGGACTGTTGGTCGTCTAGGAGGGCTTGTGCCTTTTCATTGTAGTCAACGCGGTTCATTACGACGGTTGCTCTTCCTTTGTCGGCTGGCAGCACTATTATATTTCTGTCCATTTTTAATTCCTTCATTGCTTCTATTTCTGCGGGCGACATCTTATTGATGGGCCTGTTCGTCAGCAGTAGGGAGGTGACTTTTTGGCGTACGGTGTGTTTAGCCTCGTCGGTCGCGTTGGTTCTTACCAACCTGGCTTCAAGTGCGGCGATAAATTCGGCCGGTACGAGACCGAAAGCTCAGACTAATAAACCCACTGTCCCAGAGATCGGGTCTTCATCTTCTTTACAACAAGAACCTGGGATTCGCATATTCGCTTCCATCCGTTCTCACATGTGTTCGACATAAGACTGGAATTTGCTAATTTGTCGAAGTTGCATAGATCTTGAATTTCTTTGTTTAAATTGCGTGTTTGAACAAAATGACACATTTGCTTCATATGCAAACGCACGTATGCCAATATGTCCACCTAGTAAATTCATGGGACAAAGGAAAGATGATTGGATATCCTAAATTGTTAAGAGATTAGTTATCAAATGCCTTAGTAAAACCGCACCCGTTAAAGCAAGATTTTAGGTTCCGCAAACCCCAGGCATGAGTTTGGTGAGCAAGTACATTTCCATTTTCAAAGGTATAGCTCATGGAATTTGTAAAATTCTTCTATGTCCTCACTTTCTCTTAAATTGCTAACAAAGGTCTTCGTACCACTCCTACAGGCAGTCTGGTGTTCTGTCTCAAAAGACGACTGACAGAGAGTCGGTCTTCTGTTAACATACACAAGTGGGAAACACTACGTACACCTAGACTCTTTTCGAGGATCACTCATCATCTTTTATTTGCCAACTGATGCATTCAGGAGATCAGCCCGAGCGATAACATGGTTTCCTACAAGAGAGCTAACTGCAGATGACCTCATTAATTCACCACACTTGTCTTTTCGGCTTAATTAATTTGCCAAGGGATTAACATTCGGCTTTACGCAGATGTCGGCCAGGAAAGGCAGAGGCTTCAGCATTTAATCCTCTCGGATTAACCTGAATTTTTTTCTGATCCGCCGTGATTTCCAAATAACTATCTAACCTCATCAAGGTAAGACAACTATAAATCTAAACTTGTGACATATTACAAAGCAGTTTAGCGCAGAATACAACGTCAGTTTATATGATATGCCACATTCGTCTGGGCGGCATGCCCACATATAGTAGTAACCAAGTCTGATCTCCGCATGCATATAAACATGCGGATGCACTAAGCCAACCAGTGGTGCATGAAGCATAGTTGCTACTTACCTCCTTCGCAAGGGAGTTGCAATAAGGCTCATAATACATGTTCATTTACTATCAGGCATTTTTCTATTCGAGCACATTCACCAGCATGCCCACTACGCTATTATATATGCGTACATATGTCCACACACGACAGCTCGACCGTCTCCGGCCCTCCACTGCGTACCCCATAGATTGAATGCAGTTGTGGTTTACGCTTAAATTGTTTCGGATTTGGAACAAACCTGGGAAAATCCAACTCGCTCTCATTTTCCCCACCTGTCTTGCTCCGATGGCGAAACAAAGTCAAAACGACCGGAGATAGGTGAGGGAGTCAGTGACTGCCAAGGCCAAATAGAATATCTACAGTGTACCACAAGACCCCGTATCCAGCCTCGATATAACAGACCAAATAAGTCAGTGTACTAAAGGCCACATTGAGAAGAAGTCGTCGTGGCATGTCCCCTACGAAGTGGTGACCTTCTAATTCACGACTCTTTAAGCATCGTGATAAATTCAAGCTCGTCAACATTACCAATGTAAGGAACGCACTGCTCCTCCATGCTGGTCGATTCGCCATGCCGGGTCCATTCTCTCTCTCCCCATTTATGCATTGTCAAATTGTCCAAGTCGAGGCTCAGAGTATGCTCGGCGAAAAAGTTAAAGCCCGTCTACTCGTTCCACGTATACGTTCTTTTTCCACTTTACGTACCCGACTATAGCAAATGATTCACCGTCCGCTTGACCGGGATGCGAATATTCTTATGTGCGACCCTTCTTTCGCCCTGGTGAATTCGATCAACCGTTTTCTACACCAAACTTATCTGGTGTTGGCTTACATTGCGGTCGGATGTGTAGTTGCACTCAAAGCTAAATCTTGGAGGCGGTGGTTCGTCCGGCAGTAGGTACCACACGTGGTCTTGGTCAGTAACATATCTGGCTGGCTGCGCTTTGGAATGACGAAGTAATTCAGCAGATGTCAATGACACAAGCGCGGATGCATTCACGTCGCATTCTCCCGGACCGGAAGGCAGAAGGTTTTGGTCAGAAGAGTGTGTTCTTTACAAGCCTGCAGTTAGAGATGGACATTGTTGCTGTCGCTGCTGATTCCTAGCGACCTATGAAGCTCCCCAGGAAGTATGGTCTGTCGATGCAAACGAAGATGCGAGCTCCAGGAACTAGTTACTAAGAGGTGGTAGCGATCGCAGAAACAATAACTTAATTCGCCTGACGTTCCCGATTCACGTCCGAGCCCATCATCAGAGACAGTAAGAGATACGGGAGATTCGTGCACAGGAAGTCGCCAAATCGCAAGCCGCGGCCCATTCGACAAGATCCGCACGCACATTTAAAGTTGAGGAGGTCGAACTTCTCGCGTGAGCCGCGATTTGCTTGACACATAGTTTACGGGACCTCAGTCTGTCGACAAGTGCAACGACACCCCCACTCCATATTTCGTGCTGAGGCATAGCCTGGTCAAAGAAAACCATTCGGGGAGCGCTCAGGCCGATGGGCCAGGTGGTCGAGCAATCATTAAGCCAAACTACCACACGGGTAATTAAATTTTAACAATTAACATCTGGAATGCCGGCTACTAAATAATTAACGCACCAGCGGACAGCAATCACCGATGAAGGGGAGAGCGGTCAAGTATCATAGGTATGCCATAGCATAGCGACTGCATCCTATAAATACTGCGACTTCCCGTACCTCTAACTGTCTTTGATGATGGGTTCGTGCGCGAATCCAAAAGGTCAGGACGAATAGACCTCTTGTTCCAGAGATCTCTTCTACTTCAAGTCACCATGATCTCTGTCGATGTGCCACTGAATTTCTTGAGAAAATTCAATTTCCATTTCTTTCACATAGTCGCAGTGACGACCTACAGGACTTTGTCCAACTTGTTTTTTTTTACATGGTCGGAGACTATCATTGGGGTGCGTGGGCACAAATGTCAGAAACAAATTTATTCACACGGATCGGCAGGCTGAGGGTTTGGAAACAGTCACTAATGCCCTACGACGGACAGAAAAGCAGTCCCACTATGACGCTCTTGACAACACAAGAAACTACAGCATCCTGTCGCGCTGCATTTGGACATCCGCTCCAGAAAAGATGTATCCAGTGCCCACATGCTCCACTTGTGCCTGTTCAAAGATGCGGGTCTCACCGATAGCCGCAGTGCCTACTTTGTAGTGGACCAGTTCTCGTACGGTCAGAGCTGTCCTCCTTTCTGGATCCTTTGACATTTAAGTTCCTAAAGGGTAACGAAATGTCTATGCTGCCAGAGTGAGCGGTGTGACGCTGTCAGCCGATGCGGAGGCATGGGGATGAAAACGGGATTGGTCGCTGTTTCTTACGGTTTCGACTGCGCCGTTTGCGCCAGCAAGCCAGGTCAGCTTGTCTATGACGTTTATTATCAGCAGTTTTAAGGCAAAGTTTCTAATCTCCTATTTCACCTCCTCCGTGAGTGGTTGCAAATTTCGTCTAGTGGGAAGACGACCTGAATTAGTATGGGCCACCTAAGGGAGTGCATTTCGCCCTCTCTCTAGGAGGAATTGCTTGAAGGTGGGGAGAATGAGACTTGGCTGGGGAATAATGCACGGAATTTCAACACATGCAAGACACCAGCATTTGGTTCTGTCCGTCGGCTAAGGACAGTTGCCTGGACGTGTTTGCCGTGTGGTGCACACCTTATGGAGCCACAAATGATACATGGCTTTCGGGACGTTGCAAGGTAAGGGTTTTTATAATGTTCTCTGCTTGATTTGGCGCGAACTGCCGGGACACTATCATTGGGTACTTGCTACTATCGTGGTCGTGCCTGCGCGATCAAGTGCGGATGACACCAAATAGGATAAACCCTCATGCCTGAAAACTATCAGCAGGGTATCCTCGTCAATGTCAAATTGTTCAGCGTCCAGCTATACCGACCAGTCTGCAACTGATCTACAGCAGTAACGCGAGTACCCACCCACAAGTCCCGCACACCTCAAACACACACACACATACACACACACACGATAGCTGGACCGTCTTGAAGAAGAAGAAGACATGATCACGGGGACAAGAGCTTTATCAGCCAGACGTTCCGGATTCCGACTCGAATCCATCTTCAGAGCAAAATGGAGATACGGGCGGTTCACGCACAGGGGGCTGCAGTATTCATAGGATGCAGTCGACATGCTACGGCTCTCCCATTCATCAGGGATCGTTGTACTTGGTGTTCTGACTGTTTGATGGCCGGCATTCGCGTCGTTAATTGCTGCAATTTCATTCCATGCGTTGGATGTGGGTGTAATGATTGCTCGACCATCTGACTAACCAACCCTGGCACTGGGAAAAGTGTTCACTTGTGCGTCCGCCGCTCCCCCCCCCCTCCTCCCCCCACCGTGGCTAATTACTCCGCCTAGGCAAAGTCTCAGCATCGAATATAGAAGATAACGGTCATTGCACTCCTTAATGGACTGAGGGCCGGTAAACCATGACCCAAACAGCTCCCGGCTCACGCGGTTGTCACCTCTTGCGAGAATTTCGGCCTCCTCAAACTTTATTGTGCGGCCGGGACCCGTCGAATGAGCCGCAACTTGAGAGATGGCGTCGTTTCTCCGCACCACTGCAGCGTGTTCGGCCATTCGCGTTTGGAGTTGTCTTCCGGTTTCTCCGACGTAGTTGCTTTGTCCGCAAATGCACCAAATCTGATAAAAGACTCCAGACGTTTTTGGCCATGGCAGTGGGTCTTTCGGTTTCATTAACTGACGCCTGATGGTTGCCTCCGGTCTGTGTGCAACTCCAGCTCCAAATGGTGCAAGGAGGCGACCGGCAGCTTCCGAAACGTCGCCTAGGCGGAGTAATTAGCCACGGTGGGGGGAGGAGGGGGGGGGAGCGGCGGACGCACAAGTGAACACTTTTCCCAGTGCCAGGGTTGGTTAGTCAGATGGTCGAGCAATCATTACACCCACATCCAACGCATGGAATGAAATTGCAGCAATTAACGACGCGAATGCCGGCCATCAAACAGTCAGAACACCAAGTACAACGATCCCTGATGAATGGGAGAGCCGTAGCATGTCGACTGCATCCTATGAATACTACAGCCTCCTGTGCGTGAACCGCCCGTATCTCTATTTTGCTCTGAAGATGGATTCGAGTCGGAATCCGGAACGTCAGGCTGATAAAGCTCTTGTCCCGGCGATCATGTCTTCTCCTTCAAGACTGCTTCTTGGGACTCGTCTCTTCGCTGCTATTAGTTCGACTGTCGTTTCCGACGATGTCCGCCATATGATCCACAGTGAGTTGAGAGCAGGCACGGTTACTTGCGCGGTAACAATCGGGCGATGACACCCAAAAAATCCGTTACCTAGAAATAATACCTTTAACAGTGGACTCAAACGCCTTCATGCTATATCAGCGGTTGTAGGCCTACTTTCACGCACTACTTGGACTTTCCGCGACGACCTAACATGGGCTGGCCGAACGAACATCGCAGGAGGTTACATGGAAGATGGTCGCTGTTACCGCGCCTTCCCCATCGTTACACACGTATACCTGAATATACGGCATACGTTCGCATTATGGCAGTTTATTACAAAACAGAATCACTTTTAAATAAGATACGTCTGCACAACATGGGATAGGAACAGCTCCCAGGCATCCGTCAAAGATATGACATTCAGGCCAAACCAAAGACGATACTGTAGTTCGTCTATGTAAGCCCACACAGCTCTACCACATGCAGGGCCTCCCTCGTGGAGTTTCCTTTTCAGTCTACTCCAGTATACCTCAATGGCATTGGTGTGCCGTCCGGTGGTTGGGTCCTTGAAGTTCTTTGAGTGGTTAACAGAGACATGTAGATAAACTTCTGAGGGAAGACGATTATACGCCTTCCACTCGTCCGTTACCACTATAATGCCTTTCGCGACCCACTTTGTAATAACGGAACGGAGAGCGGGCCAACTTCGATCATTCAACTGTTCAAATAAGGCTTCCCGTCGGCTAGTATCGTACATCCCGACCAGCCGCCACCCAGAAAACTCCTATTACCACCTGTACCGTAAGACAGGCTGCCTTGGTTAGGTGGATTTTTTCGGGTGCCATCTCCCGATTGTTACCACTTGCGCTTCAGTTAATTTATAGTAGCAGTAGATCTTCGCCGTGTCTAGTGCACTCCATCCTCCTCTCCCAGCTGGTTCCAGTGCCAAGATAGAGTTTAGAAGACCAACGGCGGGACAGGGCGCAGGTGGATGGCATGGCCGAGTTCGCACCTTGGCGCTTCACCCTCCACCTCGTGGTCCACGCAGCAAATGACCAGGATTTTAACCAACAAGAACAATGGAAACAAACAGGGGTTACAACGTGCGCCACCTCTGCTGGCAACTGGGCCTGCCTTGTGCCCAGATTTTGGCATTTGTTATTTTACGCATTCCGAAAACGCCTGCCAGGATGCATTATGGCCCCCGTGTTGCTCCAGCTCATCCACCGTGTGACCCTATTAGGGGGCAAACACACACATGCATATTGGGTGAGCCGCTGCAAGAAAACGCGCCAATCGCTTCCCCAGGTGATGGACCAGGCAATGAAATGCTCCTAAATTTGTTTATAGTCAAAAATCCTGGGCGACATCTACCGCACCCTCTATTTCCCCACTCACACTGCATCGATGACAAAATAAATCGAGACTGGCCATTGTTTACTTGGAGAGGGTAATTGACGAAGCCAAACTATTCATTTGACTCATTTGTGAATAACTCGGCAGCTACGGCAGGATTCGAACTCACAACAGCAAGAGCTACAATTGAGTACAATCAGGCCCCTAAGCCCATGGACCGCGATGCCTCGATCGAGATTTTGGAATTAAGCGAGCCTGATAGTCTGCTGCTTTATGCCAGACTGATTGCTTAAGAAACCCTGTATGGGCAGTCAACTTACAGCAGTAGAATTGGTGGATCTAATAAGTTGCAGTTGGCTAGGCCTATCAGGTCTATCAGTCGGAGCTTCAAAGTCCGGGTGGCTAGAGTGTTGGCTCAACTCAAGTATTGCTCTTGCTGTCATGAATTCGATCCCAAAAAAGCCGCTTAGTTTATCGCAGTTGCATCAAAGGAATTGTTTAAATCTGCCAAAACGCTCGTGAATGCTAAACAACTCGTGTTTGCCTGCCACAAACTCCTGGTCACACTCCGCATATGATAGGCTATATCTGAGACGCTTAGGTCTCACCCAGATGAGGAACACTATAATGGCTACATTAAGGAGACGCATCACGACTTGGCCTGCCGTCTTGTAAAGAACGCAATTGCAATCGCGGTCGGCAACCTTCCAGGTAATGACTCATAGCGTACCGTGGTAGATTTAAGCATCTGAGGTGAATTGTTGGTGCAGCGCGCCGATTTGCTACCAGTAACCTCATTCTCTCTCTCTCTCTCTCTCTCTCTCTCCTTCCTCAAATATCGGCGGCCTGTCCGTCTCAAACTGACAACGATTTAAATTGGGCGCAGCGTCCGATGGAACTCAGGAGCCACTCTACACGCTCGTCTGCTACTCCTCCTGTGTAAATGGTGCACCTGGTTCCATCTCCGCGTATCAGTGGTGTTGAAGTAGTGAAGGTGTGGATAAAGCAAAATGTTTCACTTTTCGCGATAAAAATGGCCTGCCAAAATTGCACAAGCCAGGAGTGCCCCTACGACCCATCGTCTTCTTGCGTGACACCCTTATAACTTGGGTTGTCAAAATTGCTGTACCAGTGGCTGCCTTTTCTTACAAAGAATTCGCAATGGAATGTGAAGTCGGCTGAAGAGTTTTTGATGCGTAACCAACAGCCTAAATTAGAAGCGGACAAATGTATGACGTCAGTTCACGTAATCTCGTTATTTCTCTTTATCATGCTCACACCAGCTAACGACACTGTTGCCGACTTTCTTCAAACAATCCGATAAGAATGAGCAACAGTTCAAGCGAGTGAATATCACTGAGCTCATAGAATAATGCCCTTAGACGTTCGTTACATTCAGCTATCAGATCTACGAGCAAAAGAAGGGGAAGTCGACGGGATGGCCCCTGCTTGGAATAATTGCCGGAGTGGTTTCGCAGAGGCTCGAACAGCTGGCCTTCAGCTCGTACTCCCAGTAATTCTGAGTCACTTACGTTGACGACATTTTCATCATAGTCAAAAAGCGTGACGTGCAAACTTTCAAGGCGCTGTTGAATGCATTCTTCCCGATATCCAATTTGCTCTAGAGAAACAGGTCAACAAACGGTTGCCCTTCCTTTACGTACAAGTTAAAAGATTGTAGTCGGTAAGATCAGGAGAACAGTCTGACAAGAGGCAATCACCATCAGGTGTATCTTCCACTACGGAGGCAACCATCCCGTTGGACAAAAATGCAGCTGTGCCAGAGCCCACGTCCAACGCGTTCAAGCACGCTAAGGCGACGACAGCGGAAGGGAGAAGGAGATGAAGTACTTACACGGTCCATTTAAAGCCAACGATCATCCGAAGTGCTTCATACGAAAGTGGACCAGGAAGCCTCATTTTGAGCGATCTAGCTGAAACAAGCCGAAAATCTGACTCACGATCTCCTATGTGGACAATTTTCAGAGTCAACAGTAAGAATCGTAAAACCATCTGGTATTGGCTGGCTCGTAAGATAGAAGGCACACCCAGACAGCAAATCACGAAACCCGAAGAACCGCTTCGGGTGATGGAACAATCAGCAGTAGTTTATAACATACCATGTAAAAATTATAATCCAAGGCATGCTGACGAAACGGGTAAATGCCTTGACACAAAATAACGCGCAAACCACATTTCAGTTAACCGCATAAATAAGGTGTCTCCAGTCTATTGCGACACGCAGCAGAGGAACCCCAGTTTCGTTTTTGAGAAATCAATGGGCTTAGTCGTGACAATGAGTTGCGGGCCAGACTGGTGCTCAAAAGTTGATCCTCGACTGGCGCCCTCAACCGAGCTATTGGCTTACATCCCACCTAACATATGCTACGAACAAGTTTCGAGTCGGTTGGAAAGGACCAATAGGGCGGGCGAGCGCGCGTGCCGACGCTCAGAGGAAAGAGGGGAAGTGGTGGTCCGAGGTCATGTGACCAACGTCGAACTGCCAGGCCGAGGTGCCAGCGAAGCTCAACGCTACTCGCGCGGACACCAACGACTGGTCAGTCGGCCGAGTGACGTGGGGAAGGCCAACAGACGCGCTGACTTAGTTACAGCTACGCAGGCCGCAAAGGGGATAAAGGGAATCTAAGGCTGCCAGCGGTCAACCGCAGAGAGGTCAGAGCTAGTCAGCACCATGCGGGCAGGTCGAAGTTCGTGCATCGAGCACGGCTATAATGCAAGGCTTGTGGCGAGGACCAATAAAACTGCACCAGCAAGAACAGAATCCGCACTACCCTGACGATGGAAACGATAAAGTTCCCGAAAAGTCAGTAGAAATACAATTTGGTCTGTGAAGGAACAGTTTTATCTTATTGATCGTCTTATTCTTGTTCGGAAATGATGAAAGCGGCGCATGTATTTATACATGAACCGCCATTTAATTTCGGATGGTGGTGGAATGGTCACCGCATATAAGATAAAGCGCGCACGAAAATCCATCCACTGCAATTTATCATAAGTTTCGATAACCGCCATACCACCCTGACTCTCACTACGGAGTTCTATTTTCAGGACCCACTGAATTCCCACGTCCACTATGTAGCGATAGTTGCTATTTTATATTTAGCCGTCTAAAAGTTTGATGATATGCAATTTCTCCCCTCGGACCCTGCGAGCTGTAACCGAAACCTTCCCCATACGGCATCCATATTAATTTTGTGCCTATCCCTGCCTGCGGATATAACCTCCAACACACAAACGATTTCCTGTTATAGTCCTACCACTCTACATTCATTTCTTCTGATGATAATTTTTTACTACATCATTCATCCCCGGAATATAATAAAACTGAAATGGCAAGACACGATTCCGGACACAAGGGTCCTCGAACGGACCGGAATTCTTAGTATGCAAGTCGTGCCGGAACAAATTCATTTGCATTAGAGCGGACAGCTCTCGCGACCGTACGATGGACGCCCATCCAGGTGGCATTTCTGGGGCAAAGGCGCTACGGGTGCTCGATGACAAAGACAAAAACGAAGGTGCACGAACACCCTGGAGACCTCCCTTGAGCATTCGCAAATCAACCCAGCAAGATCGACCGGCCTAGTGAATGGCGTTGTAAACTGAGGCAGTAATTTAGGAAGCCAAGCAGATCGCCGTTGTCGAAGCCAACAGAGAGGTTCTCAAGTCTCAAGTGCTTCCGACTCACACTATCGACACTGAACCCCCGTTGTCAACGAAAATTTCGTGCACGAATGGTCTCGTCCGGCAATTTCGGGTCCATTGCAGGGACATCACGACAATTCCACCTGCTATCCCGAAAGCGCCTCCCTCGTCACCCTTGTAACAAAGTCCATGACGTCCACGAAAGTGACCACAAAGGCAAACAATGGGCAAATCCTGACCCCCAACCGTCATCACCGCCTTCCTCGACCACCACCTATTACAACATCTCCGGCTAAACCGCCGCAACGACAACAACCACCACCCCCACACTCGTCAATGGTTAGGACACTCCTGACGCCCCACCAACGACCATCCTCACCGCCACCAACTTCACTGCTCCCACCATCAGCGATACGGACTTGATCCCAAGCTGTCACCGTTGTAGTTAAACCTTCATATCGTGCAACAGTCTAGTCGCTCACTTGCAAATCCACTACACTGAACCCGGCGAACCAGTACCAAGAGTATCAGCGTACACCCGTCATCCCCGCCTCAGCTGCCCGTATCGTCCACGCACATCCATTTTTCATATATGCCTCTTCGGTCATAGGCGCCTCCTCAAAGATCTGCGTTAAAACACCGCTGGTCAAACCTCATTATCACACATTTCCCCACCAGTCCATACACGAACCTGACCCACATCGTCCACTACAGGCACGGGATAGGCACCTGTCACGTAACTGTTAGGCGCGTTATTTAGCGTCACGTGGCGTTAAACCAGGTGGTGTGTGGCAAGCACCGAAGGCTTCCCGCGGTTCTGCCAGCCATTACGCCAAACCACGTCACGAGATGGCTGACAGTTTGAGACAGTGGACCGGTACGCGGAAAAGGGAGCAGCAATTGAGACCGACTCTGTGGACTACATCCCCATACCAACTCACAGCATCCCTCGATACAATAAATCTGACAGGATCGAATCTACCATGACGCGGACAGGATAGCCTGGTCCTCCTCTCTAGTTTTCGAGTCAAGTTGTACTGTCTCCTTCTTGATATAGCACTTATGGGACTTCAGTGCAGATGTGTTCCGAACCGTCCGCTTCTTCTTTGGTGAAAACCTGTTCCATCGTGCGTGGACCAAACGTGCATAGCATATGTAGACGAGTTGTCTAACTTTGTCAGTCACTACGCCCAAATTCTCCACTGGTCTTCTCGACCCTCTTTTTTCGTCAGGTCGTGGAGGGTGAGGAAAGCAGGAGTGCGGCGGTTGTTGCTCAGCCTTTCTACCATTGTAAACTAATTTACGCTCAAATCCCCGTCCCTGTGCTTACATTGCTGTGGGACACTCATGAGACATCGTCCTTCACGACGGTTAAACGTACCATCAGCTTAAGCATTTAGCAGTTCACCTATGCTCCCAACGATCACCTTTTCCATGATATACGCGTATCGGCTCATGACGCTTTTAGTGTGTCAGTAGATGCTGTCGTCCTAGGCCTCTTTTTCATTCAGCACGCACGCCAGACACTGGTTCACATTAGCTGACCTATCTCACAAAATGTTAGCTGAAATGCGGAAATATCTTTTCAGTCAGTATGCGGCATAGGCACAGGATAATTCAGTCGCAGCAGAATGACGGCTTCTTGATGAGCACCCTACGGTGGCCTGCAAGAAAAGGTCCGGCAAAAAATTACGTCCTACGTATTATACGTTATCTAATTTACATTTTATTTATTCACGTGGCCATATAAAATACAAAACATACAAATTTTATTCTTGTTTGTACTTATTCGGTAGTAAATTGCGTCTTTAAATTTATACTTGAAGAAAGGACACTTTGGTTAAGGAAAATTCTTGTGATTGTGATAATTTTTCTGACCAGGGAATGTCCATTTCTACGGCCTCGCGTCCGTACCTCATAAATACTAGTCGTTTAGCGTTTAACACGGTCCGTATTCATTGTAGAATTTCCTGAGTCCTGACTGAATTCCTCTGTATGATTTTCTTTGCATAGAAGGTGTAGAAAATGCAGTTAGTATACCTTAAACAAAAGTGTAAGTGGAGGCACTGCTAAAATTATTCGGGAACTAAAGACGACGCAGTGTGCAGCCAAGGGAGAACCCAAGACAACGTTCTAAAACACGTTTTCTGTAAAGTGTATTTGAATTTTTAGTAGCGCAGAAACTCAGCGGGGACATTGTAACTATATAGGTGGTCATTCTATGCCAACTGCGATTGCTGAGTCGATTAGTAGGATGTTCATTTAAAAGCTGACATTCCAACGTGATTGCAACACTATGGGTTTATGCATCTCGATGATCGAAATTGCAACACTTAAATAATTCTCCCCTAGTCGTATTAACATTTCAGAATTTGGTTAACATTTCTCGAGATAGGCTACTTACTGTACATTACAGATATAGACATTGCGTACATTCGCGTGAAATTAGACTGGGGATTACCTTAAATCTAACTACTATACGCCACGCAAGAGACATCAGCAGACGACTTCCTTCCGTAACTTTTCAAGCGTTATTTGACAGCGTGATATGGTGAAATCACAAAAGGGGTCCATTCGGAGTTAGAGTGACCCACTGATTTCCTGAATTTTGACACTTGTAGTGTTTCAGACGTATTCATTTGCCTTCGGTTTAATGTCCTCAAATTTGATGTCCTGGTCATCGCTCCTATTAAGTTATACCAATGCCTTTTGTTCATTCATTTTAAGTGCGATGTATTCGAACGACAGCTGCGGATCATCTGCTCAGCGTCAATGGCCATGTCTGGGACCGATAAGTTCCCCAGACCTTCCGAGGAGCTCCAGCTGCGGCTAACGGTTTTCGTCCCAGCACCCCCTGAGAAAAAGGAAGCAATACTGACTGAACGGGAGGTGAAACTTCCGATCCTTATTTACCAACAAAGCAAAACTGACCAGACGGAAATTTTGCCAGTGGCGAGAGTACATTTTGCGCAAAGAACGCGCATCGATACATTTGCGGTCGCTTTATTTGATAATGCCATGCGTCCATACAAAGTAAGCTGAGAAACCGTTAAGATTGTTTTTCGCAGTTTTTCCTGTCCGCGTCTACAGTGCCATAGAATGCCTTAATAGGAAGAGCATTATGTTATAACTTAATAGCAACTTACTTTATGGATGTTTATTACAAAATGTCAAATAAAATGTTTTTCAGATTGGAGAAAATTATTCAATCGGAGTTGTGTTATTAATTATCTTTTAGCATAACCTTAGTAAATTCCAGTTAGATTAGGGTGCGTTCCTCTGAATGTACTTCCCGTCGAGCGTCTGAAAAATCTACAATCACCGAAAACGGTTACCTAATCAGCATGGCATTATCATTGATTCTTAACGTCCTTGTAAACACAAGGGTATTTTGTAGAAAACTCTCACAAAATCATCATTCTTTGTGCTCATTATGCAGCATGTTACATTTGCAAGTTTCATGCTCGCAGAGCTCGTGAGTTTTGGTTTAAATGTTTATAATTAAGCGGTTTTTATGACGTCAAATGTCCATTCACATGCCATTTAATTTGTCCCTCTATTAGTGCTTCTTATGAAGTTTACAACGTGCCCCATAACCATCGCAACATTTCACGAAACTTGTTTGGTATCCTTTTAATAATGTAGAGGAGTTCACGATTTTCCTGACAATGAACATATATAACCTGTAATTGATAAATCCTAAACGCGGGCGCAATGGCAGTTCAGGTTAAAAATTACCAGGAATGCACAAACTGCATGTCTGTTTGGCAAGTCTGGCACGTGAGTAGCAAGAAAATACAAACCGTTTTAGACGTTCCGATAAAAAGGAAAAGGGATCTTGGAGTCCGTGCTGGTTCAGTCGTGGAATAAAATTTTCTTCCATCTCTCTACTACTACAAAAAGATTGCTGCCCATTAGATAGAGGCAGACTTGTAGCTATACTGACGACCAGTAGCCTCAGCCTATATTTGTCATGCGGGTAAAGTAGTACGGATGGACATTATTGGAACCTTTATGAAAGGTTTAAAATGACGAAGGCGCTAAGCTTCTCCTGAAGCAATATTTCCTCGGAATACGACCACCTAGATCAAACTTCACAAATCACTGTCAGACGGGTTTTCGATATTGTCGTCCTAAAGCAGGCAGATGTGCGTGCGTGTTGCGTGCACGAAATATGTAGACTGCTTTTAAAGTAAAATTTAGGACATCTTTCTTTATGATTTAGTTCAATATTTAGCTAGAATAGCCAAGTAGCTCTCAGACTGCTTAGCTGTAGTTAAATGCGTTGGTATATTTAAGAGCTTTAGCCAAATAGTGCGTAGTTCCGGTACATTTGTTTTCCCCCTATCTGCTCCTCATTTCATTTGAGATAAACTGATAACATGCTTATAAATAGTTTTGCTTACAGTGGTATTTTCAGCATGGGTGTATTTTCTGCGCCATCTGGTAGGGCGTCCTTAGTATGCATGCCTCTATTGCATGTCACTTCGAATTTTCTAGCAATCAAGGATTCCCAAGCTTTAAATTGGCTGCTGCTCCGATTCATTTTAACATATTTCTAACTGTTATAATTTTTTAAATGTAAATAAATTAGTTGGAAGTTGCTCATTCGCGCGTCTCTTTATGTTTGTATGGGACTTGATATATCCTGACATTTTGCAATACATAATCGGTAGTAATCCCGCTAAGGAGTTAAAAGAGCAACTTTTTTGCCATCAATATTTTGCATACATCGTGCAAAAGATTTCCTGTTTCTTTCACGTTTTCCATTTCTACGCCGAATTTAAATAACACTTTGCACAAAAAGCACGTGAGCATTCCACAACCCACGTAAATGACGTATGATTTTTTGCTATTCGCTTATTTTTTAGCACAGCATGTTAAACGCTCATCTCAGTGGGGAGCAATTGGGTCAGAAACATATGTCGTCATCTTCTAATCTTAACCACAAGCACTGCGTAATCACAGTCTTTTCTGACCCTTTTTAGTAACGGCATTATTAAGATCTCAAAGGAGATCTAACTGATCTAGTTTGGCGAAACTATTGCGAAGTTTTAACAAATAATCTCGTCAAAAGAAGAGGAGGCGTTCACCGGGAGAGGTGTATTTGAGGTCTGACGTTTCGGGTAGTCGTTTCTTCTACCCATCTTCAGAGACTGAGCAGTCGTGCACACAGCTATCCTTTTATGGCGCACTTTGTTCAAAGCCTGG
>CACRXP010000037.1:1392400-1425000 GCA_902702965.1 Spirometra erinaceieuropaei | reverse complement strand
GAGGCCGGTCACCACAGCTTGCCACTTTAAGTTAACTTTCTGATCGATTAGGTGCAGTTTACGCTTTGACAATGAAGAGCCGACCCAGCTCTTTGAAACGTCAGCAGTAAAATAAACCTGTTCCGGAGAGCCAATTTTCTTCTTCTATTAAATATACTGTTAGCCAAAACCTCAGGATACTCGTAGTCTTAAAGATGGGTTGAAACCTCCTTAAAATGCTTTCCTGTAATAAAAACAGCCTCGTAAGCTTATGAGTAATATGCTTTACAAAAAACAGCATCAAGTAACGTAAAGCGAAAAAGATAAACAGCATTTATTTATTCTAACCCGTACCTGCGTGAATGGTACGTACGGCAGTGCGCGTGAGTTATATATTTGATACCATAAGCCTCTGCCACTTAATTTAGTTCATCTTAAAGAATGCATTGATTACCCACAAACCGACACTATTATTTGGATAGGTTTTAATGCCCTTTTGGAGAAAAGACCGGGAAAAATAATTGTTTACCTATTAAGCTTGGAAACAATAATTTATGACTAGGAGGAGGAAAGGCAGTCTCAACCATGTGCACTGCCTTCTTTTACTGAGGAAATTACCCACGTGTTTAGCTTCATGTAAATGTCAACCATCTTTTCGCAGGACAGCGATATTCACTGTATTCAGAATGTGTTTTTTCAACGTTCGTAACCATAAAGCAGTCCGGATTTTTTTAACACAAGAGAAAGCGTGCTTCCTGTAAAAAACTCCATATGCAACGCCATGTAGCATCCTGATAAATTGAAGAGTTGTTTATTGTTCTGTGAAGGCAATGCTAGCAATGGACAATGCGAAAATTTGTTGCCTCGAAAATGCCAAAAACATGCCAGTGAACTAAATCCTCTGAAATACATAATCCGTGCGATGAAGAAAGATGTTCCTTCTCGTCTTCACGCTAAACGATAAAATTCCTAGGTCTTGGAATGCAATTCAAACAGAAACCCAGGCTAGGCTCATAAAATGCCACACATTCCAAACGTTTGTGTAAAATTATTCTTTCCAGAAACACATTTCATAAACTGCTGACAAAATTGACTGAAAGTCAAAATAAACTGCCTACCCGATAAAATGGATTTAAATAAAACTCGTGGAGGTTCGTCAAGTCATGAAAAGTATTCAATTAAACTGTTATTTCCAGTATTCATCGCCATACTTGTATTCTCTCCCATAATAATGGCTCGTTTTGATAGTAACATGTCTAATTATCCGGCAAACTTGGAAGTAATCCGTGATTATGATGTTCGGCTAACCAGAGTTAGGAGATGGAAGTTCATGTTTTCTGTGTTACAATAATTGCATTCCGATCACCGTCTTTATGGCAAATAGAGTAGATGTTTGGCAGTTACACGTGTTCTTTTATTTTAACTTTTCAATCGCGATGCATACCGTTCGATTTTTAAGCCTTGGGAGAGGGTAGTCAAACTTATGAGCCCTAATCTTATCCAAATAAGCCCTAAAACTGAATAAGGTATGTCGTTTGAAAGAAAGATTGGAGCAAATCAGCCCTGAGAATCTTGAAAGTGCTTGAGTAAATCCAATTGGGGGTATTATTGTAGACATAGGAAGCAGCAGATTTCAAACGAATTTAGACTGAACTTGCCGAAGAGAAAACAAGAAGGTTTGCAAAACCAGCGAGTGGACCTGAGGTGTTTCTTTACTTTCTGGGTTGGCGTGTCGCTATTAATGGAAGCGATTTTTTGGGTGAAGAGATAGCAATCCTTAATTCTCTATGGAATGTGGTCAGTTTCATTTTTTGAAAAAAACTAAACTTTCAGCACTTTTATCAGTCTTTAGAACTACCCTTGTTTTCAGCGGGCCCGTCAACAAATGCCTACCCATAATTTTTTATAAACAGCAAAATTTATGCCAATTCCACAACGATCTCAAATATTACCTAATCGCGTTCATCACTGATATGTATGAGAACCATATACATGCGGTAGTACATTTTCGTCGTTTATTTAGGTGAGCCAGAACGCCACGATTCATATAAGAGTTCTTCCCGTGTATGGAACTATGACCTGTGGAAACAAATCAGTTCGTCTTGGTGAGGCCGGTTGCAAAGTATTCGACTATACTCATCGTGGCTTGCCAAGCACTGGTGACTTCGTCGAATTTGATGTAAGTGCTACTTTTTAAATTTCATCCAAAGCAATTTTGCCGCACACCCAACACTAGACAAAGAATGAACTAGAAATATTGATAAAGACAATGCATGTTCTTGCTATGGTAGACGACGGGGAAATATGATGCGCTGGCAAATATAGGGTCAATATTGAGGGAAGAAAAATTATCAAAAGGGAAGGCGCCGGAATAGTAGCCTATAGCAATTCATGAGATGAGAAATCAGGCAGATCTTATTACACATTATGCTGAAATCTGCTGTTTATAGAATTACAGGATTAATCTTAGAGTATATTCGAACGTTTTGCCTGATTTAACTCATAATAACCTATACCAGCTTTTTAGAAGGTTTTAACAGGTTTTTAACTAAAATTAATGCTAGATTAGCTTTAGTATGCCAAATTACGTCACACCAAAACCGCCATATACGTCTGGAGTGCTCATGGCACAAAATGTGTTATTCTCCACATTTCAGAATAAGTAACAAATTTTGTTTCAAATCGCCTTAAAACGGGAAATGGAAAACATTTGTCTCTGCGTTATGAAAAATTCACTAGTTTATTGAGAGTGAAGGCTCGGCCGTCAGAATTGTTTGTTTATAACCTTGATGATTTCAACCAGTTATCATGTTTATCTTTGAAGCTTGAAGCAATGAAGCTTGATTAGGTTCACACAGCCCTCATCACAGGCTGGGAATTCGTGACTGCAAATGCAAAGGTTTGATTTTATTCTGCATAGGAAATATCCACAAACGAAACCAGACGTTCATTTAACTAAGCTTCTTGTTTTCGACCATTCTGAGCTAAACAACTGCAGAAGCACTCAACGATTGACATGTGTTAAATAGCATTCCACGATTGCCATGAATCGAATCGGTCTTTGAGGAACAGTGCAATGACAGGTTGGTTCATTGGACCAATCACTAGGTTACAGGAGGCATTTCCCGTGGAATACTCGCTATGCCCGTGTTCTTGTATCGCCACTTCCATTCGGTTCTCGTTTCCGCCTAAACCGTGGGCATCTGGTGATAAAAGCACAGGATACCCATTCCTTCAAAATTATCCATGCAGATAGGGGTTGTATTTAGTTTTTTGTTCTGGAGTGCGCATTCTCCAGTGCAAGGTAATTTCGCAACCCTTTTGAGTGTTTGTAAGTGTCATTACAAAATTTAGTGGCATATGTTTTGTTCTTGGAGCTTCTATGCTTATTTCTGTCACGTAACCAATTGGTTGTCTGTAAGTGTGTTTTCTAATGAGTTGATACATTCGGTCTGATGTTTCTGTCTTACTGAGGCTTCGGCTACCGCACGCATAACATGGTCTGCCACATATAAACTGTGTCAAAATGAATATCGAAAGTGCACTTAAATCGAATGAGAGAATATTACATCAGATAAAATTATTTAACTCCGTATATGCGACAGGTATTGTAACCACCTAGCTGGAATTTGCGCTTGGCATCTCTCGCTGTTGTAATAAGCTTAAGTGCAGCGCTCAGTCTGTAAGTGTTTTGAAAGTCATACAAGGGGCTTCTAACTAACTGATTAGAATAATGTCATTTGCCCAAAACGTTGAATAACATTAAGAAATTGAATCTTTTGCTGGTAAACATCCTATGGAAGACAAAGGTTCCGGATTAGACTCCATTTATCAATGTGTTAGATACAATTCGCAGAGCGTTTTAACGCATTAAATAAAGCTTGATTAAGTGTTTGTTCGCCGACCATGAATCAATCCCCAATAGCTGTGTGAATAATTATCGAACGTCCTTCGTCCTAACTACGCATACCTTTTGTTTATTGAAATTCATATTGACCCAACTGCGAAAAACTCGGCGCCTCGGTGGGATTCGAACCCACGCATTAAGGAGAAGGCTTTAGTACAGCCAACGCCCTAACCACTTGAGCTAGGAGGCCCCGCCGGACGACTCGAGTTTAATCACATTTGGGTCAAGTTTATCCGCCCAAGATTTAGTTTAAGATTTTGCCAACAATTTCCTCGATGTCTAACTAAATCACTCGTAATTGAAGTACGACAGTGAAGACAGATTAAACATAAATATAGCTCATTAGTTTATAGGTAAGGACACAGAGCAGGAGGCACAATGACAATATGGTATGAGAGTAATCTCCTCGGACGGAAAAATCAGTTTCTGTGTTTTTTTTACCAGAGGTCTAAGCAAATTAACTCTTCTTTTAAAATATACGTAGACCTAACCTACCTGAAAAAAGCATATGGGTTACATTTCCTTAGTGGGTCATTCGGTTATATTACCAGTTCGGGTAAATAGTTTTTCACACAAAACGTTCCCGGAAACGGATTGTTTAATAAACACAAATTATATGAGCATAAAGCAAAGGAAAGGACGCTAAGAATGGTAGCAAATTCATTATTTGCCGTGATTGATATTTCTCCAGTGTTAACAATTTTACTGAAAAGTCCAAAATGGACTTCTCTGGCAAAACTAATATATTGCAGTGCGTATGTAGGTGAAAATTAATAAAACTGGACTAAAATCAAAACCATTGGTTTGCAAACTAAATCAACCGTCCTCCCGTTCCGAATTCGAATCTCAGTACGCTATGGACGTGAGGTTTTGAGCGAGATGTGCGTCGGGCCACACACTCCTTTCGAGTTAATCGTTCAGCCCTCCTCTCTATTCGAATTGACATCCACCTTTGAAATGAGGTCAGCCTAACAGACCAATTATTGGGTCGAACCCTAACATCTATAATGTCTTTAATGAGGTTATGCATTTACTCAACCGCCGCAGTCAGTTGCCTTTTCCCTAGATTTTGACTACGCCGTCGTTCTCGATTTTAAAGGGTTTGGTGTGCATGTGGCGGCCTTGACGCCAGAATGGAATAACCGGAAAATTGCCCAACAGATATCCGCACTCTAAAGTACACAGTAGCTGATATCTCGTATTCCCCCCCTTTTGCCTTATTTGTACTTCAACATTTAGTGTACTATTTAGAGGAATACGGTGGTTACGATTTCGCAAGTTGTAAGATCTGGTTCTGTTGCAAGAGCATGATTCTACTGACAACCTATCAAGCGTGAATCTCGAGTTATATATTTATAAAAAAGATGAAATCCTAAGCATTGCAGCAATTATGGTCGTTCTACTGGTCGCCTATCCAACAATAATGTCTGTTAGCATGGCGAGGATGCCTCACGTAATATAAACAAGTCTTGAGGATAAAGATAACGCTTACATACCTTCGTATTATCATTTATGTTTTGGATTTTCTCGTCCTGAGAGCCGGCTTTCAATGATCGGTTGGGTCTGCTTATAAGATGCCTCTACTTGTTAGGCCACAGAGCTAAACCAGAGATTACACTGGATGCAGAGCTAAACAATATTGTTTTCTATACAGCAACTGCACTTAACTAGACGTTCATGTGAGGAAAAACAGACCACCTGTTAAAAAGTGGTATTATGCTATGCAATTTCACGAATCGAAAGACTGTGTTATGCCGTATATGTCAGCATAAGGAAGTGCAAAATTACATCTACAATTTTACGGCGGTAGGATATTGTAACTAGGTTCAAAGGGGAGTACTCTTCTAAGTCCTCAAAAGTATTTAATAACAGAGAACACCTTAGAAATGAGACGCCATATCCGACCTGCGTGTCCAGTATTTGAATCAGCTTCGATGTATTTTTATTAAGGTGAATGAAGTGTACGTTTACAAAATCTGTCACCCTCGTTCGTATGTAGATGACCTCATTCTTTTCGTTTCAGTAAGGCTCTAATCCTATCCTTTGTCACTTTCAGATAACCGCTAGCACTTCTCCAAACCGGTATGACAGTGGGATCATTCTCCCTATTGTTATTCAATTCCCAGTAAAAAGCAGAAAATCTCCCACAGATAGCGTTGGCCAAAGAACTATCGTCAATGAACAAATTCACCACCGTCTCAACGAGGAGAGTTTCACACTTAACCTTAGCCACTTTTCCCTACCTCGCGACCTCCAGAATCATGAGCTCTTTTTCGAAGTAGACGAAGCGCCCTTGCGAGGTGAGGTTTTGCTTCATTTGTGCGGGAAAAGAAAAGGAAACATGAGTGGTTGTTGGTTGTCTCCTATTACGTCATTCGGGCCCCAGCACCTAAAGGCTGGGCAAGTCATGTACTTGCGCAAGAAGTCCACACAAAAAGAAGCAAGACGTGATCGACTACGCATTAAAGTCTGTGCTACAAAACTGCATTGTGAGCTGAATGGTGATCGACCAATGAAACTCGTCACATTCTTCCTTCGACTTTATCCGCTTCAGAAGCGGCTATTCTTCATAGACATTCCTCTTGCAGAGTCTGGAGATTTCGCCCACCTTAACATTACTGTGTTCGCGTTCTTTCTGCCGGATTTACTCCATAACGGACGCTTAAAGCTCCTGCGTCCTCCCAAGCACGGAAATGTGCTTGTCGACAACATTCCAGTTCACGAGATTGAATATTATCATTTCTTTAGTCGAACAATATTTTACGCTAGAAAACGTGTAAATGTAACATATGACGAGTTTGTTTTAGGCACCGACTATTACCATTTGCCTACCTCATGCACTTTCAACTCTTCAACAGTATCGAATTCCAAGACTGCTCTGGTCCGCGTGCACAATTGCCCCCTTGTGTATTTTCGCCCAATCATTGCGCCAGTTGGAAGGACGATCCTCATTTCAGAAGCACTATTGGACAGCTCTTATCTTGTGAAATCGGTTGAGGACATGAAAGAGTACTTCCCACTTACTTTCACTAACAATGTTACCCAGAGTATAAAAAAGGCGCTAAGGATCGTCGTTTCACAGACAGTGATGTCCGGCGAGATCATGGTTCAGCGAGACATAAGTGATGAGCTGCCAAAGGATTGCCCGTCTCTCCCCGGAAGACTTTGCCTTTCTTATGCTGATATCGTCAGGGGGAGGGTAAACTTCAAAAGCTTCAGCAACATCTCGCATATGGTCGTTAACGACACAGTGAACAGTAACGTTCTCTTGGAAGAGAGAGTACCTGTTCTCATACTTGCTCATGGCTTCATGAACCCGGCTCCATCTCAGCTGAAAATTGTCCTAACCACATCAAGTCCTCGGCTTACGCATGACATCATCATGCAAGATAATATCCTTCTTTCAGACTCAGTTGACGACATGAGGCCGACTAAGTTATCGTCAAACGGTAAGGTCGTTAACTGGAATTTCTCTGCAAATGGCAAAGTTGGGGTAACCGTTGCCGTCGGTTTCGTTTGCACTGGTCTTTGTTTATTAGTAATTATGGCCTACTTTCTGCTTCGACGATGGCGTAGGAGTCTCAGGCAACAAGGAGCCACCACATACAATCAAATGGCTTTCGCAGAGCAGCCCACAAACGTTCCAGCTCCACGCAATCGTACCAAATTCTGTCGTCTGACAAGACCTAGAACACGCGTGAATGAAGCAGTCGAAAGAATAACAAAGGCTGACGAGATTATCTTGCGACCGGTCCAAGGCTTCGCGCCAATTTCTATGGCATCCTCAAGTGTTTCGCCCGAACAAGTGGAAGGAGCATCTTTCTACGTCGTCTCCATGCCTGCCAACATGAGCTCATGCACTTTGGTAACCTCATCGCCAAGCATCCTAAACAAGGATAGGGTATCACCCATCCCTTTTACGCGGAGCGTTCACGGGAGTCCTCGAGGTGATGCAGCAATGGTAGCGCTGTCAGGAGATAGTGGTGATAGTCCAATATGGAATCGGCAATCCGTGGCCGGGGTCTCAAAGATGATGTTTATCGATTTCATTCAGAAGAAAGAGAAGGAAGACACACCTATATGCCTAATTGGTTCGCCATCAGATGCTTTTGGTACTATTGGCAGTTGTGAACAGTGTCAGAAAAGAACAGACTTGCCGGATCGGAAACCGGAGGTGATGGTCTGTGAACGTTGTAACATATGACCAGCTACGAAATATGTAATCATTAACCTTTGACTTGATTCAAGAGCCCACAGAGGTTTGATTCTTCACTCACATGTAAAGTGCGACTTTCACAGATAAAAGGTTGTAAATTTTATCAATTTTGTTTATTTAAACTCCAGCTATATTAAAAAAACAGTCCTCAAGTGTTCGGCATGTTGGACAATCAGACAAACGGGGCATACAGCGGGGTCTTAGGTGGACAGGTAAGCATGCACCAGAGAGGCTCCGTGTCGTTCTTTGCGAATGTTTGTAAATTTTTGATGCCTTTAGCTGTGGCTCGAGTTCGGGATGGCATTTATGGAGTTTAAATCTTTGAAAAACTTGGTAACACTGCAAAATATTATCTGGGGAAATTGATTTGGTATGACGTACAAAGATAAACTACAGTTACCGTGTATCCATTACCTCAAACTAGAACTGTATATGTAGCAGTTCAAAAGGACACTAGGGAAAAACATCAAATAAATTAAGTGAAAAAATAATATTATTAAGCGGGTTCAGATGACATTTTAGATATAAAAAGGTCAAAACGCGAGGAGAAACCACATCTTACTGATGGTAGGGCAGACGAATAGCCTTCAATAAATTAATGTCCACCATAATTGTTGATAAGACCTGATGGCAAAAGGCTGGGATGAAAGAATTCCGAATAACAGGCCGTGAAAAAAGTTTAAGTGTATGCAAGAAAAACTTGCTCATCTTGTGCTGGGTGAATCCTAAAGTTCGGCATGTGATCTTAAGTTGACCGGAGTTTTCGTGTCTTAGACATCACAAGCGATAATGACTGAAGAAAAATGTTGACTTATTTTAAAGTTGGTTAGTTTGCGATAAAAACAGTGTGTGATGTGCCTTTTGTCGTAACTCGTTAAATTACAAAAGATGAGGCATTCACGTGGAGAGGCAAATTGGAGGTCTACCAATTTGGATAATGATTTCGTATATTTATCCTTGGAAACTGAAAATTTATGCTCACAGCTATCATAATAAGACGCGATTGGCCTGATGCGTGTCGTGCCAATGCCGACTGTGGGGTCACATCGTGCCCCGTATTCCATAGAAACCTATGTCAACCACGCCCTCCCTGACCGCGGAATTCGTAAAAGCAGATAGGGAGGGGGAATGAATTAGTGTAGCGGTTGGCTGATCAGTCGGTGGACACCCAGACTCCACACATTTGCTTAAGAGTATGATCATCGGCTAGGACCATGATCTCAACGGTGTTAAAGTTGGAGATGTGTCCCATCCGCGCAGCACGAGTTTTTGCCTCCGACTTTTAGTCAAGCCTTTGCACGTCCAACTGGCATTTGTGATTTCGAGTTCGATGCCGTCGGCCGATTTCTCCAAAGTAGTTGTACATCCCGTAGATTAATTAAAATTGGTAGACAACGGCCGACTTCTCCTGTTTATCATTATTATCACTTGGTAGCATCACCTGGTGGCAGATTGTTGAGCCGCACTTGTGAGCAACCCATTGTGAGTGGCGCAAACGATATAGCTCCGACTTCAGTGACCGTCTTCATGTACAGAATGATCCTTCGTGATTTTGCCTCACTAAACATTCAGTCTGACTTCGTCAGTGACATTCGTTTCCGTCCAAAAAACGCTGGCAGAAAGACGTTAGCACTAAAGACTCGTCTGAATAGCTATATTTCGTCCCATTTTGCAACTGGTGTGTTGCAATGAGTCTTCATCCGACAGTATAGCGTGCATACACATCGTTGTTTGTGTTGCTTGAGATGTTTTCCTCAGTATCTGAGAATTTACAGCTTGTTCGTCGGTTTTCGGTAGACTAGCGCCACCGCTCTGCGTCCCTGTCTAGGATGACTGTGTCATCGACGTAGTTTTCCCGCAATTTCGGTTTGCAGTCTTCTAGCAACCTCCTCTTGGGGTATTTGCAGAAATGTCTCGGCAATGAGCCCAAAGAAGTGTTTACCCTCAGAGATTCCCTAATTTGCTCATATGTTATCCCATTTAAGGTGATGAAAGTCTTGATTCAGTCTCTTCATTTCTATGAGGCCCTGAGTTGTGGTCCGGTCATCGTCCCCAATGTAATTTCGACGATTCAGGGCATTGAGGGTTTCGACCGCAAGGGCCTGTATTATGAACATAGAGTGGGCTGACATCAAATGAAGCCATCCCCTAATTTCCTGCAAATATTATCGCCTTTATGTCAAGGAGTCGTTCATTTGGGCGCACCGTCGTTTGAGACTCCACAGTTAGAAACCCCCTACTTCCGGAATAACCTCTTTACAAGACCATACATATGTGGGTCTGTTTTCAGATCGTCTGACCACAACCTTTCCTTTTTTTAAACAGAAAGTACAAATCTGAAAACATAGGTGGATGTGCATCCGTTATATGTTGGTCGAACGGCATCCACATTTTTAAGAATCTAACAGAAGAAAAGAGACTGCCGGTATCGTCCGCCGGTACCGCGACCTATTTCGAAGCACAGATACTTCGTATGTCCTAAATGATTTGGAAGAAATATATGGGCGTTCTTATGTAAAACATTGGACGGCGTCGACGGATTTTGAACCCCGGTGGTAACTATGTGACTTCTATAGAACCAGCTCTCCAGTCACTTGTGGTTTCAATGGACAATCTTAACTTTTCCACATGTTAGTTAAGTTAACTCTCAATATGACATCTCTCGAAACACTCCAATTTAACTTGTCTGAATGTCCTCTGACGAATTCCGGAGAGACTACTTCTGCCTACTGCACCACAGTTAGCTGATTTCGTATGCTGCTATACCTTGGGCACGTAACTTGATCAAAATAGTAAAACAAACTTGGCGTTGTCGGTCAGGACCTCGGACAGTTTGAGCGTTGGCTGTAGGAAAGACTTGTCCTGCCTGGTGCTTGTTCGCATTCCACTGCGGCTATCGAGCGCTTTTACGACCGGAGGATCATTTAAATAGAGGTTATCTCTAGAACTCCAGGCGCCAACAAAGTGCACTGCCACCTTTCCATGGGACTACTTCGATGCCTTTTTATCCACCGCCAAACAAGAGCGGTCGATTAAAATAGCTCCATTATTGAACAAAGCGAGCGAACACTGATCTGCCTAAAAGAGCGAGCTATTGCCTAATTCAGCATGGTAGATTAAAAGTGCTTCGGATAACTAGAAAATCAGATGCATTTGCGTCAGGACTTTACAAACGTTCAAATAGACCTTTTAAAGCGCTTTGAAATTCTAATCCCCGTATATTTTGGTATGCATGAGAAATGGTTTTGGCAACAGTATAGAGGAGGACCCCACTTAACTGTCAGTAGACTGGATTGTGTCACATGAGGTTTTATCTTGGCTTACATTTATAGGCTGTAAAGAAGAAGGGTCGAGCACCGGAACATTTCGTTTATTGTCCTGAGCTTCCAGACTCGTCCATTGTCAGAGGTAGTGGCAGCAACAGGAAAAGCGACAGTTGTAGGGCATGCAGGACTGGAGGTGACCTCACAGGGCTCTGTACGCCGACGCCAGATCGATAAATCGATTGACCGACTTCTCATCCGGAGACCGGTGAGCCCATTGACGTTCCTTTGATTTGTTCATATGTCTCTCCCGCAAAAGTGAAGAAAGTTAATTGGCAAAAATCAAACAGCCTCATGAGGTGTTCAATTTTGAGTGCATTCTGAGTCCCATCGTACGCCTCTTCAAGTCTCTTGCGCAAGACTTCGCGGGCCAAATTTGGTGAGATGGATGTGAATAACAACGTCACATCGAAGGAGACCATGATTTCGTCCGATTGAATACTCTGACGTCTGAGGTCTATGAGGAAATGAGAGGCTGATCGAACTGAGGTAGTTGAATTGCCTTGGAGGAAATTCAGTTTTAAGTACATCCACTTTGCCTCTAATGAAAAAGCTAAAGCCATTCTTGTTGACAGAGAATTTTACAGATTAGCATCAAAATCACAAGCCAAAGCAATGGGAGATTGGCTGAGTAAACTGATTAGAGAATATCGACATAAAAATGAGATCACGGAGAATAAATGACACCGAATGAAGGCAACTGACACCGCTCTAACTTGATTCTATGGTCTGCGAAAAATCCATAAAGTAACTGTCCCATTTCGGCCAATCGTTGCTCTAAAGGGCAGACCTACCCACAATTTGGCTTGTGAGTTCAATTCTGGTCTGTAAAATTCTCTGTCGACAAGAATAGCTTTTGCTTTTTCATTATAGGCACAGTGGATGTACTCAAAACTGAATTTCCCTCAAGGCAATTTGACTACCTCATTTCGATCAGCCTCTCAATACCTCACAGACCTCCGAGGAGGAATTGAGGAGTTAGAAAAGAGTGTCTTCATCCAACATCAGCCAACGTTTTGGAACCGTTACACAGACGACAGGTTCGTCATCGTGAAGAAGGGCATGCTGCAACATTTCCACAGCCTGCTCAACGCAGTCTTCCCCGATATAAAATTCACGAAGGAAGAAGAATAGGAACAGCAGTTGCACTTCCTGGATGTGCTGTCAGACGACACCTTAACGGTGAACTGAAAACGACGGTTTATAGGAAGGCAACGAACACCACACAGCTTCTCTGTTTTCACAGGAACTATCCGGTGGCCCACAAGCGAAGTTCTGTGAAGACGCTCTTCAAACAGATCCAAACTCATTACGTCAAACCGGAGGACAGAACACGTGAGACCCCTTGTCGGCGCGACGATGTTGTGCACAATGGCTATCCGAGGGCATTCATAAGTCGCTGCCTACGCGGTTGCCGCCAGAGGACTCAAACGTCAACACCACCGACGATATGGCATTCTCTGCCATACATCAAGGGTGTTTCAGAAGCGCATTGCTGCGGAGATAGGTGTTGGAATTGCACACCGCCCCAAAGCCACCATGCTTAATAGGTTCCTGAAAATCAAAGACTGGTTAAAGCCTGAAGGGCAGTCTGGAGTAGTGTATCGCATTCCGTGTCAAAATTGTCCTTTTAACTATACAGGGCAGACTTGGCGCATGCTCGGATCGCGCATACACGAACATAAGCTGGCTGTGCGACGAGGCGACGCATTATCACAAGTGGCTGCCCACACCTGCAAAATGGGTCACGAGTTTAACTTCGCAGCCACCAAATTACTGCTCTCATTTTCACATTTTACATTAGCGTAGGATAATACTTTCGGAAAAAATCCAGGCGATTTCTATGTTGTTGTTCATTCTGTCACCTTATTGTCTAGCATGCTGCCCCACCCATAAAAATACCTTTATCATAAATTACGTATGGCACGATCAGCAGTTTACTGACAGTTAATTGGGATCTTTATCTATATCGTTGTCCTTTGCTTAAAGTACCCATGTGGCCAAATGAGTGTGTTAACGGAGACCTACAGATTCCGATATCCTTAAATGTACGCTGCGATAGCCCGTACAAGGGTAAGAACTGACACACAGTTTGTAGCTTGAAGTGGTTCGTCAGCTTCCAGGGACGATTATTCGCACCGAATGAATGCTAAACCAACCTTGTTAAAGGTATGCTGAATTGACTAATTGCATTCCGATACACCAAGCCAGTGCATTTGCGTGGTAGCAGACACGACGACTTTGTGATTAACGTAGCAGATTGTAAGCAGGTAGAGAAAATTTAAATAACTGTAATCCCCATGCACATTAAAGGTTAATAATGATGAGTTCTGCGTCGTTTATCCTTGATTTATTCGGCCTAGCATCGTGTGATTTTAGTAGATGTAAACTGACTCTCCCAGATCAGCCAGCCTATATATTCGGCCCTTTCCTCCGTGAAATCGCAGTGGAACTGCCACATTTTGATGCGTACGTCCCTTTTAAGTTTATAGGCCATTGACCTATACATTTTTTATAAACTATAGCAGTCCTAATTACACCTGGATGCTACGTCCTCCTACCAGGAATAGGTGATTTGTTTCGGTCAAATCAACTTTATCACTGCTTTTGTTTGTATCTGCACCTTTAAAGCTGTGTTCCCGCACCTGACATACGACCCGGTTTGAATAAAGATTTTTGCACCTTACTAGAGAATATCTACGTTTGTTTTTAGTTAAACGCTTTGCGTCATGCCTAAAATCGTCCTCCCTCCACCATAGTCCCACATCTTGTTTTAGGCGTGTACTCTGGGGTTTTCTAACCTCCATGCACTTTCTATATCTATAAAGATTTTTTGGAGCTACACTTATACCATACAGATTAAATTTTATTGCTTTATCTGTTTTTGACATTCAGCTTAGCTTGATTCCTCTTGACGAACTAAGAACAGACATCTCAGGAAGTTCCGGAGTTAAATAAACCTAACACTCTTTTAGGAGTAGTTTGCTTGATGGTATGTAGAAAAACGACCAACACCCGTCTGACATGTCTATTTATCTTCCACTTTCTACGGCCTGAATCTCCTAAATGGTGACTGATGCGCGCGTAGACACTGCGCCTGGTTGGTTGTTGGCTCACGCGACATTTGCGAAAATTAAAAACGGTTTATCATCCGAAGCAAGCCAACTGGAAATCCGTTCGGTTGACGACATATTGTCTGACTGTTGCATTCCGGTTCAAGACTTTTCCGAAGTAAAGGGAAAAATTTGCTCTGGGACACACTTAAAACGGAACAACCATTCAGGCTCCACGGACCGAAATATATAAATCTCATTCGGAGATAACCATTGAATGTTATCCTCTGTAGCTGATTATTTCAAGTTATACAATATCTATACTTCCCTTATGACATGTTCAGTAGTAGTTCTGCGTACGAGATGATAAGATCAGTAGAACATTTGGGTGCATTTCATCTTCTCTCATGGTAAAAATTGAATGCCTTAGACCAAAAAGTATCCTACACGTCTCCAGGACTCTAGTCAAGTCGGGCTTCGGCTGAGCTAATCATAGTCGTTTCTAGTTAGGCAGGGGCCGCGTGGGAACAGCTCTGGACTCAGAGAGCAGGCCATGCAAAACGCACAGAACCACCCAACCCTTCTCTGTCGCGTAAGCCCGAATACACTTGCGGTGATGTAGCTGCGACTGTGGTCTGTCCCATTCGAGACAAAGTCGATATTCTTCTAAGACAGCGGTGACTGAAGACGTCTAGCACTGGTGGTTGTCTGTGTGCATCACCTATTATTCACAACTACAGAACATGACTAACCAACCGGTTTTCTGTAAATGAGGGCATTTTGGCAACTGAGGTGTTACGCTTGTTGTAGAAAACGGGAAAGCATCTTAAACAAGGTCGGTGGCATAAACTTTCCCCGTCCTTTGGTCCAGAAGTTGGTACGAATTATAACCAAACGCACACCTTTTAGTGGGTGTCGTAATAGTTGGATGCTGAGGAAGCTATGTTTTCGATGCACTGCAAATAGATTGGCTATTCACTCGAAGCATATTCAACGTTATAATCGCATAGAAGCCTTCAGGGATTCCAGTAAATAGCACTATTAAAATAATAATTCCATCGGATTCCAAACCTAATATCGAATGGCGAAGGAAGAATTTGTTGGGTTGAACCCTCACAGAGGTGATTAAATAGCAAACCATTTTCTCCGGCAGAGCGTTTAGTCCCACTCACCACTTGGATGGTTGAAATGCGCAAACATTTTCAATGCTATGATGTAAGCAAGCCAAAAGGTAGTCAGTTGCTGGTTGTCAGCCGTTGAATTTGTAACTGTAATTGCAACATACATACTTCGCCAGGACATCCACGCCCAGTTTTAAATCCAGTCTTGAATCACGCACGTTTTCCGACCACATGATAATAACGATGTCAAACAGCTTGGCACAAGCATGGTCAGCTGCAGTCGTCACGAATGCTCTTATCTCATTCAACTAGCAAATTTCCCCAAGGCTCCAGCGCGCCTAGATTTCGATACAATACTGCTTGATTGAAACCCTTCTTCCGGAGGTCTTGATTTCACGCAGGACATTAACTGTACAACCAAAGTTTTTTTTACGAAGAAGTTTGTGCGAAACAACTTAGAGTGAAATGTAGCGAAGCTCCATTTTTAAGGAGAAGGGAGATAGACCGATCATGGAATCTGAGAAGTCGTTTAAGATTAATGTATCAGCACTTAAGTTTGGTCAAATTGTCCACTTCGAAGTCGCCGCTTAAAATGCAGAGGCAGACACCTACAGTGCGTGACCGATCTCATGAAATGTTAGCCGAAATTCTGAAAGTCGTTTTCAACTAGGTATGATTAAAAAGGTGCCGTTGTAAAATTAATTTTCATGTAGCATAATCCTATCATATTTCAGAATCGCCAAGACGTCGGCTTAGAATGTTCTTTGTTCTGACCTCCGGCAGAAATCGTACATGGTGAAAAATGACTACTTAAGTAGCATGCATTTCATACATTGATTTTCGATGGTTTTATAAATTCAAATATATTTTATAGGCAACGTGCACGAAAATATGCTTTCTTTTGCATGTATGACAGAAAATAACATTTTCTTCACATTTAGCACCCGGAAAAGGTATTTGTTAAGAGTTTGAAAGGTTTTCCCTTTCCCGAATTATTTCGAGCATGACCAGCCGTTGCATTAGCGTATAACGATTGCATTTCACAAGCTGCCTGCGTTCCATATAAGGAAAATCGTACATTTATCAATGCCTTTAAGAAGATGCTACATAGATTTCATAAAATTCTACAATGGATACGTCGGTGTGTTTTACATTTTACAAGGAGCATTGACAAACGTGCACGTGCGAGGCTGCATATATGGACATCGCACGGTCTTTAAAACCTCATGAATAGGAATTTTTTAAAACTTAAAGATAACCCATCTTAGAGCTTAGAAGATAAAGACAGTGTGGATTTCTACCAAAGAGGCAAAATAAGGTCTATTTTCGTGCATGTTCTCTATGAATTATATTCGATTTTATAAAACCATCGAATAGAAATGTGAAAAATGCATGCTATTAATTAGTCATTTTTACCAAGTAAAATTTCTGCCGGAGATCCTAAAGAAGTGCTTACAAAAGCTGACATCTTGTCGATTCTGAAATATTATAGAATTATGCCACACGACAATAATAATACAACGCCACCTTTTTAATCCTACCTAGTTGAAAATGCATTTCAGATTTTCGGCTAACATTTCATGAGACCGGTCACGCAGTGTGCATTGGAGCATTTTCTCAGTGAATATGTCAGTGGTTTCAAAATGCACCGGCCCTCCAAGTCATTTCCATGTAAGTTGGTATTTTAATTCAGTAGTTTTAGCGATCTTTTCATGCCCACCTGCTCGTCAGTCTGAGCGGTGAGTCCCCTGTCCTTGCCTGCATCCACTTTACCGGTGCCGCGTGTGAATCATAAAATACAAACAGCTGTTTGATAAACCAGATAACTTATTGGTGACTGTATTCTTCTTTGGAATAAGCCGTTGATAAGGACCGAACACTTGCATTTACAACACAGAATGTGTTAAGCTGTCGCTAGCTAAAATCTGGAAACCAGAAGAATGATGTTTTGGGCATGGAGGACAGGTTCACACCTGTGAATCAGAAGGCTACCTGAAACATGGTGATTCCAGTTTTCTACCGTAAAACAAGCTATAAGACACTGAACTAAAGTGCACGCAGTAGGTCTGAATAACCGTGTCGTACTCGTTATTTTGTCGGGGTGAGTCGGCCCAGGACGATGTGAAAAATTCGCATTTGTGATAAACGACCGGGACTGATCAACAAAGCTCAGCAGTTAATCCTCTCTAACAAAAAGCTTGTCACAAGTGACTAGTTATTTGGTTGGTTTAGGGGTCACTTGAGGGAATGTTGTGGTCTCAATTACTAACGATGATAATCAAGCCGTAACAAGGAAGTTTTACCAACAGTTACTAAAGTGGAAAATAAAACGTTCGCCTATTATAGCTGCTGTTAACCGATGTCAGATCGCAAACAGAAATTGCAATGGTCGACTGTAGTTAATTCGACCGCTAATGACCAGTTACATGCAAGCAAGACTATAAGAGTTTAATTCGAGTGAACGATAGTAATATTAAGTCAACCAGAGGGACCACAATGTTAGAGTGTGAAAGTAGCGCTAGCGCACATGATATTGATGTCATATAAGAAGAGTCCGGTATTTCGACTTCGGACAATCAGCATATATTGACACTCTTTCACTAAGATCTGCCACTACCGACTTTAGTTTTGCAGTTCAAGTAACATTTGTATCTTCTACCAATTAATATAAAGTTTATGTTCTAAATTGACTGAGCGTATTCAAATATTGTTTGCTTTCACTAACACATCAGAATTGCAAATAACGCGCAGACATTGAACATCTGAAATACCATTGTCTGACGTAAAGTTTGGTCGATTCCTAAATTACTTCGGCACAAATCTCTGGGCTTCCTGCTGAGGTATGGCCGGGCAAATGTGACGGAGAATTTAAAGTTGATCAACCCTTCCCTGTAAGCAAGAATTATGGGCTGTGGATTTCCCCTCGCTGTACAATCTTCGGGACAGGTTCTACGTCCACAGATCAGGGGCAAGCATATATTGTCACCTACTTCCAACACTGTAATGGACAAACGAATTTTCTGCGCGAGTGACATTACTCAATTCCTAACACTATTGTGAGGCTTGATAACGGATTCATGCATCAACCCCTAAAAGCACAAAATACATCCTGTATCTGTCAATGTCCCTGTAGATGGGTTTGAGCAAGGATCCGAAACGTCCGTCGAAAGAAACTCTTTTTCCATCAATCGCTTCTACTTCTTACCATGAATTACTTTGTGAACTTGTGAAATAAAAAAGTCTGTCGTTAGTTAAACACCGCGCACGAATCGCAGACTCCGGAAGTATAGGCGTAGCCCATAAAATTCATCCTAAGATATTCTCATTTATTTTGTTTTACCCCAAACCAGCCAGCTATATGATGTTAAAACGGAGCGGTCTCCTCAAGAAATACCTCTTGATGAGCATATGCATATAATTTGTAGACAAGCCAAAATCGTGCAGACAAACGTTTTCGCAACTATCACCACAATATTCCTGAGCTTGCGATTCTCCGAATGGGACTCATGCGGAGTTCTTTAATCACTCTAGATTAATACGTCTAATCTACAGAATCCACGTGCATACGAAGTCCTTTGTGTAAATTCAACCACATTCTCAACACTGTCAGTCACAGTGCACACAGTTACTCCATACAAGAGGGTCCAGGAGAAGCACATTATTTTGACGGATGCAGTCCTTTCTGAGGACGGAGTCCATTTGACTTCTGGGCTTCTCTTATTGCCTTGTAACTTCTAACGTTGAGATGGCAGGTGCAAAATAGTGTATACCAAAAACTCCCCATAGCCAGTCGCACCTGAGTTTAATACACTGGTCCAAATCTCCTGTATAAACACTACTTCATGTCACCTTGTGATACGCCCTGCCATCTGGGGACATAGGAGAGTTTAAACTAGGAATTTCAATTACGTTTCCTAGCAGTGTGCTGTGAGACGCGGTAAAAGAGGGTTTGAAAGCGTTGAAGAGATACAGTAGCTGTGCATTTTTATGAAATATTTACCGAAACTTCGAAATTCGTTTTGAATCCGAAAATATTACTTTTGCTGAGCTGTTATATTAATTGTCCTATTGCGTCATACTGAGATGTTTTAGATGCGTCAAGATGTCGGCTTTTGAATGTGCTCTTCACCAACTACCTGTGTAAATTGCTTTCAAAACAATGACCATTTAAGCAGAATGCATTTTTAAGAATTTTTATTATTCTTACAAATTTAACTATATTTTATAGACAGCATGGAGAAGACCCTCCTTCTTCGGATCACTCGACTGACATTTTTATCTTCTTCAAATTTTATACATGGTAAAAGAGTGCATTTTGGTTTTTAAAAGGTTCTAATCATGAGACGTTTCATGGCCATGAAATGTCCAGTCACGCAATATCTCACCAACACACCTATCAATGTCGTACAAGGTGGACAACATGGTCCACATCCACTACAAAATTGAATACGACCTATATTCCCTATTTCAAATAACATGCGGAAAAATGTGAATGTTTTACAGGGGAGATAAACAGACTGTGGTTTACAAACCCCAAATGCAAGTGTAAGGAGTGTAAGTAGTTCGGAAATTGAGACAGTTTTTAAAACCGAACGATGCCCTTTCCTCGTGTATGAAATTTAAAGGGAAAAAATGTGCTGCTAGATGAGTAGAATAAAAAAGTAATGTTATGCATGTTTCTTATAAAATATATTAAAATTTATAAGGGCATTGAAATTAATGGGAAAACTGCACGTTACTTAATTTGTTATTTTTACGGAATGTGGGTCATAAAAGCGGTCCTTCATTAGGCGACATCCTGGTGTTCTCTTATTGTATTTACATTATGCGACATGATAATTAACATGACAGCCCTTCTCAGGTAATAACTTTTAATTGAAATTGCGTTTCAAAATCTTAGTTAACGTTACATTAAATAGCATATCCGCTGCTAGGGTATTACCACCATCAAGGTTGATAATTTTCATTTCGTCGTCGTCTGCTGTCCCCTCGAACTTCTTGTTACACCTGCCACCCTATCAGACCAAACAAGGATGGTGCGCCACACCAACTTGTAGTCATCGTCTTAACCTGTCAAACATGTTTCAGTCTGTCCGCGAATGACTGGAACTGATCTAGACCTTCTCAAAACTGGGAAGGACCAGCGGATGCTAGTAGCGGCGATCAAACGGATGATTGTCACACTATGCCGACTTAAGATGGCTATTTCTTATTATTGTTAGTCCATCGATAAAGGAGAGCATACGTGCAACCAGCGTCTGAAAGGGCCATCTTGAATGATACTTTACAATGCAGGGATCCTAAAGACTTATGCGTGCTGCAGGCTCAAAAACGGAAAATAGTTTTTTGCCCAGAGCAAGCACTTGCCAGTTACTAACTATTGCCATTTGTCTGGCTGTGTACGTTTTAACTATGATATCAACAAGCAGTCTTAGAGACTAACCGCCATTATCCAGTTTAGTTAATAAACTAACGATTGTACGGCAAAAAAGCTTAAAAAGCATGTGTCGTCTAACCTGATAAGACTCCCATTTAATTTAGTTTTATTATAAAAGTAAGAATTTCAAAACACAGTGGCAGAATGTGACATATGATATGAATGTGCATTCTTAACAAAAACTCCAGACCGAACACATTGACGGAAGGCATGCTGACTGTCAAGTTTATTGATTAGCCTGAAGGTATTTGCATTTTAATAATTATAAGATTTGGGAACAATCCTGCGTGCGCCGCCAGTTAACGTGTATGGTTTTTAATAAATAGAACCTACTCCAGCCGCGCAATGCTTGACAGAGTCCATGAGCTAGGTGAATGCGTGATAAACAAAAGCAGTTTGAACTAGCCATGCTCTTTTCGGTTTTTCGTCATTTTATAAACGTCCCAAAAGGAAGTGAAAACAGACGTACGCCGGTTTCGCGAACTACACCAATGCTTATCCGCTGTATACAACGACTAGTGTCGAGTTGTAAGCAGCGTTTACGCGCCCGCCGACCTGTCAGAGAGTGCCGCACGTCTATGGGAATTGGACTTCACGCTCAAGCCGGCATTCGCGCTTAAGTGCGTAATGTACGACCTCCACATAGAAAAAGGCACACACCTAAATTTGGAGGCGTCAGAAAATATACGCCGACAGCCGCTTTCCATCAATTCATTAGTGAAACTGTGTTCCCTTTCAATTACCCCATCTCAGGAGATCGTGGTGTACGCAAGCGTGAATGTTAACTCATCTTTCTGGCGGCACTTTGCGTGGTCATTTTTTCTGGTAGTATCATCGCTATTAAACAGAGGGCAACATCAACCACCTTACAGTGTCTACAAGCCAAAAAGACTGAAGTGGAGAAGATGAAATACCGGCAAGCGGACCAAGACTACTAATGGGGATTATTGCGGCAGAAACAGCGAGTAATTTGGTGTGCCGTATAATCTAATTTGAGTCACAATTTGCCGCTTAGATATCAATATATGGTCATGCCTTAGGCATCTGTAAATTACGGAGAAATTTGGACTAATAAAAAATAGGTTCTCTATTTTTAGATTGTTTAATTTGGGTTTAGTTCGATCATGTAATTCTGTATAAGAGTAGAGTATACGTTTGTGAGACGGCTGATCGGCCTAGATGATTATAATTATCTATAATTATCTAAAATTATTATTGTAATTATCATATAATTAGCTATAAATTCAAAATTGGGGAATGATAAACGCGTCTAGCCTAACAAACAACCAACAGACTCGAAGCAGCTAGAATGATTTCAGCTATTACACTTGAAAGCGTAATTAGATCGTGCTTTGTCCTAAACACATAGGGTTTGCATTTCCCTTAAAACGTTTATGTAAGAAATTGACCGTTTTGAAGTTAGAAGTTAGAAGTCATTCCCCCACATGCAAACTAGTTGTTCACTGTCATCTTATTTAGTCTGTATTAAGACACCAGGCTCCTACGATGAAGGGTATAACCCGAAATGCGTAAAACCTCAAAATAAGTTGTTTTCGTTAAGCATCTTGACAAGAAACGATTAAATAATTTTGCGTGTTACGGTTTACGAGCGCACTGATTTTATCGACTTCATCAGGATTATGGTCATATGGTCATATGGTCCCACATTTGCAGATGTCTATTTAGTTCTCAGTCATCACTAGCATCCACGTATTCAGATTCCAGAAAGAACATTTGTGTTTTTGAGCATCTTTCAAGCTTTTATCTGTTTTATACGGATCCCGCACATTTTAGCAAAAAATAGGTGCTCTGTGCAACAAGAGCAAAGGCATCTGATAAGGATCGGCTACGCCCCCGGCGAGGAAAACATATTTCGTTCAAGACAAAGAACTGGACAAAGTTTTAAGCCCCCGAATGGGTTCGCGTCGTACAAAAATTAATCAAAGCTATTCAGTTTACTTACGACATGGACGCTGCGTGACGCAACTACAAATTTATCGATCTTACATGTTATATTATGAATGTAAGCCGGTGGTGAACTGCTTGACTGGAAAAGTGATCCCAAGTCAAAGGTTTAGACAGAAAAGTCATGATTTTGGATTGAAAACCGTCTAAGTAAAAAACGGGGATCTGCAAAGTACTAGTGGTCTGGGGAAAGGGTTGTTTACCAAGTAGGTCCAAAGGAAGAATTATTCATTGCAACTGAAAAGACGAAGTCCTCAAAGGCCCACTAACTCGCTGGGTAACCGCCTTCTCAACGTAAGTCTATTTTTTGGAATCCAGTTATGCAATTATACTCATGGTCAAGACGCTTCGGTCCCTGCTATATGAATGTAAAGGACAAACGTATGCAAACTCAGTGCCATTCAGGTACTAAATATCCCGAAGTATAAAAGGCAGTTTTAATGACGTTCGATGCCATATATGCAGCTATACCTAAATAACTACCCTAGCAGACAGAGAAAATAGACTCCCTCAAAGGAGACCCGTGACAAACATTGTCGAATTCGGATTGATAAGTGTTTAACTTAAGCGTTATACGTGGACTGCTACACACGCTCCCCAACTTTTTAATGAAACTTCAGGAAAAAAATTGGAACGGCTATTTGACTGTACGTTTGCCTGATCCTCATTGACATTTTCTGCCTTTGCGGAAATTTCATATAGCTCTCTAACCAGAACTTTAAAGTAAAAATGTTAATTCCTTGAATATCAATGCCTTTTAAATTAACCAAATGTATACTAAAATATTTCTCAAATGACCGGCTAAGAAAAAGGTTTTCCTTAATTAACTACTAACTGAAAAGGTCACTCAGATAGTTAAGTGTTCTAATATAATAATTTTAGCTGTTTGCTGGACGGGCCTATAAGGACTGTTTCGAGATTATTTACCAGTACCAATAATTAGCTTTTGGGGCACAAAACGCAATAATGTGAAAGCCCAATTTTTGATAAAAAAAATTCCTTTCATGTAGCTGACATGGCTTAACACACCTGGTTTGGTTTACTTTTGTACTGAGTGGAATCATTTGTCAGTGTAAAGCATTGTCATGCAGATTACCATTTTCTGCTAAACGAGCAAACACAAATTTGCGGGTACGATCCATAAGAGTTGGCAGCACAAAATACACAAACAATGAATATTAATATAATAATAAATATAATGTTTATCTAATTATTGTTAAAATATCGCATGCTTTTCGATGAAACATAACTTAGAAACATAGTTTTTGTTAGAAATCATATTTTGCGCAATATGGCAAGCAATTATGATATCAAATAATGTCCAACGCATGTCTGGCTTAACATGTTTATCGAGGTCAACAAATTATGAAAATAACGGTTAACTGCTGTAGGTGCATCAGTTTAACCTGGAAGGGGGATTTTAACCGGCTGATATTCATGTGTGGTCTCATTTTTATGTGATTACCTGAATCAAAATATACGCGTTGGGGCGAGCGCGTAGGAAAAGCGCAGTAGATAGCAGACGTTATGTTCTAAGCACTAAGCCCTTTTAAGACGAAGCAAAAAGCTTCAGAAAATCACATGGCTTTGCCTGCCAGTCTGTATTTTAGCAAAAATTCCATAATGAGGCTTACGGTCTTGTTGTCTTTAACGTGTTTCTTAATCATTTTCGTTGTCACTGCCCAAATCTTCGTTGTTCATTTAGGATTAGTGACGATTGTCTGTAGTTTAGGAAGGTTGCAGATAAAATTATCCATGAGACAAGCATTATGACCGAATTTTTTCAATTGAATAACACCCATTTCAAATGAGACGGGGCCGCAATTTCTGCGCTATAGCCCAGTGGACAGACTTCATCCCAAACTGCTTCTGATGTTTTATCGATGCCACTGCAATACCTCTGTAGTTTGCGTGATTAAGTTTGCTACTCACACCCATTAGGAATTAAGCCAATTTACTACCGTACTTCAGGTTTCAGGGGGCACAAATATTCCCCCTCAATAGCATAAAGGCGTTGGTATAATAAGTTTGCTATATTTTTTTAAATTCTGGGGTGATTGGTCGCTTGAGATTAATGTTTAAAAGAGACAAATATAAGGGCGTGTGGTGTCCGTCTTAGCATGGACATCCAAACGGTTTTATTTCAACTTTATATCACAAGTCCAGAATAGGTTTGTACTTCATCCACTCGCTGGACTTCCAAAAAACATGCTTTAAAACCGCGTCTGGCCGTCGCAATCGCTTGAGCAGTGTTTGGTCCTCAGGTTTGTTTTTTTGACTGCTATTGGCCATGAAGTTTAACTGTTCACCGCTTCAGCCTGTGGCTAAAGCATCAACTCTACGCCTTCTAACGGAGTTTCATAGGAAAGTGTTCCAGTGTATTTTGAGTGCTCGAAAGATATCCAAGACCAACTCCTCATGTTCTGATCCCTGCTCCTGACGATGAATTTTCTGTGAAAATGCATACCAGTGTATTGTTCTGGAGACGTTTTACCAGCCGTAACGCTAACTAAAGGGACAGTCAAAATTCAATATTATTGCAGCATATGTCAGTCTGCACATAGGCAGATGCGCGTAAGATACCGCCGTTGGGTTAGTTTCTGGCAAAAGAGAACTGAAAAACCACCTACCTTCAATTATAGCATTGCAGATCACGCCGGAGTTATTCTTTGTTTTACAGTATATGCCACGAAAGTTGGATACGTTGTTAATCCGTATGTCTTTTGCCTTTTTATGGCCTTTTCTCATGTTTGCTATGCTCTGGGATTTATCTCTTTGGAAAGATTTTTGAGGGAATCTAGAAAAGCAAATATTCCATTGTAGAGGATTCAGTACACCGTTTCACTAGAGCCATTATTATCCCCAAGAATTTTTGTGAGGGGAAACCTGTCTTGTATGCTGGTAGGCGGGCTTTTGAAGTTGAGCCGCCATTTTTGTAGCTCTTCATTCACGTGTGGATTTTTACTAATTTTACATTATTGTGCCTTTTTCTCTTCGATATATAAAACTGTTTTGCATCCTTTGTTTGTCTGAGCTAAGATTATGAGGTCGTCTCTACAGTACGCTATCACCCTTTTGAACGGAATTAAATTGTCAATTTCACTTACGAACGACCATAATGCAAACTGTTGTACTTTACGGCCAATATGTCGTATTTGTGATCGTTCTGTGTTGAATTTATCAAATATTCGTCAACAACGGCCTATGCATCGGAGAAAACACCGTTGTGGCTGGCAATTCGCATTCAAACGTCAGCCAAATCACAAATTGTCAATTCCTGCCTTCTTGTCGACCAACTGTCGTTCTATTTTCAACAAAACCCATGATTTGGAGCTACTTTTGTCGAAAAAAGAACACAGCAAAACTGAAGTTGTTTGCCTTCAAGAGACGTGAATAAATAGTGACATTAATTCGCGACTAATTACTCCCCCATCCTTCTACTGTTTTCGAACAGATAGAAAATCTTTATCTTGTGGCAGAGGTGGAGGCGTTGCCATTTTCGTTAATCAAAATTGGTGTAGAGACTCTAAGTCCCTTTTTTCTTACTCTGATGACTTGACAGATGTAATCACTGTTTTATGTAAGCCCCGTTTGTTAAGTAATTTTAAAGGCATCATATTTGTTAGTATTAACATTCCCCCCTCTACCTGCGAAGGCGCATTAACCCGTTTTTTCAACTTCCCCTCAAAAAAACTTGTTATATTATCCTCCGACTATCTTACTCTCTTATGCGGTGATTTTAATCGCGTGAATTTACTTCCCCTTACACTTTTAGGCTTCGATGATCTTGTCTCCTTTAATACTCGCGCAGATGCCCCTCTTGATCATATTCTGACTAACCACAGCAAGCTTTTTGCGTAAAAAACAGGGCTCCATTGTCAGGTTCTGACCATTCCACTTTATTGCGCCTTCCAAAAATCTATTCCACTTCAAAACGTGCATTGCTTGCCAAGCCTGAGAGAAAGGTTAAGGTTCGCAACACGTCCACCCAAAACATTCTCATGCTTCAGACTTGCATTTCTCTTACTATCCCCACTTTCCTTGAACATTCTAACGTTGAATCCTGTTCCTCCAACCTGACAGCGTTTTTAAATGAAATTTTCGATATTTGCTGCCCTTTTGATACTGTTATGGTACGACCGGATAGAATTTCTTCCCCCTATCTGAAATCGCTAAGACGTAAAAAAGAACTCCTTTACAAGCTAGGCTTACGTGATAACCTTAAGGACGTTACCGTCTTAATAAAAACAGAGATTGACAGGCTAAATAGCCTGTTTGTCAGCCAACTTTTTCCTCTTCTTACTCCCCCCCTTTCCCCCCTTCCTCAGCTGAGATTTGGAAAAATCTTAGGCGTCTCACTGGCCATCGTAACACGCTGGTGCATGTAGATGCAGATTTAGACTCCCTAAATAAAAATTTTATATTTAGTCACAATGACTCCCATCTTCCCTTAGAAGACATTCCCCTATCACCGAGTACATTCCAACCCGTGTCTTCGGCAACAGTAGAGAAACGCCTTAAAAAGGTACGTGGATCAACAGCTGCCGGACCGGATGGCGTCTCGCTTTTTCCTCTTAAATCTTGCAGTTCTCAGATAGCCCCTATTTTAACGCACCTAATCAATATGTCTTTCATGGAGTCCAAGATTTCTGACGCCTGGCGTAGTGAGAATCACTCCCATCCCTAAAAAGCCTGCTAACTTTGGTCCTAAATCTTTTCGCCCAAGTGCCTGCTCCTCTGCAATAATAAAGCTTGCTGAAAGAGTTGCCCTAGGTATCATAAAGCCTATTTCTTCCAGTTTTTCCGACCCCTTACAATTTGCATACAAAGCTAAACGGAGTACTTTAGATGCTGTCGCTCTTGTGGTCCACTCTGCTCTAAAAGCCTTAGACAAGGGTTGCCGCGAGCATGCGTGCGCTTTTCTTGATTACTCCTCCGCCTTCAATACCGTCCCGCGCCCTCTTCTCCTTTCCAAAACCTCCGTATGTGGCTCTCCAGGCTGGGTCGTCTCTTGGCTGAGCGATTATTTTACCTTCCGCACCCAATTTGTCCAATCTGGCAAGAGGAAACCTTCGACCCTTCCGAACGACTGCGGTGTTCTTCAAGGTTCCATTCTATCCCCTCACCTTTTCTCCCTCCACACTGATGATCTCACGTCCCCTAATGACTGTCTTCTGGTCAAGTATGCTGACGATGTGGTTGTTGGACACCCTCTCAAAAGTCAGACACACCTCCGGTCTCTAAAAGATGGCCTAAACCATGTCCTAGCGTGGTCGGAGGAAAATAGTCTCCTAATTAACAACCAAAAATCCGTTCAGTGTATTTTTCGACTGTGGCCCTCTCCTAACCCTGATTCCTCTGACATTCTTCCTAATGAGCTATCCTCTTTCAGGTATCTCGGCGTTACTTTGTCCTCAAATCTTTCTTTTTCCCTCCATATTGAGTCCCTATTTATTAAAGTTCGTACACTTCTTTACTACATTCGTCGTTTACGTTCCCACCACACACCTCAACCCTTAGTCTGGCGATTCATTGATGCCTGCATTCTTCCTCTTATCCTATACTGTTCTCCTGTCGTTTTTCCTGCTTTGTTAAAAAAGGATCTTTTAATTTTGAAACGAATCCTCCGCATGCTCTCTTCTGCTGCTGGCGTTTCTTATATTTTTTTAGTTGACACAATCTTACAACGACACTTCAATGCGGTCAAGCAATTTGCTGGTCGAATTCTAGATGACGTTGCCCATCCCCTACATTCTGATCTTATGTCTGCCAAGTCTTCCCGCCCGATGCGCCGCAACTTCCGTCTTATATCCTGTCGTACATCGGCTTATCGAGCTTCTGTATTGCCATTCCTAGCGCGCTATCTTACGTGCGAAGAGACAGAAATACAGAAGTTAAGACTTGAACTATCCCATAATAATCGTTTCTTTGTGCTAAACTTTGACTCTTGAATAATCTATTAACTTATTTACTGCCTATAGTGAATGGAGCCAACTTTTTGCTGAAAATTTTGTACATATGATTTTGAAATAAAGCGCGTTCCCCCCTCTCTCTCTTTAGTAGGAGAAGGGGAAAAGCATGTTCTGTTTCATGTGCTGAAATTTAGCGATTAGCTTACCTGTTGGCTATCCGGCTCTTCCGATGGTAACACGCAGTGCAATGACTTTCGGTGAAGGTCAGTTGCAACTTAGCCCTGACTACAAATTTTTATTCTGGTACCAATTAATAAACAGATTCAGGAGGAAATATGTAAGGCAGAGGCTCGAACCGGACGGATTTGTGTGTAGGATAACGCTCTGTACATTATGCTAGGGTAACTCGGGACTGGCGAATAGGCAGTCTCGAACCAGCGATAGCGCTGTCAGTATGATCTGATACGCCGTCGTTGCAAGCCCGCCTCTGATACATCATTTCCGATCATTTTGTTACGAACATGTTACGCCATCCACAGGAACGGACACAAAATATCATCCTTCACCAGTGATACAGGCGCGTAGTATGTGAGTCAGACTGCTCAATCAGAAAGAGCTCTTAATTAAATAACGACGACATGTGCGAGCGTTCTTCAACCACTGTACTAAAATTCTGAAAACTGAGTCTGTGATCGCGGTTCTTAGTAAATCAACATACCGGTAGTCAACCTCTATGTCGTCCGGGAAATTTTTCCATAAGGTTTTTCTGGTAGACACGGTACGATGAGAGCTCTCGAATCAGTATGACCAGGTATTGCATTTAGACAAAAACTAGCTATCATAGGAATTACTTAAGAGAAGTTTTACTGACGTTTCGGGGATTTCTGTTTACAAACCAACAAACATACGCGATCTGCATGATAAATAAACACTCCATTTGCAGTGGTAGGAAGTGATCGCTATGATGTACATGTTTTTGTTGGTGACTGGAATAAAAGAAATAGGCCAGATGACTCTTATAATAGCTACCTCTTTAGCCGTTTTTGGTTTGCTTATTGCTGGTACAATGAAAAATGTTCAGCTTCACTGAACGACACCAACCAACTCTCACCAGCACATGTTTTCAAAATCGCTATAAATATCCACTAAACTGATGTTTAAGCGGTCATACAGCCAACCGGACTGAGCTGTTTAAGCAACCAGACGCAGAATATAAAAATGACAGACGTTGCCCAGACTAGCGACGTCTGCCAACCAAACTTTATCCCCGTTTACCCTCGCTAGAAAGTTAATCTATTATCCACGTTTAAATTGCCTCGTTCAAGAATCCTTAATGTCGCAAAATTATGACAGATCAAAAGAGCCGACACTTGTATTACTGAAAGTTGGTCTTACTCCAGAGTCGAAGTCAGAGGAGAACACAGGGATAGATGGTCTTCAATGAATTTCTCAGTAGGCGAGGCAACCTACAGAAGTTTTGCATCCACCTACTGACCCCGCAATGACCAAGTCAGCTCAAGAACCTTACAGATTTCTGTTCAGACAGCTGTAGTTAAGTTCCGCTCGAAAGTCTCAAGCGTCTCCGACCCATAACCAAAAAAACCCAACTATTATCATTGTGTTTCCTCTATCAACAGACATTCCGCGCAAGAATCGGCCTCGTCAAGTCTTTTCGAGCCCAATGCAATAAGGGCGCGACAACTCCAAGTACTGCCTCCAGCGACTGTCAATAGGCTTCATTTGTATCTCGCTTGTTTAACTTTATGGTAGCCTTTTCGATAGTTGTGAAGCAAATAGGCCTTCAAATCATCACAATTAGACTCGTAGAACTCAGAAACTAGTTTTCGGCAACGCAAGAGGAAAAAGCATATCTATTCATTAAATGATAGCGTTTTGTTGTACTTCAATGTTTGGAGGTCGCCTATCTTCTCTGTGATAACAACCACTCTTAATTTAACTTCACTGCCCCGCATGTGGTAGAAGATTCGCTGAAGCTCATTAGGATAAGCATGGTGCGACTAACGACTGATGATTACTTCCTTCTTAATTATAGTCTGTTTGGGCAGAATTTCATGATGTTTCATATGGTACGGACTTTATGCGCCTGCGTTACCACTTCGACGTGTATTTTGTCTTTCCAGATAAGCAAATCAACATTTCTTGTGATGTTCACTAACTCTTGACTAAGTGGACTAAAACTCTTAGTCATATTCAGATTATCGCTCTGTTTTCGTTTTTCGTGAATCTCTTTGACTAAGCCCTGTTTCGCTACTAAAATATAATTATTAAATATCACGTTTACTTGTCAAAATGTCGTTTCCAATGTGAATTTGAGTTGCTGTCCTTATAAACGATGGATTTCATATACTTACCATCTGCGCTGCATATTCATTTGGCGTGTTCTTGAAATGTGTAAAAATAATGAATTTTGAAGAGACAACACGTTTACTGGGCTCTACAATCGGCTTCTATATTTCTGAAATGGATAGTTTTTCGACGGTGAGTGTGCTTTGCAAAGGTTAACTCTTCCGTGTTTTTTCAGTCTGCTGTTATACACAATGAAACGAAGACAGCGACCGCCTGCAATACGGGTGGCTTTGAGTCAACTTCCAGTGAAATTATGATTACGTTTAAGAATAGGGTTACGCAAAGAGTTAGGTGCTAGTGTAGATCTAAAGTTAACGCCAAGGCTAGTCAGGATCAATTACAGAGTAATGGGGACTAGTGTTAACTGGAGAGTAAATGTTTTGGGTAAGGTGAGGTTCAAGAGAACAACGATTTGGTTTTATATTAGTTTTATGATTGAGGTTATGACATAGAGATATTTTGCCCACTCCGGAATTATGCGCAGGTCCGCTTTAATTACTTGGGTGAGGCGTACCTATTCCAATGCCCAGTTCAGAAAGCCATATAAGTCAGTCCTACTGAGAGTTCTGCCAAACAGAGCTTGCCGCACTTGAAAATTAGTTTTTTGCCGATGCAAACTGTGGGACTTACTTTGCTACAATACAGGCTATTTTAGAGAATCAGACGTTTTATCGATTTACTAAAGTCACATTTGCAAATAAGCTAGAATTCGTGCAGTAATAACGCACACAGGCAATCCTTCTTTTAAATGGGCCGAAATCGTTCTGCCGTCTGGAAAATTCTATAAGTTGACACAGAAACGACTACCGTCAAATAGTCACTTTCATTTTGAATATACGAAACATTACTTTTGGTGCTGTCTTGTTTCAGCATATACGTAAGTTAGGAGAAGAGCGAGTCAAACATTTGCAGTTTCACCAAAATACCAGTATTTATTGTTCACTTCTCCCCGCATCCATAATCGTAGAACGGAGCCCAAAATTAAGCAGAGACAGCGAAAATGACCGTAATATAAAAAGAAAGCCATGTTCTCCCGTTTGCGTTGGGAAACCACCAGTATTTTTTAACAACTAGAAGGAAACGGCCAACACTGTCATTTTTTCATGGTTTCCTTGTGTAAAAATATAAAGTGCACGAAAAACTAGTCAAAGGAATGCTTTGTCAGAGCACATCTTAAAAGGTAACTTGCTAGAAAGGATTTTCTAGTGAATCAAAAGCAAATGCATCGTTGAATTTTTGTGAATGTTCATTCATTTCGACAATGAGGTTCGGTGTTGGGATGACTATACTAATGCGGCCCAAAAAAGCAACTGCGTGAAA
>CACRXP010000037.1:1357357-1391639 GCA_902702965.1 Spirometra erinaceieuropaei | reverse complement strand
GTGTTGTTAGTACGGTAAATTATTGCGCAATGAATATAAACTCTAAAAATCATGAAGTATTCAAAGATATCGGAAGGCCGATCAAAAACTCAGCGTAGTCAAGAATAAGGGGACAGTGCAAATTAATTTCACGAAAGCAATGTTTTCTTTACGAACACAAAATGACATAAAATCTGTTTAGAATAAGCTGCCACCCTACAAAAGATACGTGGATGATGTTTTCGCTATTGTTAAGGACATTAAGGAGGCTGAAAAACTGCTTTCTATTATGAATAAGCTGCATCCAAAGATCAAATTTACAATGGAGAAGGAAAAAGACAACCAACTATCCTTTCTGGGTGTTCTTATGTTTAGAAAGGAAGATGGTTCTATAAGACGTTCTGTCTTCCATAAGAATACTTGGAAGGGACATTACTTGCATTTTTGAGTTTTGTACCTATCCAATGGAAACGTTACTTGGTATACGCTCTCTTCCAAAGGGCTAGAAACATTTCCTCCAATGACACACTAGATTCAGAATTTGCATGCCTCAATGAAGTTCTACTTAAGCGAGGATATCCCGCACGGTTCATCCACAAATACAGCAACTCTACACGACCAAAATTGACAGAACATTTAGCTCCAGAAAAGCCCGTCTTTATATCTTTGCCCTTTAAGGGCGACAATATTTTAAATACTATCAAACGACGGCCACGTTCCGCCATTGAAAGGAGATACAATGCAGCCGAACTAGTATTCTGCAGTCCTACTAAGCCACTTCCGATTCCACGGGCAAAGGATGCCCTGCCAATGCACGCCACGTCAAATTGTGTTTATGAATTCACATGCACTTGCGGATGCAAGTACATTGGGCGAACGCAAAGGCAGTTGGCATCCAGGTCTATTGAGCACCTGCCCAAGTGGCTCCTAAGACAAGAAAATAAGATCCCGCGTTCTTCCATTACGAAACACCTACTTGATACTGGTCACACCGTCGACCCCAAAACTTCCTTCCAAATACTTGTTCGGGCACGAACAAATCAGACATTGCGTTACCTGGAGGCGGCCTATTTACGACGAGTGAAACCAGATCTTTGTAAACAATTGGAACACGTGGTTAACCTAACGTTGCCATGGTAGCCCCTAGCTCCATGATTCCCCACTCTTCTCTCATTTTTTGCTCTTTGACGTTCCCCTTTTTTCACTTTCTTCCCCTACGGTGTTTGTGTTACTAACTTCTTCGATTAGCCAGCTTTGCCCAAAACCCTGACCTTGCTGTTTCTGCATTGATTTGCTGTACGAATTCAAATCTGTTGTATTGTTCTCACTCGTTATCTCTCTTATGTATCGACAGGATGCAGCTGAAGAGCAGTCGCGACATTTTTTGGTACCAATAAATCCTGCCGTTCTTGCCTACTTCAGCTTCTGTAGATAAACAACCTCTAGGAAACCATCAGCAGCCTCCTCATGCCACCTGCAGTTGGACTTGCACAGGCAGCTACCAGGCGCCAAGTAATGGGATCGAAATACCAAGTGCCGCTGCAGGAGACATTTGGAGATGTTTACCTGATTTGACATACCTGTGGACAGGGCCATTACGTCCGAGATTCTGGGAGATTATTCCCCAGGGGATACCCGAAAATAAAGCGGCGGGGAGTATGAAGAACACTAGTTCTCACATCGCGGCTCATTCAATGGGACTCGGTTGCATCTTCAAATATTGCGAAGCCGAAATTATCACGAGGACTGATCACCACGTGAGCTGCGAACTACTTGCATCATAGTTATCGTCATCATTATCCGCACCACAGCAGATTATCAGACGCAGTGACCTACCGGCTAACTCTTCTGTGCTGAGACATTGTGTGGGAAGAATAAGTGATCACGCAGGGCAAGCGCGGACGACCAGGAGTTTCAATGGCATAGCGCTAAGTACCCCCCTTGACGGTGAACGTGATAACTATTAATTGTAGAAAACATGCAGTTGCATAGCCCTTTCTTATAAGTCTCGCAGACTATGTGTTGGGGTAAGAAGTTGAAGCGTCAATGCAACACACGATTATTATGGTGATACTATTATCTTCTGCTGGTTATCTTGCAATCTGGGCTTCATTTGTCTTGGACTTATCAGAAGCGAAGGCCTAAGCTTATGTTATGTTCTTTTAAGTCGAAGGACTCATATTTTAGATGTTTTCTGCGTGGCATTTGTACCGCCCTTTGGAGAGCAGAAACGCAAGTTTTACAATTGTGGCCACTTTGTTTGACAAAACTACTCAACTTCCTTGACTCAGGGTCTTTTGCGGCCCTTGTCCATGCCGATTCTCCTAATTACTAGAGGGTTATCAATAGTTGTCAGCCTGAATTAGCATCATAACCAGCCCTTTTCTATCAGCATGGGATCCTCAATAAAGCCGTTTACATTCGGCATGTACCGTAAATATTTCGTTCACCTTTATTGGAAACTCCGAATGTAGCCGCGATATGACGTTCGGCAGTTCAAAGCGCTTGCTGGAAACTTTAGTCTCTGTATTTTCTATTGCTTTAAGTAGTCAAAGCCGCACGTTTGTTCTGCAAATAAGTCATTCTGACGTTGCAACACGAAATTTTGTTTTTAGTATATCCTCCCAGAATCATAATTTCGTGTAGCAATCCCGCATCTCCAATTTTGCAAGACTTAGTCGCACTTTTTGAGCAAGATTGGAGACCGCGGTTGAGCTTTATAACTATAAGATCAATCAAGATGCATTTGCAAATATTCAGACGCTCTAGAAGGACGCAGAAAAAGGTATCAAAATGACTTATTTGCAGAATGAATGCAGGAGGTACTAAACATGCCTGATTCCTTATAGAATCTAGGAATTGCTCCAAATAGAATCCTTTCCGACCTGTGAGGTATTCTGAGGTTTTTTGAGAAGTACGTGACGTGTTTTAATTACTCATTCATCTTATTTTCTTATATTCCTTTCAAGATTGTTCAGACCACGATTATTTCTTCGCAGTATTCTTTGCATCGTAAATATTTGTAAACGAATTAGCTTAGTGCACAGACCAAATTATCCTAATAACACTGAAGGATGAAAAATAGTCAGGCATCCGATGCAAACGGAGTATGTAAACAGCATGCCTGCGAAGATTATGCTCACGGCTTAATCTTATACTTGATTATTGCTGGTTTGTTTGCCACTTTTGGATTTTATGCCGTCTCCAATCAAACATGTCCTAACCTCTGGACTGGAAAACGTGGAACTTTGAACGATATTGAACATTCGTCCTGACAAACACGGGAGTGGATTCGTGCGCAGTAAATCGCAACCGCAGATAGTCAACTTTTCGAGTGTATAACGTTATGAGATCTAACTTAATTGCATCGCAGTTCACTGGCGTACTCTCGCTCTGCATATAAGGGACACTAGCCTCTTTTTGACCCATGCTTTATTGTTTGAAGAATGGCTTTACCCGACAGACAGGCCAAGCGACGCCATGTGCGGGCTAGTTACAAAGTTAATACTTTTCATTATCAACCCTCTTGCTTGTGAAGAACTGCTGTCGCCTTACGGGACTTGATGGGAAATGACTATCCTTCCTTACCAGAATTGCTAACGCAACTCCGTCTTTTTCGCGGACTGTATAATATTTTTACGTTAGCGCTTTCGGCCTGAGCATTTATCTCGGTAGTATTCCATCTCCGCGACCATCTGCATGTAATAAGACTTCAGTCGGCTTCATGTGAAAAACCTCTGATAGAAAGGTTAGCTGAAAGTTAGTAAGCTCGATAACGTCGCACGCAAAGAATTGGCGCGTCACTTCAATTGGCTAAATCTAAAAAAGCTTCCCTATCAGTTTTTAAGATGAAATTATTGCGGCGCGACTTCAGTGCAATTTTGTCTTCACAGTAGACTCTATTATTTACTTGAAACTGAAGTCGGTTTAGTAAGTCGACAACAACCACGACAAGAGATATATGGTAATAAACTCAAGAACCAAATATGGAAATTAACATATCACTGGTTATCCTAAGATCAGATAGACTCCTAGGTAAGCTGGACATAGTTATCGAAGGTTATGCGTGCAAAGAAACATGGACATTAATGACAACCAAGTTCTCCGTCTGCAGTCGAGCTTTTGGACTAAACTCCAGTTATAAGCTCTCACCAGACACAATGGATGCTCACCGTGGATGACAAAGATGAAACTATTTAGAAACCTGGGACTGTCTTAAAAGAATTGCAATTATACCAGTGATAACTGGCGTTTGACAAGTCGGTTACATTTATTTGGAAACGACGCTTGATAGTCTAAGTCATTTTTTAAATAAATTAATTTACAATATTAAATTTCAATTTCTATCATTTGCCTGAGGTTTTTCTACTATCTTACCTCAGGAGTATTGTCTGAGTACATGGGCAAAGCGTTGACAGGACCGCAGCGGCTGTCTACACAAGCTGTCCTTGCAAGATAAGGCAGAGTTTGAATTGGGGTATTTTCAAAATCCTTATTTCATTCGGTTAAACGGGCCTTATCCGTCAACATGCAATTTAAATGACACAACGCAGAAAGCATCTGCTAAAACCATTTTACCGGATGCATGCGGGCCGTCAAGCTTCATGCCTAACGATAAATTTTCCTCATAAATTATTCAAGAGAAGGTGGAGTGCAGCGAAAACCCTTCAGTTAAATCTTTGCTATGAAGTCAAATATCCAACAGAAGTTATTTATTTAACAGAATATTTCACTTATGCACGCTCCAACAAAATCAGATATGCGCAATAACCAACATCTAAACAGCCGTAGCAAATCAACGGATTATGATGCCTCCGTGATTTTATGGGTTAACCACAAGTGGACATCTCTTGCCGGTTTATCAGTGGTTTGCTGTCGTTGATCGGAAACGCATTAATTTAAATAGGTCACTTGGCTACTATTTTTTCTATCGCAGATTAAACAACTGTACTCAACAAACCGGTAAAACTCCTAGGCAGCGTCCGACAAATGATGCCTGAATACATCCGAATCTAGAAAAAATCAAAATTTCTTCTTTTGCGTGTTTTTTTTACTCCGTTTAGTTAATTGTTTAACGTACAGCCGGTCTTACCTCTTCTACATGTAAATAACTTTTTCCGGATATTATAAACCATGCTGGATATATTCGTTGTAGACTTTACACATCTGAGCGAACAGTTGATAGCAAATATCGCAAAATGTGTACTTTTGTATTTATGAGCGTATTTTAATTTTTATCTTGATCAACTGACACCCTTTAAGAAGCAGCCTACCGAAAGTTTGGTGATTTTATCACGGAGGATAAGTGTGCATAATTCTACGTGAGCCAAATTCAGCTTTCTCTCTGCATGGTCTAAAGTTCAAATGCACACAAAACGAGAAGTCAATATCTAGAAGGCATTTTATGTCAACTTTGATTCAGCCTTTAATAGTGCAAGCATAACTAATTCTAAAAAACAGTCTTGTATTCTAGTTTACTAAGAGAGCCTTCTATCCAAATTCATGTACCCAACGCCCATTTTGAAATAAGCACCCATCATGGTGATCTAGTCTATTTTCACACCGTCATAAAAGCTACGATTACTTCCAAATTCCCACTTCTTGAACAGTTGCATGGCAGATAATCGTCCAATGGGATTGAAATTAATTCGTCTCCTAACTGTAAGTTAGTCAAGTAGGATCAAATAAAGTTATAAAATTGTCTCCCTTTGAGGATAAAATAAACGAAATATGCGTTATTTTCAATGATAAATCATTTTCTGGGCTGCGACATATTTAGAAAATCTTGGATTCAGTTATAGACCGTCAGTAGCTTTATGTGCCCTACCGTTGGTTCTACGATGATAAGACAAGCACCCTGTTTGCGATGGAAAACAGTTCGTCGATTTTACTTGGAATCCATCTAATTTAGTGTAAGTTTGCAAAACCTGACTTTGAATTTTATCGATTAGGACCACCAGTATCTGGCAGATGAAAAGAAAAATTAGGCACCATTCATGTGGGGTAATTAGTTAGCCATACGTCAGTAATTTCATCAGTGTAATCACGTTTATGGTGTGTCTCTTGAGTAAAATAACAGTTTAGGCAATTGTTGTTGAAACTGATAAAACATCAGTCAAAATGTAGCAAAGTTGGGAATTATCTGGTTGCCGAGAATGTTTTCGTCAATGTATGAAGCTCGGCCGACTGCCCTTAGGTTTTTTCATAATTATGACGAAGCATCTTTTTAATAAGTAGTCTAAACATTAAGTTGAATATTTAGTCTGCCCGAACGACCTGCAGCGTAGAACAAACACTCAGGCAGATGGGCAATCAAATTTGTTATACACAAAGTGGTGCACCTGAAGATTTAACTACAGCGAGGCCGGTTGTATAGGTGAGTAGAGGTAAAAGTGCAGGCCAAATAAATGTTTGCTTTGATGTCCATAATGACAATAAGTTGAAAATATTTTTTATATGAGGTTAAGGGCCCAGTCGACTTTGACGAAAGTGAAAGAGATTGGCTATAACGGCTGAAACGTGTGTTAAAAGACAATTGTTATTGCTTAGGGATTACGCGTTTTAATGGCGCCTGTCATAAAATGCAATTCATTCTGGCCAAATCGCGAATTAATTATGCACATATAAGTAAATATTTGAATGTACAAGACATTCCGCAGGCATTCAGATATTGTGTGGACGTATACCGTGAACGGAAAATTTTTTCTTTTTTTCTTGTATTTCTAAATGACATTTTTTTCTGACCTACGAGAGTAATTGCATTTTTCTCCACTTTTATTTTTACTCAGAGAAAGCACGATAAAACCTATCCCAAACATGTTTCTTGAACTTTATTTGAAAGGCACAAAGGCAACTAAGGAAATCGTAGGTCCCAACCTTATTCTGATCGTTAAATTACCTGAGAAAAGCACTGCAATACCTTTCGGTACAGATTAGTTACACTTGTCACTTCCGCCATTCATACTGACATATTGCAGACAGCCTGCCTAGATATCTGGCGCCAGTGATGTTGACGAGAAGCATACATCTAGGTGGCTTTTTGACAGAAGGATATCAGATAGGCACATTCATACCGAGCAGGAAGAAAAGGATGGGTAACCACACACTCACTAGAAAACTATGACAAATGCAAAAGTTCGCAAACTGTACGCCCTTTCATATCAAACTGAGTATATATTTACACGAAATGCAGGTTCATCACGTTTTGTTCACTGCGGCTGTTCTGACGTCTAAAAAGCATGCTCGATGTTAATGGAATCTGCAAGTCCTCGGAAAATCTGGATATGGGCCAGGTAACTGTATAAAGATGGTCCTATTTTTTCTATAGTTCGCTCTAACATAGGACTGGCATAATTCACAAACTCGCAATAGCTAGACCGTTTAGATGACATTTGAATGCAAACTAAATATGACAGTTCATCTTCATGACAGCAAAGTGAACTGTTATTACTGCAATTAATATTTATTTCTTCCGATATGCAAATGTCTTATGAAAAGAGACTGTTTTTAGTTAATATCTTCATTTATACATACGAGGACAGGCGTCAGCACGCATCCACAGCAACAGCAAGTAACCGAAAAGAAACTAAAAATATAAGAGTACGGTTGCCTGAGTAAGTACTTTGCGTCGTGTCTTCTGTGTTCGACAAAATTCTGGCGAGTTAATCTACATCGGGGAATCAGCCAAATTAACCAAAGTACACATATAGTTACTCAGGTTAAGCACTCAGTGGACAATAGAAATAAGCGCAGTTTCTAGAAGCATTGCCTACCGGTCATAGGAAGTTTTCTTTAACCAACGTAAACTGAATTACGAAATAAATCCCTAGAGTAGAAGAAGGAATGCTGATTAAAAAAGCTTAACTACCTCAGATATGCTGCATGCAATAATCGAATTTTCAAAAAGGATAAGAATTAAAAATGTCTGCTTCGTTAGTCAAAGTCTAGTTAACAAACTAAAGGCAATCTAAACATGCGAAGTTTTAGTGCGCAGTGCAGTTTTTGGAAGGCATATCACTGTGCAGGAACACAACTCACTTCGCGCAACAATTCGCCGCAAATATATGCTCAAAATGCCACCATAAAGTGGGCACGATCGCTTTGATGGGTTTACCTCATGCAAACTTGTTTGCTATTGCCGCAAACAAACAGAAAAATGGCCACTTTATGTAGAATTCCGTGTCCTAAGTCCCCATTATATTTATATTGGGACGTGCAAACATTTCGATCAAAGACTTTACATCCTTTTAGTTTTCACCGGAAGCGAGCTTTTTTATTATCGTCGACTAATTTTTTAGTTTACTTCATTCGAATTTGTGCAGTTCCACTCTAGGGAGAGATCTGTATCACATTCTGTCAGTAGTTCCGGAAATTTTCTTACATTCAGTAAACTTTCGAACATCTTGTCACGTCTTGCTGCTCTGAGAATTCATTATCCCATGGGGATTGAAGCACTCATTCTTAGCACTCTATATAACAGACAACGTATGAAGGTTTTCATTGCTTGTCGTATTGTCCACTTGACATTGTTGCCTGCCGTGTTTTTGGTCCTGCTGGTGGCGCACTACCGAAACTTTTAGCTGTTTGACGCGTTTAAGATTCACAAATAGTTTCTGTAAGAGTAAGCATGGGTGACCACTTTTGTAAAAAAAATTTCTTCGTTTTACAGTAAACGAATCATAGGTCTTTAGAAAGTATAGAATAATTTAGTAGAAGTGATCAACACCTTAGAATTATTTATTCTTCTCTTTGTAAATCATGACTGCAAGCGTGTTTGAGCATGGAAGTTGAACATTGTTTTTTGGTACCAAAACGTTAGACTACTAAACAGAGACTTCCAGTTTTGAATTTCTATGGAAACCCAACATTCCACAAGAATTTATTAACGTGTTTAGTGCCGAAAATAATCGAGTATTACTTCAGGGAATGTCAGAAGAACTATTTCCAAGGACATTTCTTATTTAAGGTCAAGTTCTTCGCAGTTTTAGAGAAGGCGCATGATAAACTATTGTGTTCTTTCGTTAATATTGCATAGCCGGGTTAATTTCACATTGAACCTAAGAGCAACATCTGCATACTTCTATGACCAAGCTAAATGCAGCAATTTTGCAGAGCCGAAAACCCAGTTGGATTGAATAATAAAGGGCTAACAGCAGTTGGCATGGCATACACATGCCATACCATTGCATTTTTATTGTGAATAAGACTGGTGAGTATAATTTGTTCTTACTCGAAATTAATGGTCTACTAGACACCCACGTATGCTAAGATATCCCATGACGGTCGATTACGTGCGTTTTATCCGCATAAACTTCGATAGCCTTGAAGCAAAGATGCAATTACGCATAAGCAAGCGAATCACTAAATGAAATATCGCAGGACGACTGAACCTCTGCTAGGACAAATTCCAAATTGGCCGATTAACGCCGTGGTTTACCGGAGTACATTTTGCATGCATCCAAAAGCGTATGGCAAATGAACAAATTAAAATGAGGAGTAAATAACCACAGGTGTAGGAGAGACTAGTTTCAGTATATCCCTATTTCCACATGTTCGCTGAAAGTCATCCACTGTGACTATATTAGCTAATATGATGAAGTAAACATAACACGCAAAATTGACTGGCAATTTTTATTTGGATTTCGTCTGAAGCATTGTCAAAAATGACTTCCACACTAAGAACGGTCTAGCAGGCAAAGAGTTCTGCGGGTAATGTTCGTTGTCCTCGCGTTAGACTTATCCAGTCATAACATGCAAAGGACCACACCCGAGATGATTCAACCTCCACAACAATTGCTTTGGCGAGGTACCAGTCGGGAGAGTGACCGGAGATGTCGTGTTCTATGAAAATTCGGTCGATGTTTTCTGAAATTAGAATAATGCAAACAGTAATGATTTTCAACGGTTTACATATGCCGACATTCATCCCTGCGTTTGTACCAGGTCTTTGAAATGAAAACGACTTGCTAAATCATTCGTAGCCAGAAGATCATTTTGCACAAGTGAATTGCTCTCAAAAGATAAGTTAAATTAACTTTCGGCCCCAAGATGAATAAAGAGGCAACTCGAACTATTCTAAACCCCATCTACAGAAATCGCTCGTGCCCCAATTGCTCCCAAGATTTCTTCTTTAATATATCTTCTTTTAATGCTTGCATCTGTCACACCAGGGTGCTATTGGGAGAAGCACTGCTTTTTGCTTAAAAATAAGCCAGACTCAAGTAAACTGCACATTTAAATGGGAACGAGTTACAAGCTCAAACGTGTGGACGAAAAGGACGATCAATTACGGCCCGCCTTTTCATACGAACGGAGTATACGGATACCGGAAGGAGGAGGGGAGGCAGTGACAGTGAGAATTAGGTAGAGCTGTATCACAAAGGAGGAGTGGAGAGGGACGCGGAGACATGCCTGCAGTTAATGTATCCATGCCCATGGCAGACGCGATGCATGCAAGAGGTTCTTCTGCGCGCACAGGACCGATCTCTGTAGTCTAATGGCAGTCGCCTCTGTTGTTGCTGTTAGTAAGCGCTGACCCAGTCACTTAGGATAGTTAGGTGGGACCGTGTAAACCACAAGGCTTCGTTGGGATCCCTACGATGTCCAGAATCAACCATGTGTGCTCAGATGAAGCGTTAACTTTCCTGAGCCATGCTGGCAGGTGTTCTCGTATTCCTGTGGAGAGGCGCCGACTCGTACGACCAATGTGGCCTGTTCCACTGGAGCAGGTAAAGGAGCAAATGCACATTGGAGGTGGCCTGATTTGGAAATTTATCCTACTTTCCCCCCTTATGACGGGTTTGGCCGAAAACAATGCTTGAACTCCTGCTGTCGGGAAAGTCCGTGGAACGGCTTGGGCAAGGCGCCTTCTCAGGATTTCTCTTGTCGCGTTCCCTTGCAAGGGAACTTTGAGGAACAGATTTTTCTTTTCCGTCGTCGGTATGATGGGTTTCGCCAGTCGTTTGGAAAGATTTCTTAATAAATCTGTCAGGATACCCGGGTGCTGGATTCTTCTAAGTTCCTAATCAACGCTATCCGCCGAACAGATTTTTCCAGCCCTTTGCGCCAAACGGCGGACTAGATTACGTATCTGTCGAAGGGGTATGAAACCGTACAAGTTCGTATATTGCCCAGATCAGGTGTCCTTCCGATAGACGTTTCTTCGAATGCTGCCGTCAGCTCTTCTGCTTAGAAGGACGTCTAGGAGAGGCAGAGTGCCTACCCTTTCCACCTCCAGTGTAAACCAGGTCGACGAATGTGCTTGATTTTCAACATCCAAGAGGGTGTTTATAATAGTTTCTCTGTTGACCATTGCAAGTATGTCAACGTAGTGATCGTAATGGCTTAGCTTATTGATTGGGTTGTTTGGCAGAAACTTCTCCAGCTTGCCCATGAAGACATCGGCTAGGAGAGGACTAAAAAGCGATGCCATAGCAATTCTGTTTATTTGTCTTTACATTTGGTTGTGTGCATTTTAGCAATAGTTCCCTGGGTGCGTTCGTCGGAATACCTATTTTTTGATGCTTCGTTGACACGAATACTCATATGTACTTGACTGTATCTGTGACCGGGACGTTTGTGAAGAGCGATGAGACATCAAAGGAAAGCGATACCGTCCAGCTTTAGGTCTTTGCCGCCTTCAATGAATTCGAAGGTATTCCGATAGGTATGCGGTGCTAGCTGATACTGTAGAGGTACAAGTAAGTACAAGTTCAAGTAGAGGTTTGAGTTTCTCTGCTAACCACTTCTCTATCGCATGGGAGGGACAGTTGCCCATGTCCAAGATCGGACGGACTGATAGGCCGTTCTTGTGGATCTTCAGTAGACCATACAATCGAGGAATGTGTGCGCCTACAGGGCAGAGGTTTTGGAGTTCGCGATCGCTTACGAAGCCTCCTGAACGGAGTCTGCGTAAGCAGTCGGTCATTTATGCTTCGCTTCATTCGTGGATTCTTCTTTTTTGTCAGCTTTCTTGAATTTCTTCTGATCTGACAATATGGACTGGATTTTTGCCACAATCCACTCTATTCCTTATAACTACACCTTTTCCTTTATCCGGCCTAGCTACCAAAATATTTTTATTCTCTTTCAGGTGCTCTAACTTCTGTGTTGAGTTATTGTCAGCAGTTCCCGACTTTTGTTTTTTGTTCAGATATTGGTAACTGCTATTCATCAGTACTGATTTCGACTGCTGAATACTATCTGTAAAAATGGGCTCAAGTGAGTCTTGAACTACATTTCTGATTTCTAATTCGCAAAAGTTGCAATTGTTTGTGGTTAAATTTTAGTCTTAGGAAAACTGTGATCTGAATATATTAAGTCTCCTTTGCGTGGCTCGATTTCTTGCTCAGGAGAACTAGTGTGCAGAGAAGACGGTACAGATGAAACAAAAAGAAGCATGGATACCGACTATTCGAAGCCACGATTTTGAATATTTTCTTGATGAGATGCCTAATCTTTTGTTGCAAATGAGAACAAGTAATGAATTTGGAAACTCAAAACTCCCAATAACCATTTTTTTTACTTTAGAGGGTGACGTAATAAACATGCCAACATATGCAGTGAACAAAGTCCTCGTGTGTGTTTAAGTCTCCTTTAAAAACCAAAAAACATCGTTCAATGTTAAAAGGCACTTGCTGAGTTTCATGGAGGTGATATTGAAGACATTCTTGCTTTCGCATGCGAAAGTAGTTTTAGAAGATCTTGGAAGTGGACGAAAACCAGATTCTGTGCCGCTTTTGTCATCTAGCAGACGTATGTAGATATTGGCGGTTGTGCCAGCGTCGTCTTCTGCTCCCGTCAGTAAGGTTATCTTGTAAGTTACCTGTTCAACTTTAGAAGGACGACCTGCAAATATTTTGATTTGAATAATCACTCAGATACAAGTACTGCTTCAATAATAAACATTTTAATACCCTTTCCAAATGATCTGCTGTTGCGTTCGCAGAAGCTTATGAGAATTTCCCACAAATATTCGCACAAATACAGACAACAAGTTTTAAACGACCGTTCCTGGGACACTTACAGGTTCACGTACAAAGTTCCCTTGGCCTCCATCTAGTATAATTTAATGGATCAGCCCAGACATTCAAAGACCGCCGCAATAAATAAGGCAGAAACATAAGTCCAACCAACGACAAATGATTTTTTAAAATTCAGCCAAATTTCAAAAAGGCTTCACAAATTTATCAGATAACCAAGAAAACTGCTTTACATAAGTGTGAAAATGCCGTAGAAATTTTCTCAGAAAAAGCTGGGGTTAATAGTGTTCCATCTTGCAAGTGAGCCAAGCCCGAAACAACAAGCTGTCTTAGGAATTACACGTGGTCGCTTATATATTGGCAGAAATCAGTGGTCGAAATTTTAATGACGAATGTAACGAAATGTCACTGTTTTTCAAATTATTGATACGCCACATGGACATGCCAGAGGGCGCTCCCTGAACGGCAGTACAGTTCCACGCAAAAGCGCGATTTACATGAAAATTACGTCGATAAGTCTACAAGTTTCAGAGTCTATGTTATGAATTTTTTATAAAGTGTCGACGAAAAATACCTAGCGGAAACGGTAGAGGCGGATAGAAATACAGTAATTTCAACGCGTAGATATTAATAATGCATTAACTATTTAGCAGAAAGATAGGCATATCATTTGTAAGTCAAATCCTTGTAATGAGTTCTTTCTACTTTTGACGGATCTCAAAACTCAGAAATGGCAGTTGCGTTTTCCTCCGCTCCCATTTTTATGTGCCTTTCTGGTAGACAGGGTGTAATACATATTTCAGTTGTTACTCCATGTGTCTCTTGATGTTAACGATGGTTTTATGGGCATATACTACAAGCCACTGGATTCTGTTATAACACCATTGCCCTTTCATGCCTTTATTACACATTCCGTACGATGAAGCTGAGATTTCTTATCCAACTGGCTTCCGTATGCTACGTTTTTGCATGGAACACCCGACATTTTGGTGTGTTCTGGGAAGTACAGTGCGTGACCTATCTCATGAAATGTTGGCTGAAATTCTGAAATGCGTTTTCGAATAGGAAGGATTACTTGGTCGCGGTTGTACTACTGATTATCTTAAGGCATACTCTTATAACATTTTGGACTTGGCAGGATGTCGGCTTTTAAATGCACTTCTTTTCAATCTCCTGTAGAAAGCGTGCTCGGTAAAAAATGACTACTTAAGTAGCATACATTTTTCCCATTGATTTTCGATGGTCTTGGAAATTCAAATATATTTTACAGAAACCACAAACAAAATTATGCTGTCTTTTAGTCAATCAATAGAGACTCACGTTTTCTTTATATTTTATACTTAAGAAAGGAGTATAATTAGGTTTTAAAAAAGTTTTCTAATTGCCGAAAAATTTAAGCCTGATCATTCGTTGCATTAGCGCTTAGTGGTTACACTCTACAAGGTGCATGCGTTCCGCGTAAAGAAAATCCCAAATTTTTCTGTGTCATTAAAGAGATATTATACAGGGTCCATAAAATTTTGCAATGGATGCGGACCATGTTGTACATTTCATGAGGAGCAGTGGTAAACGGCCAGGTACGATGCTATGTGAATTGACATATCGCGGTCTTAAAAAGTCTCATAATTGGAAACTTTTTTAAAACCTAATTATACTCCTTTCTTAAGTATACAATATAAAGAAGACGTGATTCTCTATTGATCGACTAAAAGACAGCATAATTTTGTTTGTGGTTTCTATAAAATATTTTTGAATTTCCAAGACCATCGAAAATCAATGGGAAAAATGCATGCTACTTAAGTAGTCATTTTTTTACCGAGCACGCTTTCTACAGGAGATTGAAAAGAAGTGCATTTAAAAGTCGACATCCTGCCAAGTCCAAAACGGTATAACAATATGTCTTAAGATAATCAGTATCACAACCGCGACCAAGTAATCCTTCCTATTCGAAAACGCATTTCAGAATTTCAGCCAACATTTCATGAGATAGGTCACGCACTGTAAATTCAAAAGCTTCTACTGCATGTCTCCGCTTCACCGTTTCGCTCGTGTGATCTCGCTTCCCTAGCACTTATTTAACGGTTTTGGCTACGGATTCCAATGGAATCAAGTTAAAAATGACATCAAATGGTACCACGTCTTCATCTGCTTTCGGCTGCATCCCCTTTAGATGTTCCGGGAACTAGGCAGTTGAACGAACTACTGTTTGTATACCCAGGATTAGAGGCCTCGAATATCGGAGCATTCCAATTCTATATTGAATTGTTTTGCCGCATTTGATCAGTTTGCGTAATTTGGTTAGTCCATGCAATTTGTTGTAACGCGACCGTATTTTTAACGGTCAGTCGTAACATCTTCCTTATCCTTAAATGTATGCAGATCGCTAAGTTCTTTGTCATCTGCGTCAACAACCTCACTGCTCCATTAGTACATCAAAAGTTAGTCCATTAATCCTCCACCAGATTGTCAGTATTTTGAATGTGTTTCGCCTGAGCTTGCTTAGCTGCAAATCGCCATTTGTCTGATTGTAGTATCGAAGCACTTGACCCATCCACCAGTGTCTTGAGCGCTTCCACTGTTAACATAAAATGCTTCTTCGCGTCGCATTCTCTTTTGCTCAAAGTTGGTTTTACCTTGACCATGAGGTTGATGGGATCGCTGTCCATGTGGTTAAAGCAAGACGCATGTCTCGATACTGTCCGTTGTCCAGTATATATTGTTCACTAATATGCGGCATACGTCTACTGATGATAGTAACATCATTTTATTTTTATTCAGACATACTGCTGAGGACCTCCCGGGGCAGATTCAACAAAAGGTCCAAACCACGTAAACAAAGGAATTTCTCCGCATTTAATTGTTCAATCAATCGACAGGCCTGCTTCAAGTGCACATATACCATATGCGCTGAAGATGCTGACGAGGATTCACTGGAATTACCATTTAGCATCGCATGTTTACATCGTTACCCATAAAACAATACAAATTTCGATTAAATAATGCCTTTATAATCATACCACCGTCACACTCATACGACGTCATCCTCCTTAATTTCTATACTTTGACGATGTTTCGCCGAAAAGTGGGCGGAAAATGCTACGCACTGGGTGGATCACGAAATCTCTGATTAAGCAACCAGGAAGTGAGAGGACAATCAGTTTACGTGAAGAATGTGGTGACCTACTTGTTTAAATTTAAGCGCAGTTGATGGATAGATGCTTTATCGTTCATATTTATCAAATAGAAATCTTTTTACCTTACGCTCCTGAATTAATTTCCTACACGAACCATTAGTTGGTGAAGTTGAAAAGTTAGAGATACCAAATGCACGGAATGCCCAGAATAAAAGACAATGTGAGCATTTATGTCAAAGTCCACCACCCACTGCGGAAGAACCGCGTAATATTTGCAAACTGCCAACAGACGGTATGTGGAAGTCCAAAGCGATTTGCAATATTTGACAAAGTTCGTGCGGACTAAAAACTCCGACACGTGTTTCTCCGGTAGTCTGTCGCTGCATGATACAGCTGCAACCGGTTGGCCACATCTGTGTCTTCAAATCGTGCATTATAAGTCTGGGTCTCAATTAGACTGATTTACCCACGTTAGCGATTATTTTCTGAGGAAGTCGTACTGTGAAAAAATATCAGCGAAACAAGTGTCTGACCTCACAAGCCTCCATGGTCCGAAATGAATGCCATACCGCGACCCACAGTATTCATAGGCGTAAGAGTTAACGACCCCGTTAACAATGCGTTAGTAAAACGGGTTTATCCTTGCAGTGCGCGCCTCAGGGAGGACGGGTGAGGGGAGTCGTTAATCACCCTGCCTCCCGCTGGAAAACACTGCTTTGCGCTTGGCCCTCATCGCCCACATAGGCACAGGGATTATCACTGTAGTCGACGTGGCGGAGGGAGTGGGGAACGGTGACTGTTATCACTCCACGTGCCTCCCGTCGGGGGTCGGCTTGTGAACGTTGCGATCATCGCCCCATCCGCACTGACCTTAGCTGTTACTCCGGGTTGCGGACCCTGGTTACGTCCCTCTGGCTGTATTTTCCTCGTGTGCCGAGGTACTGGTTGGTGCCACAATAATGATCACAGCTGTGCTTCGGTTGGTTACGTGCGCATCCACTGTAGCCAATTTATATTTGTTCGGTGGCAGTTTGTCTATGGAAACTATCAGCATGCGTCTTGCGTGCCAGGTGTATACCGGCGCTACAGATACTGGGTCGCCGACGTCGTTCGACGATCTCACAAGTGCCCGATCAGCCTTATGGGGCAGTGCTGGCATGCGGTCGCAACGACAACATATTAGAATTGATTTAATACTTGTGTTTAGACGGTGGGGGTTGTGTGTTGCTAGAGACAGTTAATATTTTTATGCTGCAAACATTAGCGTTAATGCTGGTCTGTTGTTAAATGTACGTTAAATGTGTCCCCAAAACTGTTCAAGTGATGGATTCGCAAGACCAGCACGGGGACCATATCGGATCCTGGCAGGTGTCATTGATATGCGCACCATAACAAATGCCAATAACTTGTTGTGCTGTTGCAGACCCAGTTGCCGGCAGACGTCGCGAACATTGGGAACTCTGCGGCCCTTCCGACTTTTGCTGTTGGTAAATATCTCGGCCATTTGCTGTGCGGATCAGGGGGTGTGCAGGGGCGTGCTGACCGTGCTATCTATCTGCCCCCTACCCCGCCTCCGGTCTTCTTGGCTGTCTTGACACCGGGCCCAGGTGGAGGAAGGAGCGCGGTAGATGCGGCACAAGGTTACTGCCTCACGCGAAAGTCACCGTCTCCGCTTCACGTTGTCGTGGAGTACACGGGGGACATCATCGGATGCGACAATCGAATTCTCGTGTTGTTAAATAAGTGGTGGGTTAGACGTGTTGGCACAGCACTCTGTTTACAGATGTTCAAGGAGGTTAATCTGGGCCCGAAATCTCATTTGACAGTGTAGACAACATGGCACGGTAGACTGTCGTCTTCAGTGATCCGTAGCACTTGAGTCCTGCGGATCTCGCTTTTTGTCCTGGCAGCGGCTAGTCGGTTGACTTCGAAAATGAACGCTCCCATTTTTAAGACAACGCGTCATTTCCGGTGGCTCTTAAACTAGTTCCACCCAAGTCTCCGCGCTTTTTGCATGTGTTACGTAAATAACAAGTATATTACGTGCACAATTTTACGACTGCGTGACAAGAGATGTAACGCAAAATATAGACGACATCTAGAAAATGCATATGTATACATTTATGCAGAATGTCGAGGAATGCCGGAAATAAACTCAATAACCATTCCTGGAAATGCAAATGTTAGATAATCAGACAGTTTGTAGTTAAAACGTTTGTCATGCACAATATCTACTCGTAAAAGGAAGCAGCATGGGAATAACTTTGATCCGACTGGGTAACTCGTCTTTGATATACAAAATCCCAGGGAATACGAATGAAACGGCTGATGACTAGGAACCTAAGCACGGTAATTGATGAGCAACACTAAAACTAAATCTAACAGATAATGTTATGGAGAGTGCAGACGGTGTGGAGCCGTGGCCTAAGGCCCTGAAAAGGAAGCCAAACCGGCGGCGTGAGACATGCGTGAAGTTAGACGGCCGACCACCGCGCACTGCGGCGTAGAGCACGTGTGGTGGCTTTGCTCACGCGTGCGGCCCAATCAATGGAGGTAGGACATCCCAGACGTTACCGCAGGGGGACTATCGCGCACGCGGTGGCCAATCAGCGATCAGCGCGCCCTTGGCAGGAACGTTCTAGAACAGCCTCAACGGCTGGCACGTCAATTGGCGGAATGTCCGAGAACGCACGGTGGGCAACATAAATAGCGCGTCTTTCTGACAAGCTGCAACCTCTCGTGACCGTGAGTTGCCAATAAAGTGTCTGTCCCCCAAACCGGCACTCTTCCTGTTCTACCTTCCTTCTGGGACATAATAACGTTTAGATGAGGATATTGCAGGCTAAGGTTCAATTTCTGGAGCATGTTTCTTTCCAAATTGCAAAACTTAGGAATCATAGAGCTCGAGAAGTAAACATGACGAATTGGGAGGCGGGCAATTTCTCGTGCAAGAAAAGGCATATTTACTGTTTCCATTTTGTCTACTAGACTGCGTACCTTACACGGCCTTATCCATCAAAGTCACATAGTACTCATCATCATCTTTTATTGAAAATGTTCTCGGTAAAAAACGTCTATCTTTTCATTGGGCGTTTTAATCAAAATGTAGGCTAGAGCATTCGATGCAACCGCTATCCCATTACCAATAGGGCAAGTTGTGCAGAGGAACCGAGCCTTTAAAATACAGTAGTCAGACTAAGCACAATCAGGTATGCATTGTCGATTAACAATAGCAGTATTAAGGCAATTGATGAGAAAAGAACAGCTATAATACAGAACGCCACCACAACGGTTAGATTTTAATAAGGAATTAATCAGATTTGCCAGAAATTTCTTTAGTATATTTTACAGCTTACAAAACAAGAGCTGTTATTCGTCGATTTTTGTAGGCATCTCAGTCTTTTGACGATTTTAATCACTACGAACATGAATTCTGTGCATGCTGCTGCATTCAAATATGTGTTAAAGTAAGCGGTTAGGCCCTGTTAGTAGCAACACAAATGGCGAACTTTAAATGAGTCTACTTCGTTACCTTCAAATGAACAATCAGACGATAGTTACGATTTTTCTTTCATATTTGCCAATTAGCCGCAAATCTAGCGCAGCAAGCATCAATGGGCAAATTTGGTTGGCTAGAACCTTGTCATTGCTCAGGCTTCCAAGTCGGTTTGGGAATTTAACTTTGTTCTTAGCTATCGAAAGTGCCCAGTTGCAGAGTGTTTTATACAAAGCTTATTTGGCGGTTACCTTGGATTAATTAATTTTCATCTTCGTTCCCTGAGTCGCTTTCAAAATGTTGAAAAATAGCATTGAGTTTTTCTAAGAATTACCAACTGGCGGAAGCATTTGAAGCAGAAAGGCGCCACGGTTACCATCGTTACTCATGAATATTGCAATCATGATTCTATGTTGATGCCCAGTTGGCTTATGAGCGGAAACAACCTCGTGAGTGTGCTACAGAAAAGGCTTTGAGCGCTTCTTTTATGTCTGCCAAGCTGAAGAAAATAACCTAAAACGCGGTCGCCTAACGGTAATCTCCGGTGTGAACGGAGGCAACCAAAGCAACTGACATCTACAAAACCGCCCTCTCTAAGTGTGTGGTGATAGGCACACAGAAGGACGACTGCCGAAGATCATGAAAAGGTTATTCATAACAGAATTCAACTGCCAGCAAATTGTAATTTATAATAAAAACGCCTGAGTCTTAAGGGACAATGTAAGGTTTTCTTATTTTCTGAAGGGTCACCGCAAAATTGTACGATGATTAAAAACATGAGGCTTAATTAAGCATCTTGGCCGTACAAAAGAACTCGCAAATACACCCAAAAACAGAGAATACGACGTAATTAATGAAAATATTGTGGGTTAGCAGCCAGATTTATATGAGTTTGCGTAGTTTCCAATACAGCTGAACAGGTGACAGTAGGCAATGCAGATGTCTATGAGATGACTTTTGGCAGTTTTGAGTTAATCGAAATCATTTGCAAACATTGCCTCGTTGCCCTGTAAATTTTGGATGCCAATTAAACTTTCTGCGTTTTTAGCTGTATTTTTTGAACGGAAAACCTGGGTACGCAAAGGATTTCCTCATTCACATATCGCAGGGGCGATCTATATCTGCCCTCACACTTATGCAAATATTGACGATGGTGCAGCAATGCTTCCTGCAGTTAAGGCCTAGATGAAAATCAGTACGGAGGTATGTTATCAAATTATACCTTAACTGTGGACAAAAGAATAACTTGAGGCTTTTTTCGGATCAAAAATAAGCACAAGTTCCTGGTCCTAATTAACAACTCCATCTTCCTAAATGCTGGGAAGCATTTTCGTTTAGCATTTCGCATGATTTCAGTCTTCTTCTAAATGCAAAAAACAGATTTTGCGGCATACAGCATTATTAGCACTATGTGACCACTGAACAAGCTTCTTTATTTGAAAACGCACGGCAAATGTCTATGTTTTAGGTATTTCAGGTTAGTTTGCAAAAAAGAGCACAAAAAGCAATGAACGTTAGTGATAGTAGTGAAAGCGATACTTTGGCTCACTCCTATTTTATAATTTTCGTTTTTGGTCCCAAAAGAAACAAGCGGGAAAGCAAGTGAAGGGTTCCAAAGGCCAAAGACACAGACGCAAATTGTTTTATTCTTCAGGTTTTCGTTTTTACATAACTTTTAAGTAAAATGTATGACTCATTCAAAAAAAACACGAGTGTTAGCACTTCAGTGAGATGTTACTTAGAGTTGAAATAGAGCATTTGAGATTAAACAGATGATTTGGTTAGGAAACTGACGAAACCTGCGTCTTTAATAATCCACAAGGTTATTGAGTGCATCTAAAAAGGGTTGAAAAGTTGTACATAAAATTTTATACACGCTCTTGCCATCCATCCAGCATGTAAAAATGATTTCTTAAATAAATAGAAATCATACAATTCCCTCTCTCGAGGGCCTTTTTAAATTCGTCTCACTTTGGAAGTTCTACTTACCCTTGAAAGTAAAAAAATATTTATGATAACTCTGTGATTGCTTCCCAACTGTCCTCCTTACTCCAGTTACCATTTCGACCTTTTTATAAAATTATATGTAAAACAAAACATTATTTATTAAAGCAGCTGACCCTACCGTTTATACCTTACTACGGAAATACCAGATGACGAAACGTTCGGTTATCTCTGAGTCGAATGCTTATTTCCGAATTACGCTCCAGCCTTTTAACAAGTCTCACCGAGATGTCACATCAAGTGTACATTGGAGTCCTGAGTAGGGTAAGACAGCCATGAAAAACCATAATCAAGTATCGTGCTGCACGGCACACACTTGCACTTAAGACGCCGGTTGAGAAACCGGATGAAAATATCATTTTGGCTAGCCATATGCACATACAGGATAATAATTCCCAAAAACAGTCGGACGCCGCTGTGAGCTCGCTTTTGACGGTATTAAGGAGCGCAAGATTCTTCGGTGTAAGCTGCATATGTAAGCGGCATACATCGGTTAATCTTTTATTCCCTCTAAAGCGGATGAATTAGCTTGGAGTGTCCTCTCCAAAATTTTTGGTTTTGTTGGCATCTCTTGTCATAGACTTCATCGCTCATTTGCGCTCATTTCGTTATATTGCGCCGTTTTAAGAAGTAATTTTGGGGTTACTTTGACCACGAAATGCTTTTCAGACCCACTCACCGTTCACATTCCTTTCTCTCCTGTCTATGGGCTCTGTACGCAGTTCGGCTGGCTTGGCTTTAAAGCCTGCGTGTTTTCCAACATCTGGATGAACCATTATCCATTGGTTGATATTGAAAACATATACGTTGCCATTCTTTTCGTCGGTTACGAGGATTCGCTTACAATGCCATTGCAAGTCCTTCTGCTGTTGTTGACTCGGGTCATTTGGATTATCCAGGGAGAGTGTAATGCCGTAGTTTGTGATACCAACGTACAGTTTCTTTAAGAGTCCCAAGGATGGGGAAAACATGCTTAAGAGGGAAAGAATGGGAAGATGTGACGTCAAAATTAATTTAATCAAATGTAGAAGTTTTCATTGCATCTGGAGAGTATAAACCGGGGGCGGTCAGCAAAAACAAAAATATCTGTCACAGCTAAACGGAAGCGCATGAGTTGGTGAACAATTAAAAATTCTGTGTTGATGGAGGAAGCGATTTAAAAGCATGCTTATGGCAGTCTCTACCCTTTCTTCTTTAACTCTCACCAACGCCTATCTTAAGGCAATTACTCGAACGGAAATCAACAAGCTGTCCTTGATATTATTATAGGCATGGACCTTCTTGACTTACAAACATGTATGAGCAATAAAAGGAAGAACGAGACACAATTTAGTGGCATCGTTACACTTCGAAATCCACGTTTTTGGAGAACGCTCTAGCCCACCTATTGGGGGGTAAACAAAGACGACTTGCTCTGCTAGCGCGTGAGCAGCCCTTATATATACTGTAGAATAACCACTCAGTAAGCATTACTTTAGTACTTTATCTTATACATTTATACTTCAGCATAATAAAAAGCGAATAACCATTTGCTCCATTTAAAGACACCTTACTGTCCTTGGCAAACAACAACGTCGGCAGTGACGTGAAGCAAAAGCGATCTAACGTGACGAGCTGTTCTTCATTCCACATATTTTACTTACACAAAGTCGTCGGATGCACCCCGTTGAAAGGTCTTCTCCCCTTTGGGATGAATAAGATAAAAAGGCGCTGAATGACCGAATTCGCCCTTCAACATGATCCATCCGGTATGATCACAGTCGGCACCTTCGGTGTTGGTAGTTTCTACGTGTATACGGTATACTGAAGAAGAAGAATATGCAGTAGCTAACCAACCGGGTCCATCGCAAACGCTGTTAGCTGAATTAAAATCTTGTTATGGCTTTAAATAAAACACTGACAGCGATATGCACGAAGAGACGCTAAGGTAATAGAAGCGAAGGTACACAGAAAAACAGGTTGGACAATGTTTTGATGGATTACGTTCTGTGCTTTACTTGCAGACAATCTATTCCAAGCATTTAACGGATAGTGCTCGTGTAATATTTTCGTTTTCGGCTCGCAGCTTAGGACCTTATAAAAAATTGTAGCCTTCAACTTTTGCAAACTGCTATTTCTACGGGACGCACTTAAACTGCTCATATCATGACCGTATTCAACAAGACTCCACAAGCATCACAATTGGCAGGAATGCGGCAAAATGTTACCGAATTTATTTTGTTAATCGAAACATCGTCAAACTCATTAACCATGAGGGTTTACTAAATTCCGAGTGAGACACATGATGATGTATGCTTAGGTTTGATGTTGAATATTCCAGTAAACAACAGTTTAACCATACTTGAATACCTCGTTCAAATACTCATCACCTTATAAGTATCATGATGTGAAGACAAATAGGCACATGCAAATAACCTGCTGAAAAGGTTAGAAGGCTATTACTAAAATAAACATGCTTGTAGGTTCTTGTGAACCACTAATGCCAGCATTTCTGCAGATTTCCAAATAATGTACATAGTTCTCAAACGTAGAGAGTAAACAGACAACGTAAAATTATTACATTAATTTCCTAAGAAGAACTTGAAGATAACTGTTGCCTAAGGCAAGACAGTTCTTTCACCGCCATTCTGAGGCTGCATAATGCAACATTAAGGATTTTGCACTTCAGGGTGAGGATTTTTTGGAAGCGGATGAAGACTTATGTGGTGACTGAGTAAGTTACTTGTATCGAAAGACTTGCAGCTTTCCTCACAAGCTTCCTCCCTGAGCGCCCTTGCTGCCTTCATTTCCTTCACAACTTCCTCACCGGGTGTTCTAGCACTAAGCGGGTCGAAGATGGTACTGGTGGAACTGTTTAGTTCAACGCAGCATTCGTTATTGCCTTGCTTGGCAGATATCCACCGGTTGCAGTCAAAAAGCCATTCTCGAGGCAGAAGACCACTAATCGGCGGAAGGACTTCGCTGACCCGTACCCATTCGCAGTGCCAGTCTGGCGAGGCGCCAGCATTGTCATGCCACAAAGTACAACGCATAAGGTCACCGAGATCAGGCAGGGCGGAGAATGAGAACTTGCTTTCCTATCGCATGAGATGTAAGACAGAATTGTCCGCATAACACGGTAGAAACATTTTGAAAAGCAGCAAATGCATTTTACTTGGTAGTATTCACCATTTCTCATAGTTGGCCAATATACAGAAGCATAAATACGCGTGTCTTTTAAAAGCTGCTGGTTGCTATGTTCTTAACCATGGGCCATATCTTAAAAGGTTGGTCATGTTTGCACAGCTTTATGTAGATTAGTTAAGATTTAAGTGTCTGTTATCTGCTTTTCCTTCTCATCAGTTGAAGTTATTTCAACTCGCCAAAATGAATGCCAAAAAGTCTAGGCTTCTTATACACGGTAAACCAAATTCCTTCATATTCGTCTGGGAGTTAAGTTCCATGTAAAGGCTCTTTGATAAGCTACAATTGAAAATAATAATGACCAAGTATGATTTGTGGTGCTTATCGGAAATAATGAATAGATATTTTGTTCGGCAAGTCTTTGAAACGACGAAACATTTGCATTTACCGACATCACTACATCAAACATCTGTCGCAGCCTAAATCTTGTCCAACCTTCATCTGTTAAGAAACATTTTTTTCAAATGGACTTACAAAACTGTTATTTTCATGTCAGTAAAAGATACTGATTGACTTTGCAGCACACAAAAATTATCGAACAGAAAACTGCGTACGCCTGTCGCTTTCAATAAAACTGTAATTTTTAGAATAAGATTTTCGCCGTTCAAACCCCTCATTCAATATAATTCACAAAACGCCTACAAGAATTTAAGACGGCTGACACCTCTGACAGAAGAATTGATGCTTTGCAGACCATGTGCTTCCGTATTCCCGATTCTCAGGGCTCATATGTGCAAAGTGTCCCCGCTCCCCAGAGAGCCCTATAATTATAAAACAATTCAATAAATGTAGAGGAAAGCCCGGGCTGCAGTTGGTCACCGCTGTTTTGGCCAAAACAACGGCCGCTCGTAAACATTTCGTGTGAGGCATTAACTTTGCTAGTCATGCGTTGATGCCTCAAAGGAGATTTTGTCGGGGGCTCGAAGATCGAACCTCATAAACTTTTCGATGGTCGTTTCTGCTCGTGACTTACGTCGACTTATGTTTCTCTTAAATGCGTGTGATCCTGATAACCCGATAATTTGGAGCGAGACGGGCTACTACTATCGTGAACACGCGACGTTTGCTCACGTATGCGTGTGTTTCTAGCGCATAAGACCACCGACCCACCTACCCCTCATTTTCGTCGTACACACGTCAGATTAAAAACTGCTATACAAAGTCCATTAACTAAAGATTGGCACAGAAGAGGACTAGCATAGTAATGGTCCATTATCGCGGATGACATGGAAATGGTTCCCAGATTTACGCATAACTGAGAAGAGTGTTTCGGAGCATGCGCAAATGAGAGTTGCGTAACATTTACTTATAGATTAAACCAGAGAAGATAGACTGTTAACCCTCAATAGAGCTAGTTAATTCCCCGCTTAGCACTTCTTCAAGCCGTGTCTACTAGTATGTAAATTATAGACTGGGAGCAATTTTATAGATTGTGGTGGGCAACCTAATTGTCGAACTAACTTTTTGCCTTTCCTTTCTCAAAATGCGTCACTACGCCTGAGTCAACCTGTCTGTGGAGCACAATGGATGCAATAAATGGCACTGCGTAAGATCGACATCTAACAAGCGCTGCCAACAGGTCGCTGTAAATGGCATTTTAAACGCTTATGTTTCCCTTGGCAAGTTCACCTTTTTAAAAGACCTGGAAGAATGAAAAACGTTAAAGAAAAATATTGTTGGCTAACTCGCTCATGGATACAGTTGGAAACAGAAATGTCAACCACAGCATTTCTTTCGGAAGCGTCCGTGATGGTATGCCTGCATCTTAAGTGCGCTAAGGCTAGCCAGACGTAAAATGGACACCGTCAGCTTATATATTTGTTTCTGAGTTTGTATCCCGGAAGCCAATGAAGCTTGTTCAAAATCAACCTTTAGTGTTTGATCCACTTTATTTGCAGTAGCAATTGTGATTTAAACATACGGAAACTGGCAAACGTTTGCAAGCTGCTAGTAAAATATTTTAGTTATATCAAGTTTAACTGACTAGGAATATGTTCTCCATCAGAGGGATAACGCGAGTAGAAGCATTTTAACTGCACGCAATCACAGGTGCGTTGAACGGGCTGATAATTATCTTACGAGCGACAGTCGCTGGAAGGATAACACCGCCCACTTAATATCCCATTACTTTTGCGCACGCATGTCAGTGTTACCTAGAGTTCCGAGCGAACCTGTTATGGCTTTGCAACAACTCACTTCGGCAATGGCCAATTTTTCCCTTTTTCAGCGTACAAGCAGTTCACGAGCAATGACCCCCCTTGTTCAGAATTTAGAAACAAACGTTGAGCAGATCACTAGTTCTGTGAGCGAGATATTTTATTAGAGGACAGTGGTGTTCGCCGGTCTGTCGTAATTACAGGAGGGAAATGGACAATGATGTTTTGCCCTGCATTGTTTGATAAGCAATCCATGCTATCGCTCGCATCAAGAGCAAAAACCAACAATAAAAAATATTACTGGCAAAAACAAAGGACAGTGAACGACCATTTCTACAATATTCCCTTCATATTGATTGCAAGTCACAATACAATCGCCTACACTGGCCATAGGATCGGATATCCAAGACAAAATAGAAAAGCTTATTTCCATCCTGTATTCACTAATACTTAGCCAACACAAACTTCTCATGACAATGCAAATTCCAGACCTCGGTCGACGGAGTCCATACTCGGCAGTTCAGTCGGGAAGAGCTATTGACCTAAATGAGGAGTCTAAAACGATTGCGTTACTAGTAGTTTGGGTTACCACGGATTGATATGCCTGAAGAGGTCAATATACAGTTCCCTGTCCCTTTCTGTAATAAGCGCTGAAATATCGGCCTAATTCTGATATAGATGCTTTTAATCTAGTGCGACCAATATGAAGTTCGGTCGCTCCGGTGCATCCGGTGTAACTGCAGTGTCGGTTATCGCCAACTTCATTTCAGGCATTTATTGTTTTTCGAAGATAGGATACCGATGGCTTTGTGAATGCATTTTACCCGCATTTCTGGTATGATCTATGAATTTCACTTGGGCTGGGTGTAAACCAAAAACGCAGCAATTTCCCTTAAATCGTAATTATTTTTCTCAATTTGACTTTTTTGGTAGGTAACTTTTTATAAAAGCAAACCGCCCGAAATATGTCCTTCTTATCTTGAAAGGTAAAAACTGCTGGCCGCCGCAATCATATAGCGGCATCCGACAGGCACAGGTTTTCATGTATGCACTAACGGTAGTCTAGTATTCTAACATCGACAGGCTCTGTGTGATTTTTCTCATTCTAACGGGACAATTCCTGTCATCGCCAGGCTCCATGTATTTTTTGGTCAATAAGACTCACTTGTACTGACCAATCAACTCCAAGGTTCACGAGAAAGTACTCAGATTCGGCTGAAATTCTGGCTGAACCATCGCTATCCTAACAAGCTGGTCACATTACTCACACCACCTCAAGCAGCTACACGTCATCCTTTCTGTATAGCATATAATCCTAGTTTTATCTTCTTCTACCTATCAGGGCTTGATCGCGTGCCTTAAAGCGGAACTTGTCGCATGCTTTTAGAGCCTATTGTTGTTATTTCGAAATTAGAGTATTGATTATGTTCGGCTTCACATCTAACTCGGATATTAATTCAAATTTGGAAGGTGCTGCGCAGTTGATCTTGTTTGCAATTTCGAGAGTACTATGGATTCTCGGTAGCAATGAACTGTTGAATGCATTCGAGTCTCTTGTTAGATATCGTAGTATTTTAAAATGAGCTTGAACCTGAGTTCTAACGTGTGCTCCGTCCTCAGACTTGGTTGTTATTGTAGTAAAAGTTGTGTACCTTAAAATGATGGCACAGTTAGTTAAGTGTCATAATTACTTTTGTTCTGTTTGAATTTTTGTTTTATACAGTTTACCTGAGGAGGATTTCTGGTGATGAAAGACGTGGCAATTCACGTTTGCACCAGAATGTGCCCTCGCCCTCGGTTGTGGTACTGGTATCACTCCGACAGTAGTTGGTGCGTTTACATTTGTCTATAAAATTACACTGTGCGTTTCAAATTTAACCTTACTATACAACAAGTGCTGGCTCGGGAAAATTACTGCGTGGACTACCAGGCTCTGATTAGTGTCAGCTTAAATAAGTAGCGGTGGGTGGTGCTCACGACGTGGAAGAAAAACGGACTATAAGATACTGGCAAAGATCTTTGGAGAAAACAGAAAATCAGAACTCCCTACAGATTTTTTATGTGGTGTTGGACTTGCTGGGACATACGCGGCCGGTTGTGGCGACGGAAAATGAAATTCTGACAGGAATTGTGATGTCTGACAAGAAATCGATATAATGTAAATTGAGGGCAAACGTCAAATTGGAAACAACCGAATACATTCGTCGAATCATAGAGAGGTTGGTTCTCTCATCGCTGGTGTTCCTAAATGTGACAATGGGAAATTATGACGAACCAGAGTATAGTGTTATAAATGCGTAAACTCGAGGGATAGGCGTATGTATACGTGCCTAGGCGATATGATAGCTACAGAAACATAGAAGACATCACCAGTGTTTTGCCTCAACACATCCCACTAAATAAAAGAACTGAAATGCCCGGTACATTATGCAAGTACGCCAGGTAAATAACGCCAGTGATATACCTACGCATATTGATTGTCAGCAAAAAACCGTAGATACACCTTCTTAATAATTACGGAAAAGTACATTATCATTGCATTTGAATTGATCAATTTACGTCATAACAAACGACCTAATAAATTCTTTCCTCGCTCGCAGCGTCGGTTACTGCCCCATTCCCCGTCAAAATTGAAAACGAAGTCGTTAGCCTTATTAACTATTGTTTTGTAGGCACGTCTAGCAGATTTAAACTCACTAATGTCGGCCTCAAATACGTCCGCTGATATTCATCTAAGCAAGTATTGTCAGAGCAAAACCAAGTAATAAGACGGCAGCTGTTGTGTCCATTCATTATTGGGCTGAGTAGGTGCTTCTGACCAAAGTGTAGTTGAACATATACGCAGTCTTGAAAAGTCCGTTATGGTTACGCAAAATACGGATAAATAATGATAAAAGTGAGAGTTCAGTGAACGAACTCACTTTCCCGTCCTATAACATAAGGATTCCGAACTTGTGTGGATTAGACATTTAAAGTTTAAAAAACCGGCATTAAAAGGAGCGTTATAAATTAATGTATCAACTTTTTCAGGTGCTAAACGTTTTTAGAAATTATTTTTTCCCTCTATCTACTTAAAAGATAAGGCTACGCTCCACTCCGTTTAATCGCGAGACTGCCCGCCAGTTCATTTCCTACGTTGTTTTAAATTGAAAACATAAATGTGCTCGGGAAACGTCTTCGTAGGAACTGCGGTTTGCATTCTCGCATACTGTCAGACTGATTTTTTTCAAATTGCATGCGTGCCGGCCTTTACAGGTCAACATTTTCTCTGCTTAATACATGCAACGCGATGACGGAAAGGCAGATAGCGATCCCGAGATTCCTCAAGCACTACGCGTTATTAACTAACAAATATATGAGGGAAAGATTAATTTTTACAGCTGAATATGACTAAGTTGTTTTGTTGGTGGAATGTTTTACACTTTGGCGGGAAAACGAAATTTCTTTTTGTGCTACTAACTGTCATAGACCATTACTGTGCACTGGAATGTGTCTCTCTTATACAGGGTATTAATGTTAATTGTAAACGTACCAAACCTATTGCTATGAATTCAAAACTTGATTTTCTGGTCCATGTGAAACAGGTGAGGGCATACTGTTTCGTTTCGTTTCGTTTTTGAAAAGTCTGCTAACAAGTCGGAGTAATCTTAAAAACAGTAGTTTCGTAGACGGATGATTTCCCGTTTTATTTTACCAGTGGCTTTCAAAAATGTAGGTAGAAATGGCTCGTTATTCAAAGATCGTTTCATCTATATGACCTTCTTGCCCTCTACTTTCTGATATCGTACACACTAGAATCAAGACGGACGCAGCAATATAGGCTTGTTCAACATTTTACTGTTTACATTGTTACTTAGTATTGAAATTATCGAAAAAATGGACTCTAATGGAAAGCAAATATGACAATCAGTTCTAGTAAAGGAACAAAACGCGGTTTATATTCGTGATAGCGACCCTTATCAATATTTACGAGTCACGCACATGAAAGGACAAACTATCCTTTGAAAAAATAAAGGATGTGAACGAGAACGCGCGAAATAGTAGATTAAACCAATTTGCTAGAGAAAGTTCATAAGACGTCTTTAATTTTATCGCGAATGTATTAATGACAGTCCATTTTTTGTGAAATGCGGCGCTTTTCTGAGGCAAGAAGCCACAGTTCTACCAGTCCGCAAACATCCCGCAATCGATCATTGTCATAAAAACACATCCAAAGGCTTGTTACTTAGGTATTGGTTTTAAAAACAACCTAGATTTAAAAGATACTCAGAATGTTAAAGAGTTCACCGACACCTCAAAGATGCCAGCAAACTCACCAGACCGCTGTTGGCAGAAACAGAGGACAATTTTACGGAAGAAGTATCTTATGCACGGAACACTTTGTCCATCTGCAGATTATATAACAATTGCTTAATCAACGACTGACCTCTCAGCAAGTAGCCTTCGAAACACTTCGTGTTATTCCTATCCGCTAAATAAAGCGAAGTCCACTCTGTTGCATGTAACCGCTCTCTCAACGTCGCAAAAGCGGAAAATTTGCTTTAAAATTCCTATAAGAGCCGTTTACAAAACGTAAGCAACAATAAATCCATTAGTGGTCTACCCCATTGCATATTACCTTAAATTCTAGAAGATATTGTAACTGAACTTTTAGTGATATTCAATTAAGCCTTTTGCTTAGGCTGCTTCATTTGCTCTATTGTTTCTAAAATTTAAACTGCGATTTCGCAACTTACCTTCACGCATCTGATATGAATTCTTGATTTCAACCTTCCTGATGTTCTCAGAAAAGTCATGTTTATTTTGAAACTAAATGATGTAAATTATTCATTGGAAGTTCTGGTCAATCCATTTAAGGAACGTTTCCAATTTGTTAGTCAGTTTAGCGATGGAAGCAAATACACGAGTTCGAGATGCAGCCGCACATTCTTCCGGTGAGACATTAATAGTCAGTTTACGCATATTTCATCAGTTACGTCAACTTTTCTTATTTCGAAATTTAAATCACAGGTACTAGGCAAAGACGTCTCATATGGAGGACTTTAGCGAGAGACATTTTAACAGGACATATGCATCACTCAGTTTTGCAGTAGAGTTTTCTGACAGTCTAAAGACCTGTTCTGTGTAATTTATAATCAGCGTGCACAATTTCGTCAGGAAGTGGAAAACTTAACAATTTTCCGCACAATATAGCTGTCAGTATGGATTTGCTTTCAAGAACAGAATATTTGCTGGGGCGTTGCACTATTAAAAGGGAGATACCAGACTTTGCCCAAGAAGTGTCCGTTTTTTTGCAATCAGAGTTCATTCAAAAATGCATTTTCGAAGCCCACCAAGCACAGCAATTAGCATACTTCATTTATGCATTGAAAAATATGCTTATGATAAGTGAATGATGGTCGAGATTCGTACGCTTCAAATTATTTCCCCGGTAGTCCGTGGTGTTCTGTCATTGATAGGCATTCGTCTTAGTTGGAATATGTTTCAAGAAATTGCATAAAAACCTTTTACAAACGTTTAGCGTACTAAAATTATGGACAACCCGCAAGCGGTAAGTGGTCGTTCGGTTTCTGCAGATTTATTTGATCTCCTTTCTACTTTAGTTTAAACAGCTATATATATTCCCGCAGCGATTAGAAAGCAACAACACTTATGGGCAGATTTTCTGATAGACGTCTTATGTTAGTGGTCAGATAAAAGCACACGCCGACATTAATTAAAAGCAGACACTAAAATCACTCCATTAATCTTCCATATTAAGCGGATTAAAATAAACTAACACCAGGCGCGGAAACAGTAGTTAAATTTCGCCTTTGATGTCGCATGCTAGCGGTGTATCCACGAGTTTAAAAGACCCGCTTCTAACTCGGAACTTTAAATATTTTAGCTTCTGTTAAAAAATTCTGCGGACAGAGTTATTTATGGATTGTCCAAGAACTTATTGCCCAGATAACTTTTAAATGCTTAAAAGGTTTGTTATCATATTAGACGTGTCGTCTCATTTATGGCTATAGTGTAAGCTTAAACACGTTTCCACCTCTCTGAGGTGTTATATGTAAAATACAGACGATTCTAACGAGAAACCGACCAGACAACCTCAGTACCTAATTGGATCTTAAGGTCGCACCGTTAGATTTGCGTTTACTCATGAATTATGAGCTGTAACCTGCGCTTATCCACTGACAAGTGACTTCTCCTGTTGGAGTTTCCGTAAGGAAAGACACAGGTACATATTTACATAGTTGATTTAGGCTGCAAAAACCATCGCGCCATGGTCAGCGTAAACACTTATTAGGCCTCGATGTTCTGCCATCAATGCGTAAGCATGGACTTGGATTACATTTTTTGAACATGAGGGCATTGCACGAGTCACCCTGCGGTTACTAAACCTGTCACAGAGGGAGCCGACCATCCAAAAATTCTTATTTGCCAAAAGGCCTGTTTATTTACGGCTGGCGTTCATCAAGTCTGTAAATTAAACGAGACTAGTGCCAAGTCAGCAAGTCCCTGTGCCCACTGAACATGTAATTCTACTGAGGCAACTGCGGAATACATCCCAACACACATTATGAAGATATCTGACAGCTACGCCTTTAGCTTTTGCCCTGCTATGTTGAGGAATCTCTGCACATGGCCTTGATTACGTCAAGCTTAAATTTATGGCCGGCATGGATAACACTTTCTGACACTTTGGGCCTTATTCGTCTCAACGGGACAACCTGAGAACCAGGATAGAGCTGCTGATCGCCTTTTTCAATCGTAAAATAGCTACGTTGGTGGACAATTTCATAATATGCTGGCCAAACTTCAATGAGAAGACGAGGTGGCGAGCATACGTAGCTTTCGAGAAATTCTCGTCGGGCCAGTACAGTTAAATAGAAACGGGGTAGAAGTAAAACATGCAAGCGATAAGAGAAGTCGATAAAAATACCCCTTAAACAAAGGCGGGGTGGGGGACTGTGGGGGAGGGGGTGGGGGTAATAATAGTCATTGTCAGGGGCGGGGTGAGAGCGCAAGTGCGCGGGGGGAGTTGCACCGTTAGTCAACCTTCGACCACTGTAGGCGCGGAGCCTGAACGTGGTTCTTCTGAGCGCATAAGGTTGGCTTTCCTAACCTAATGCCGGCCGCTTCCGCTGTCGCTAACAGGCGCTGGCCTAGTCGCTTAGGGTAGCTCGATGGGACCTTGTAAATCACATGAAAAGCCTCGTTGGGGTCCACACGATGTCCGGAATCGACAACATGCGCGAGAATGGCGCTGCTTATACTCCTCGTTTCGCCTTTTCCTAGCCATGCCGGGAGGTGTTCGCGTATTCTTTTGGATAAGCGCCGACTCGTGCGACCAATATAACC
>CACRXP010000037.1:1244625-1348976 GCA_902702965.1 Spirometra erinaceieuropaei | reverse complement strand
GGTTATATTGGTCGCACGAGTCGGCGCTTATCCAAAAGAATACGCGAACACCTCCCGGCATGGCTAGGAAAAGGCGAAACGAGGAGTATAAGCAGCGCCATTCTCGCGCATGTTGTCGATTCCGGACATCGTGTGGACCCCAGGCTCCGCGCCTACAGTGGTCGACGGCTGACTAACGGTGCAACTCCCCCCGCGCACTTGCGCTCTCACCCCGCCCCTGACAATGACTATTATTACCCCCACCCCCTCCCCCACAGTCCCCCACCCCGCCTTTGTTTAAGGGGTACTTTTATCGACTTCTCTTATCGCTTGCATGTTTTACTTCTACCCCGTTCCTATATAACTGTACTGGCCCGACGAGAATTTCTCGAAAGCTACGTATGCTCGCCACCTCGTCTTCTGATTACTGCTATGGGAATTTTCGCAACTCTAAAACTTCAATTAGTCCACTCAGGATGCATTGGATTTCTGCATCAAGTGAAACTCTTCACGAGAATTGTACAAACATAACGGCGTCTCCACTAAATAAGAGCAATTTATGCGGGCCTGAAAACGATTTATACAATAATCTAGTAAGACGGGGTTTCATATCCGCATTTGATGGACACAATACTGTTGACCTACTTAATTATTTTGAGTTGATGTGATTATGTTGGCATGGCGTTGCTGCGCATTGCAGGGGTGTTCTGTTGGCGGCTTTGTTTGTTTGTTGCCGTGTCTACCTTTTTCGGCCCAATGCCGGTAGTCCTTCTTGACTTTCGGCATGTTTCCTTCTAACTTTCGCGTTGGATGTTTCAGGGATAGGGCTTAGGGCTGCGGTTTAGTATTAGGATCACGATTTGGATTTAGGAATAGGGCTCAGGGTTAGGTGGTAGGGCCTAGGGTCAGGGTTCAGGGTTAGATTTAGGGGTTAAATCAACTATTTCTCAACCACTCAACAGCTTTTTTGCATGCAATTATTTGACCTCGTCGCTTTTTCGTTCCTCAGCCCCACCTGTAAAAACTCCCTATGAACACCGGTCTTGTATTACAGGCGGCTGGCTTAGTTTACCTCAGGTGCGTCTACATAACGACATCTGATCGGAAATCCAACCAAACATTATTCGAAATATTTTATCAGTTGCTACTTTTGAACTGGCTTGTCACACCCAACTAAGATTGACCTACGCCAATCACCAGAGAGGAACCTGTGTCAACCTAGTTCAGCAAAAAACTTCCCCCTTCTGGGTTGCTGAATAAAGTTTCTATTTTTATTGCCACATCCAAAATCGTAGCTATGTTTGAATACACTTAGTACTTCCATGGGTAAATGATAGGTGTAGAAATAAAAACAGCAATACCTGGCCACTCTTGAATGTTTCTGGGTTTGCCGCATACGCACGGAGAGCCAGATCGCCGGTGTCCCCATTTTTGCCATAAAGACGTATATAGGCATTTGCAGTCATGCTTTCTGGTGATAAGGAGGAAGTCTTGACTCTGACGAGGTATTTCTTGGCTGGAAGTAAAGCGGCCAGATATCCAAAAAGGTAAAACACTTCGATCTTTTCGGTAGACATTTAAAAGCTATCGGTATGTTTATAACCGGCTCAATGTTCAGCATGCATATACAATTTAAGTCACTCTCATAAATTAAATAACAAACATCGTTCTTCTTAATTTCGAAGAAGATGATACGAAAGGGACTATTCTGCAAAAGGGAGTATGAGACATCGGAGCGCTCCAATTGAAAGTTAGTAGAATATGAACAAATATTACGTTAAACGTTAGTCACCACAACTATTGGTACGGCTTATCTAACAAAGAAGTCAGGTCAACTTGTCAAAAGGAAACTCGAGTTACCCCCCCCCCCTTTTGAAAGCAACGCAGGCTCTTTTATGGCCGACGTTCTGTGTAAGAGTATAGTGTTATCAGGAACTCCAGGTCTATACTATAAGCCCTCTAAAAAGTCGTAGGTACGATCACTGTCCCAGTGATCGTGCCTTCGCCATCTTTTAAACAAGAACCTGGGATGCGCATATTCTCTTCCATTTATAAGCACTCTCTTCCTATAGGCTGTTGTGCGTACCATTCTACTTAGTTGTGCACCATTATGCAAAAAAATCGTAAACTGTTAAGTAGACATTATTTCGAAAAAACGAGTAATGATGGTGTTTTTCAAAGACTGGTTGATTTTATTCATGTGTGCGATTATTGGCTGCGGAGTGCCTAGCGTAATCTATGCAGTACGCTTCAAAACACAGTTTAGGCCAATTATGAAACAGTTGAAAATATCTACAAGCCAGCTTTAAACAAATATGAAGGCGAAAATTTTAAGTAAAATAAAAATTTCATTTCAGCCAACAAGATTCACCGATGCAAAAAACAACACTTATATGCGCACGAATTCGATACATAGCAGAATGACTTTGAAGACCCTGCTGACGGTTTTATATCTCATACTTGTCTATTTCGCTTGTCATTTTGTCAGGGATGCTTCTTTACCCATGTTTTATCAAAAATCAGATGCTCGTAAATTTTTTCTTAAGGGTTCAGCAGGTTTTAGAGTGTGCGGAGTAGCTGGCGTGTATTAATGTCCCCCAGTCAAATATGTCATTTTCCCCAAAATATCCGCGACATGTTGCCTTCGCTAGTTCTCAGATTTACTCATGTGGAAGCTGAGTCAATCAAGAAACGCAACGCAATTTTTTTAGAATTCATAAACGAAGTTTATAAAAATATTCCATAGTCAAAAGCTGAAACATGGATGTCTTCAAAATGAACATATTGTGCAACTGTATTATGCAAAAGTGAAAATCGTAACTAAATCTTCTGAAAGCGTGAGAAAAATACCAGAAGTTTCGCTCATTCCTGCCCCTCTAATAACCATGTTTTTAATTAAAAAAGGCATAGTCGTTGAGCATAGTTTCTCAGAGTTCAAATAATAACGCTTTCATTAATTGCCACCGCTAATTAATTCGAGGTATGTTATCTGATCCGTGGTCCATCAAAAGGTAGAATGTGACACGGGCTTAGGAAGAGAAGGGCTTATGCATATTTCTTCCGTGGCCCATTCTCTTTTCCAGCATTGGTCGATGCGTGTGTCACATACTAGTTGGCGACGTTTTGTTTTTGGTGTCACCGGTGTGAGAATGTAATATTTTTGTTGAGTCCTAGGAGCACAAAAGACATCCTCTATCTGCGAATGTCTCTGATGATGGATTCGAGTGAGAATCCGAAACGTCAGGCAAATAAACTTCTTGTCCCAGTGATCGCATCTTCATCTTCTGGACATCCAAATCCTTAAATGCTCGATCTGTTTGATCACAGGTCAATTTCAATCGATAGCGGCCTTTTGGAAACTTTAAAAAAGGAAAGTTGGTGGGGTGCTACTTATCTTAGCTACAAAAGCCAGGGCTAAAAGAAACGTATTACAGTCGATTCACTCTTAACATTACCCTGCGAGACTGCTGTGGCCTTATAAAGGGGGTTGATCTACACTATAAAATGTTAGGGGGCGCTCACCGATCGTTCATACGGAACTCACTCGTTCCGTTGCGCCTTAAGGGCTCTCTCTCGAGCCCAACCAGCAGCCGCACAGCGGCGCATGATACATAGGCAGAATGGCATTACCGAAAAAGACAAGGGAGACTGGAATGGCCATTTCTGGCTTATTAGCCGTCGTCAGCCAGCCATACCCAAGCCCGAAGCGTGCAACACCCGAACCTCGAACTCGCGACCTGTTGGTTTAGAAGTCCACGCCGCTACTCACCGGGCCACGAGCCCGTTGCCTTGTCGGTTTTCGATCGGGAATATACAGTGGTAGGGGGCGCTCACCGATCGTTCATACGGAACTCACTCGTTCCGTTGTGCCTTAAGGGCTCTCTCTCGAGCCCAACCAGCAGCCGCACAGCGGCGCATGATACATAGGCAGAATGGCATTACCGACAAAATATATGTAACGTATCCATGTGACTATTGTCAACCTCCTGCAACTGAAATTTTCGTAATACTAATAAAACCGCTCTTATAACCATGAATGCTATTGGGTTTTAGCCGTATCCCCTTGTTATCAACTGCATAGTCAGCAAATTTATAGCAGTCCTTAGTCACTTATACGCTCAATGGACTCTACGTATAGCCTAACGCTTTCCGCTACCCGATAAACCTATGCAACCCTAAATGCTCGGCTTAATAAAAAGAGTGTCGTAGGTATCAAATGATAGCAGTTTTCCTTTCTGTTTGTTTTCACAAGGGTCTGGACAGTTGTTTATTAGTTGAGGGTGGGTGACATGCTTATTTATTAAAGGTTTCGTTTACAGCCATGCTTCTCTGATTTTTCTGCGTAAGGCAGTAGATGAATGACGACTAATCAGAGCTCCCTAAGAGCTTAAACTGCATGAGGGCGGTTGGTTAACCAAAAGTTCGCTTTAGGTATTTAAATTCAACAAGGTATCGATAATCCAACAGTCATTGTCCAATTACACAATCGAAACCAGACTTCGATCCAGGTTGTGAATTTACACAAACTTTCTGCTGCGCTGATGAAACAAGCAATCCAACAACAAGTGATCGGAAGGAATAAACAGCACTTTTGCAGGCATATCACTGACTTCGAGTTTTTATATTGAAAGTTCGGTTTCGCTGTTTATTGACACTCTCGAGCACTAAATCCCTCCAGGTCCTGCGGTTAGATGAGTAATAATAAGCTATATGTAGTGCACTGTTCGATAAGGCCACGAAAGTAGACATGATCACCGGACATGAATTCAACAATCCATCGTAGAAAAGTACATACTGCCCCTGTCTCCTAAGGTGTCATATTCCCTTGAGCTTAGAACGTTACGTTTGTGATCTTTACTTCTGCTTGATGCCTGCTTGGACGGGGTCAAATCATACTGGTTAACCTGTCCGCCTGCTTACCTTTGCTATTTTTTTGATTTTCATTTGAACCTATGGTACACGGCTAGTGGTGGACTATGCGGCAATAGTGTCTGTTATAGCATGATGTTAAATGGAAGTGAACGTAAATGAAATGCTCAATAGATGTTTCGACATTAATCCCCGTAAGCAGCTTATAATCAGACCAAAATGAATGTTGAGGTCATTTTATATGGCAGTCGGCTGTCAAGACAACGTTTGTTTACTCATTCATAGGAGTTAATTTCTTAATCACCGAGTAAACTGAATCGAAGTGCATCAGCTTCCAGGTTGCCTATACCACTGCCAGCCCTATCGGCAAAAAATCATAGGAACACATTATTCGTCGATTAAATTCAAACGTTTTCTCTGCTCAAATAGTTACAAGGCTCGTTGACCTACGAAAAACTGGCAATAAACAGTTGTCATGTTATATTTTCTTGGGTATTTAAAGATTTCATTGAAGATACTGGAATCTAACCCGCAACAAAGCTGTTTCTTGCATTATTTTGTCTAAAATTTTGCTTGGACAATACGTTGTTCATACGTTAAGTAACTAAACGAGAATGTCTACGCTGAAGTTACGCCTTCTACAGCCGTTACCTTATGATACTAAGTTTAATGTATAATACTATATATTGTCTAGATAAATACTTCGAAATGCGAAAATTAATCATTGCGTCAAAAAGCTCGCTGCAAGCTTGCTAACTTTAGTCTGAGATCTTACTTGACATTATGCCGGAGGAGATAATTATGATTGAGAGAACTATAGAGAAGACTCCACGAGCAAATTTTCAGTTTCTTTCGAAGAAATTTAGAAAGAGATGTAAAAAGTTAAGTATTATGTCTCATATGCTAGAGTAGATGAAATACCAAACAAATGATGGACGGATACGAACATAGAAAAGATAAGACTGACTTGTCTGGCCGCATAAACAGGACATGGATTTCAAATATCCCCTTTGTACCAAAAAAACTTTGGCACTGATCCACCGGCCATTTGATATCTGATTATTCATACTGAACCAACTGTGAAAACTCGGTGCCTCGGTGGGATTCGAACCTGCGACAGTAAGGTGAAGGCCTTAGTACAGCCAACGCTCCAATCATCTGAACTACGAAGCCCCACCGGACGACGCGAGTTTAATCCGATTTGGGTCACGTTTACCCACCCAACCTACTGCAACGTCTTGAATCCACCAAATCTGATACAAGAGTTGACTGCCCAAGCAGGATTACCTAAGTAATTAACCTAGAATCTACCAGCTTCGTGTAAGTCATAGATGAATTATTCAAAATCTGCCTAAGCATCTATGAATTACGTGAGCCTGGTAGTCAACTGGTAGATTCTAGGTTAATTACTTGGGTAATCCTGCTTGGACAGTCAACTTACTGTATCACATTTGGCGGATTCCAGACGTTGCAGTAGGTTGGACGGGCAAACGTGACCCAAATGGGATTAAACTCGAGTCGACCGGTGGGACCTCATAGCGCAGGTGGTTAGGACTTTGGTTGTACTACAGCTTTTACCTTATTGTCGTGGGTTCGAATCCCACCGAGGCGCCGAGTTTTTCACAATTGGGTCAATATGAATTATCCAAAATCTGTCAAAACCTCTATGAATATCTGATTAAATCTAATAGTTGGAGCTGCCGATCAACCTGTGTTATCCAATTAACTTTATGCACTCTGGTGCACTAGCGATAGGAACCATCATTTGGAAAGGAATGCCAGTCTCTACTTAAGGAACTGCATGCAAATTGACACTTGTTGTCTCCTCCTATTTTAAGGGATTCCCAAAAGCTTACCAAATGGAGTAAAATTAAACCAACTCTTCATTTTGTTCGCTCCAAATGCGTAGCTTCTTGGATTTTTGCAGTGTGGACGGGGATACCAGGAAAGGTACTTCAAACGCTACAGTTACCAACTATCAGAAACGGATTTTCACTACGTGAAAACTATACTTGAACACGTTGAAAGGCGGCCGTAAAGACATCAGATACAGGTTGTTTACGAGAAGGACAACAGATTTACGTGCCGAGTTCTACACTCTAACGATAGAGCTACTATTTTGGCAAAAACTGCCCTCCAACATGCGCTTGTTAGCTCAGATGTACTCAATTGTGATTGAACCAGAAGATTAACTTTCATCCACGCACATAAACGACAGCTAACGGTGACCGGATGATGTACAATGACGTTTGTCACACTAAAACGCCTGAAATCCCCGCGAAATCCACTCAAATGAGCCAGACATCAATAGATATATCAACTTCGGTGCACAAATAATATTCGCAAGGACAAGTTTTAACGAATGCGACTTATCCCTACTGATTGATTGTGTTTATTATAAGTTGTTGCCGAAATGTTAGACGCAGTCAGTAAGTTGGGTGGAATTCTCCGTTGCCCATGGCGCTGAGATGACATTGCCAGGTGACAGTATATGGCAAATAACAATTTCAGTGTTCCTCTTGGTTGAAGCTATTCCTCGATTATTCGTCGCTATTCGCGATGCGACTATCTGCGTCAGCTGTCCAGCCGCTGCCACAGGGGACAATGTATGTTGTGACGCCGATTTTTGGGACACAGATATATGCACGTGCCTGGGTTCGTGACTGGGATTAAAATAGTTAATATGGTCTAAAATTTGCCATGTATACGCGATAGTTATACTATATCAGGCGACGACATACTTTGTTGCCACGAGTTGGAACAAGCAGACATTACTTGTGAATAAATCAGTCCACAATTAGTCGCACTTACGGAGTAGCTATTGTTTTTTCTCTCTCCGTATCTATTTTTCACCCCGCCAGCGCATTTTACTAAGGTAATGCAATCACGACGACTGGAGTTGGGCATGGATGCAGTGGCCAACAATGCTAATTACAAATGGACGCGTGTCGCACAGGTCTTCGTAACCTAATTAGGTGCGTCAGGGATGATTTTGTTCTCACATGAGTGGAAATGCAATAAGAGCCATGTTAGGAAGACGTCCTTTCAGCCTGACTCCTCGTCATATCCTGTCAGGTCCCAACTCTCCAAACGTCGACTCTTGATATGTCGTGATAGATTCGAACATGGTTGAAAAACGTTGACTTCTCTTGGGGATGAATTCTCCAACGTTGGTCTCAATAAGTGCATGCATACGCTTATACTTATGGGAAGAAAAGGCAATCTCGAATAATATGGTCGTATTGGCCGGGCGTCTCAGAATCAGGTACTTTCGTCAATTTCAGGTGCCTGATACACTACGTTGCACATTATCTATAGCAGTGACAGACATGCTAGAAGGACATTTGTGACAGGCTTCATCTCTGTAGTCGTCACGGCAGAGGGGAGACTGGGAAATGGACTGAAACTCCCACAGCTCTCTTTTGTGTTTAGGCCGTGGAGGTTTTAGCAGTCGCTCCTGGGTCATTAAATTCTTACGATAAACTTGACTGCACTTGCCATCATCCGCTTTTGTAACGATTGTTACGGCAGTATCGTCGACCGCATCTTCTTCGGAACCGGATTGTGGTGCGTTTGCCTAAATGTCCAGATTAGGTTTTCTATATCTGAGTTCACTTGTGATGTAGGTTTGCCTCTTTTGTGCCGTTCACTCCTCTGCGTCCGGATTGCATGGCAGAATTAGGAAAGGGTCATATAATTGTCGAAGGAGGTTGTCCCGTGTGGCAGACTTAGCGTTTACCTGGTTATGCGCTTACCCCTTCAACTGTGGATTTATTGAATCCATTCGCTCAGAATCTGCGTAGCGCTTTACCACATCAGACAACGATCTCATTATCTGCACAGCCTTCGTCTGTTCTCGCAAACAGGTATGTAGTCGTTTTTAGATCACTTCAGCGTAGTGAATTTCGTAAGAGCTAAACTGGGCCCAGTGGCTCGGCCCATGTCAGGAAGTTTTTGGTTTCATGGGCAGATGTAGGACGGTTGCCTCAGGTTTGTGAACCTTGTACCACTCCTCTTAAGACAGAATCGACTGCGTCAGACCCACCGTCCCTGTATGGAAGTGCCTGTCAGACCTGTGGAAAAGCTCGACTTGATCTGGCCTCTCTGCCACCCCAATGATGTTATAGGCATAACTTTTGGCAGTGAACAGACGCTGGAGTTCTTCACTTTGATCGCCCGTCTACCGGAAATATTCTTCAGCCACACAGCAAGAAGGTCGCCAGCAGTCGCGTTTGTGACGCGACGGACGACCAACCTAGCGTAAGATCACACATGCATTGGTCGTCCTTCTAGGTAGCATCGATCATACACATCCTCACAGTATCTATGCATAAAGCCGCCGGAAGCGTGTGGTTGGTTATTAAGTAGACATCAGGGCAAACGGAATTCCAGGTTTGTTTCCCGTTTGATGACATACTGGTTCTAAACATCAAGGCGTGTAAATTGCGAAAATCAGCATTTTATGATCTTTAGGAAATGTATTTCTTTGATGAAACTTCGCTTTTCGCCTCGAGTCCGCTAGATTCGGCGAAAGCTGTCGGACATACATCCCCCAGGTGCTTGTAGACGCTCCAGTTTAACTCCCAGATCTCTGCCTGGAAACTAACTTTTATTCCTCCAAATGATACACAGGTATCCCTACGGGCTCATATTTGTACCGTTACCTATCAGAGGCGGTCATGCAAAAACTAGACGATATGGCACTTTTCATGTTTAACACACAATTCTGACTGCGAAGTATAGATGAAATGTCTGTTATCATCAAGAAAAGTCGACCAAATCTGCTCCATACAAATCACAGACCTGCATTCCCAAGGTTTAAGTTAACTGTCAAGACGGACGTCGATGGAGGGCCCCCAATGCTGAATGTTCGCGTACGTCAAAAGCCTGGTGGAGCTATCCAGGCACCGTTTAGCAATGCGCACGTATTCAGAAGGTAATTTACATTTTAAGAGAAATTATCCCGTCTCTCACGAAAGGGAATTTAGTAAAAAACCTTCTGGGCCGAGTCAAAATGCAATGTTCTGACGAAGAAAGTTATCCAGCAGAAGTAAAATACTTTTTCAAACTATTATCCCAAATGGGTATCCGTACGACTTTACACCTCAATGATTAAAACAACAGCAACTCGGGAAATGGTAATTCTAACGATACGATCCGCAGAGACATCAAAAATAACCGCATAGAAAACTATTCCATACGCTAAAAACGTATTACAGCTTGTCGAAAGATGACCCAAAATATAGATGAGATACAATTAGCAGACCAACCGGCAACTATCTTACGCACTGAGCTCGTGCACTATAAAGGCAGGGTTGATAAACATCATAGAAAAGCTGAGGTCTACAAAATTCCATATGACAGCTGTGACGTCCACTTCTGTAGCCTAACTGGAGAAATCTGTCTCAACACGTATACGCGAACACCAGGTGACGACGAGAATCGAGAAAATATATTTTAGGTGAAAATACACACTAGACCTTTAGTAAGAATTTGTTGGTGCACGCCCAATGCGGAAACTCCGTCAGCTCCTGGAGACAGCACACTCAAATGGAGCATGCATTAAACCTCATACCGATTTAGCTGCCACGTGCAAAATCCCCAAGGAAGAATTCAGACGAGTACGACCAATCACGAAAGGACTGCAAAACGAAATTGACGCGCATCTGTGCAGACGTCGGTTAGTCGTGAAATCCTTTTATAAACAAGGTTAGGTAATCAGTTTTTTGTGCATCACTCATAGTCTGGCAACAAGTTGGGGTCTAATCACAAACATTCACGCAATAAATATTATAATTTCTCAAGGAATTTAATCACTTCCTAATTAAATTCCTCGGATGCTGTTCTTGAATACATATGTGAATACAGAGGATTATTTTGTTGAAGTAAACAGGGCTCAAATGGATGGCAAAGTTGACGGACAGTCCGATCCTGGCCAACTTATAATAGCATAAGGTGATGAGCAAAAATATGGGTAGGTTAATGCATAACAGTTTCGGACTAATTCTGTCTTCATTCAGTCGGTCATAACCTTGGCCACCATCCGGGACCATAAAAAAACAAACATGATTTCGTACCCGGCCAGATGGCCCACAGACTGTAACCAGTGGGTGCCCCATGGGCACTTCACGGAAAAGAGGTCACCAGTGCCTTGTCACCTGATATTGAATGTCGTTGCAAATCACATGTTTGCTCATACATGAATGAAAACACAAGGTTTTACTGTCTTCTCATGATTAATTTGCGTCAGTATATTCACATTCTTCGTCGTCATCCCCTACTATCATAAACTAACCGAGTTTGGTCTGGCAGGCGGTTGTCTGTTCATGACCTTTATCACCCATCCGGAACTTGTTTGCTTCACAAAGGCAATGTATTGATGTGCGGGCAGTCTTGTATGAAGGAATACCTGAGTTGCAAAGTTAGGAAATGCGAGGAACTGACGACTTCAGTTAAATGATATGGTCAACTATGGACGCACTCTGTTGACAGTCTGTTCCGCATGCGTGTACGCTTGTGTATCTGGTTCCAGATGGTGCTCGGGGTTGTTATTGTCAGAATGAAGTCAAACTGAACACTAAAGAGTTATGCATTATCCTCCCTCACCATCTCTGATGCATATGCAACGGAACAGAGGAAAATCCCGGCTAGAGTAGAAATGAGTTCATGTTACGCGTCATATGCATACACTGTATGAACTTTCCATATGCTGTACAATTTATGGCTTTCGAGAAAACTAGAATGCGGTTCTTACTTGCTGTCAATGCCTTAGTTGACTCAGATGCGAGGAGGTCCGCCCATTGGTGCTGCAAGTTGACAAAGTTGTTCGTGTGCCATTGCGTGAAGGAAAGTTCAACTGCTTCATGCGTCTCCGTCTTTAACAGACAGGCTCGTGAAATGCGAACATCAGGTTTGTCCTGTATGCGAGGTTGTTCAACATTTGTATATCCGACCATTTTGATCATTAAATGAGTGAAAGTAAATATGATCAGTCAGTCTTGAGCTACGGGCAGTTATTGTTACTTAAGGAAACTGAACTACTGGAAATAGTTTGCTGGCTGTTCCGCAGTCTAGTGACAATGACTAATCATTTGAACGTGTTTGGTCAATTAGGCATAAGTATGTTTACATTATTCAAACTTATACCAGCACTTTAACTGGCAGTCCTACGGACCTGAAAGTACGAGGCAAATAATCAAAATATTTAACACAAAATATTCATGAGCATTCACCAGTGTAATATATACTAACACAGACGTATCATGGAATACATTCGCGGAACTTCATTTATGAACCCATCATTTGGTGTCAGGTTTGGGTCATTGATAAGATTTTGCGTGGGGAAAACCGTAAGGTTGTTCAATTTCGCATAAATGTCGAAAACCTAATAATACGCTAGTTTGAATCAACCCACATACGGAGAGTAAACATTGTGGCAAATGAGATCTTGTCTTGAAAAGCCGTAGTCCATTGATCCGAACCTTAGCTGTACGGTATAGTGTCGTATTTTTCTACCAAGTTTTAAGCAAGGCTGCTTTTAAAATTATGCTTAATATATTATCGTATTGATTTTCCAAACAACCTTAACTGGTTGTACTTTTAGCGTTCTTTATAGCTGTTATAAAGCGGGTAGAAGCAGCTACCAAATCGCCATGAAATATTTCGACAGCACTAAGCCCTGCTGTTTACGCTTCTTTTAAATGCATATCGAGAAATTTGCTTCAAGTAGATATTGATACGAGCGAGGAAAACAGCAGTAATGCCGAAAGGATAAATTCAACGGGTTTATTAATCTGGCAACATACCACTGCGGTAATTGTTTTAATCAACTCCAGACGAACGGACTTGACTACACCAACGTCTGCTCCCCGGAAGTGCACTGATGCACGTTCATCACTGGTCGTCACCCAAGACGATTGGCGTAGAAGTATCAACTCAGAATTTCCGCGATCCCCAAACAGCTGTACCTCCACGCTCACAGTTGGACTTTGGTATATAACAGTGTCACTCCACACGTCTAGACGATACGGTATTCCCACTGCTGGTTCTAAATCTTAGGGAAAAATCGAATCTTATTATTAACAGACCGACCGCTGATATATTTCGTTCAAAGTCAGTAAAGAGAAGAAGTTGCTGTAAACGCAGACTACGCTTTCTGTACATACAGTTCCTTGTTTCAAAGAATCGCAGTGGTCATACTACTGGTTGTTTCATTTTCTCTGAGGAAGATTAATTTTGGCCAATTTAACTCCGGTGTTTGTGCCTATTCTTCCGCACTTTATTCTTTGTCTAAGTCAGGTTAGCCCATGAGTGATTGATTGCATTCGCAGAGAAAATGATACCACCATTAGACCTAAGGTCCTCTGAAAACGTACGTTACAGATGCTTGCTTTAACATTATTAGCATGATTTTGCATCGATTTTACGGTGAGCCTGGCCTGGGTGAGAAATATTGTGGTTGCCAGTTCCACCTTATGCATTCCCAACTGGTAGTCAAAATATATGGAGTGAAAGACCTTTCACTAGCAATGAGCACTTGCTCAGCTTGTTGTGCGAGTTCCGTTGGGAGTACTTTCCATTTCTGCCATATGGAGGTGCGGGAATTGAGCAGGTCATTATGAGATCGGTTTTATTTGATTAATATATTCTGTATGAAGATGGATAAAAGCAGTTTCTCTACAGGGATTCGGTACTTCGAATAAGTGGATATCTAGAACTATAAAATTCGCCTATTTAACACAAATGTCAGTTCATTTCGAATTCAGTAATTCCTATACTGCTTTTTGCAAATTCTGAAAGAGCGCATTACACTTTGGCTAACATATTTTTCAGTCGGACGCTCGTCCGTTTGCCATATTTTATCCTTGCTAACTAGACGAATTTTGTCCCCAATTCCCTAAAGTGTTCTTTTGCGTTTCGAGTGTATGCACAAACAGCCACTGTTCATCACGTCAACAAGTACAGGCCATCTCAACAAATGTGTTTTAACTTAACAAGCGATTCCCCTCTTGTGGCTTCGACATGCTGTAGCTTGTGTAGGTCCGTGGTATACGACTGGCAATTTATTTCGAATAGAATTTAAGAGCGGAGAGTTTCGTATGATTTATATTAGTCTGCAGCATTCTGCTTCTAGTTCGCAAATAACCTGACAACTCGAGCCCATATCTCATTTCGCACAGGCCGGAACATTCGGGCTACTCCACACGCAACGACGCCTATGGCATTAACAGGAGTTTAGTCAACACTCACCTACTTACTCTTATCAAGATGGTGAACTATTAGAGTCAATCTGCTTGTGTTTATTTCGATACTTTGTGCACCCTACAGTTTAATGTTTGGCCCAAAAGTTTTAAGTCCGTGTTCCTTTGCGAAAAAAGGAAATGTTTTATCCTCAAAAAATATTTGTGCAATTTTTAAAGGTTGTTTGGGGTAGGTTAGAAATAAAGAATTAAAAACTCAAGTCTGACACAAATTTGAGAACAATGTGTTTTACCTGTACCATCTAAGACAATAATAAGCACCTAATCTCACAGATGTTGCAATCTAATTCTAGTTTGAAAAAATTACCATCAGTTATCCTTCTTCAGCAAATGGATTGGACTGTAATAGAGGCTACAATAGACTCTCCTCGATATGAATACGGGCCAAAAGACGAAATGACAGAAAATATATAGCTGAAGGCATTCGAAGAGCGAAAACATTCCAATTATCGTAGGATAGAGGGCATCGGCTCTGCTCAACATTTGATAGTGCACTTTGGTTCATAGTGCAAATACCTGTACCATTGTATAGCAATAAAGGAAATCAGCGGCCGGTGTTAGTTCGGGGAATGTGCATATTTATATAATAAAAGGCAACCAGGGTTCCGATGTTTTCCAACAAGTTTCAAATTGTTACGATTACATTCACTTCAGCTGTTGTAATCAGGGGCTGTGTTCAATTAACACTTAATTTTACTCCTATGTTTCTTAGAAGCGTGCACCTTTTCCTATATTTCTCATTTTGACCATACACACAAATTGTCAGGTCCGCATTCGCGCGAACAAATTCTGAGTCTCATACATGTGAACCTCCGTTAACTTTGTAACGATTTAGGCTGCAATTCACTTTTCGAGTGCTTTACTTTTCACAGAACGGCGTGAAATTGCTCAGGATTCATTCGAAACCACGCTCTTTGATCCTCGTCTATGTCGTTTTAAGTCTCTTCTTAGCACGTTATTAAAACTGTGTGATTCCTGTAAACGGAATGCGTTCTACATGTGCAGTGCAAGTGCTTTGTAAAAAGTACTCTCTGAAGTCGTACGCTGCCTACCCCTTTTGTCGGGCAGCGATGTGCTGTTAGCAGCAGAAGAGGCTTTCGGACGCACGTTGATTGCAGCGTATTCGAGCGGAAAACGACAAATACTCGTGCCTTCCGTCGCGTCCTGACCGGCGATCCAAGCATTGCAGGGCACGTTATAGACTCTCCCGGAATCTAGTATTTCTAAGCGGACGTTGCGCAGGAACAAAGGCGATTTTGTTCTTCCTGCCTCAAGATTTCGGATCTGTGAAAATGGATAGGGGAAAAATTAGAAGAGGTGGCGTCTACATTATTCATTCTTTTTCTCACGAAACACATGAAACACACAAGTTCCATAACATGAAAAAATGCTTTTCAGTTACAAAGGGAGGCTGGACGTAAAGTAGATGTGCTAACTCGTGAAATGTTAACCGAAATTCTGAAATGAGTTTTCGGCTCGAAAAATAGCTTATGTAGAGTTTAAGATTAATTATCGTTCATCATAATTCCAACACAGTTTAGTTACGTTAGGATGCCAGCTTTCGGAATAATTTATTTCCGGCCGCCTGCAAAAACTAAACTCTGTAAAAATGACTTCTTGAGTAGTATACATTTTACCATATTGATTTTCGATGCCCTTATAAAATCAAGTATATTTCGTAGTAAACGTGCATGAACATATTCATTCTTTTAATCATTTGGAAGAAACTTACGTCTACTTCAAATTTTATACTAGAATAACTGTTATAATTCGGTTTTAAATAGTTTCAAAGTATGGCATTTTTCAATACCACTAGATGCCCGTTCGTGAAACGTGCTTCTGCATCTAAAACTGTTCCTTGTAAAGTTTACAATATGGATTAACTGCACCGCTTAAGGTTATGAATCTCATATGGTCTCTTTTGAATACGTTAATGAAATGCTTGGTTTTCCGTACATGGAAAATATACAAATTGTAGTTCGAAAACCATGAATACAAGCGTACGTGCAGGTCGTGCTCAAAATTATTCGGGAATCGGAGAAGTTTGTCTAAAACCAGAATATAACCTTCCCTCCAGTAACAAATCTGAAGAAGACGTAATTTTAATACAAATGATTAAAAGATTGCATATTGTTATGCAATATATTTGAACTTAAAAAGGCATCGAAAATCAATATGAAAAATGTATACTTCATAGGTAGTCATTTTCTAGAGTGCTTTTGCAGGTGGCCGGAAAGAAATTCTTTTGACAGCCGGAATCCTGGAATAGCTGAATTATCTAAGGATTATGCTGTATGCTGATTAATATGAAAACTTTATGTAGGCAATCATTTCGATTCGACAACGCATTTTAGGATTTTGGTTAACATTTCATTAGTTTACACAATTACTGTACCACTTTGCCGATTTTCAGCTAAGCCAATGCCAATGAATGAGACACAAGGACATCATCAAAATAGGACTGTAACCTAGGAATAAGATAGATTTCGACGGTGACTTGTATGAGACTTTCTTTGAACATGGTTTTAGTAGTGAATTAAGCAGGAAGACCTAACAGCCTGCTATCTTTATGTATTCATTGTCTTCGTTCCATCGCAGGAACAAAATGTTTACTTCTGATTCTTCTTAAGTTCCGAATGCAGACCTATTCTCTGGTTTCGAGACCTTGTGTCAGAATGCAGTTGTATTTGGTAAACAGGCTGTTATATTTGCTCGACTCGTTTTTATTGTTGCTGTAAATGCGCTGAGGCCGTTGATAATGCTGACAGGTCCAAGAATTGCTAGTCCTCCAAATCAATTCTGTACGATTATTATAAAGATAGATTTTGTCATACTACGTTTCGAGAATGGAGTATCACTCCTCCTGTTTTTAACTGTTTGAAATTCAATCCGACAAATATTAATTTTTTTCACCAAAAACGAACTTTGTAATTTTTGCACAATTAGGTTGCACAAAAAGAGGGCTGTTAAAGAAGGGTTTTTGGGCTAGTAATTATTATAAACGAAAGTAATTTATCCGCAATGTGTATCCAAACTATGTTCTCAGGCGACAGTTGTTGGTAATTTAGATGCTGATTGATCAGTCACAACTAAAACATCAAGTCTGACTCCTCGAGAAGCGCTTACCAACAAATCTAGAGAAAACAAACCATCAGTTTCTGAATTAGCTGCCAATACTAACTTTATGCGCGAATTCATAATCCAAAGAACGAAACTAACATGTCTGATGACACTATGACAGCTATCATTGGGTGATGCATTGGTCCAGTGTATGCCCTACTCCGAGCACAATTTACACTGTGCAGCTCTGTTCAATATAGGTGGTAGTCAACCCATCGGACTACTGATTTGCGATTTCCCGAGATTTTCTTCAACATCAGGCGGAGAGGTAAATTGTTCCACTGACTCGTGCATTAGCCCCTTCAGCGCAGACAGCAGGTCTCTCAATCTCTTCATAATGATTCTTCCAACATTTCCGTGCTCACTCATTTGCAAGGCGTGCTAAATGTTCTGTTATTTTACGAAGGCCGACTTCTGACCAATAAACGGTCATTGCGCATTCGATTACTTAGTGATATGCGAGCCCATCTATGATATTTCCATACTTTAATACATTGAGGAGACAAAATATCTAGGCTCCAACGGACTTTGAAAAGTGACTAAAGTATATTCTTGTCGGATACATATTAACCAAACGCTCAATCCACCGTTATCTTCTTTCTATCCTGCACCAGTTTTTCCTACTTTCGGCTTAAGCCTCGGTGCACGCATGCGTACAATAGCCGGCAGATATCAGAACCGGTAGTAAAACAACACCCAACTAAGTATACCTGAGACTTTAAAACTGAAATTAGAATTAGTAAGATGAGTTAATTGAGAATATATTAAATACCTCGCATTTTGTACAGTTACATCAACAAACCCCTTAATCACAAAAGCTTGTTTTTTAGTTTTGGTACAGATACGTCTCGCCTCCTTTCCTGTGCCACACATTTCTTCATTACAGCCCAAGTTGCAGTTAAGTATGTTGCGTTCCCATTATTTTTGCAGTCTTACTGCTACTGTTGCGAATGTGCGGACACATAGTTGCATTGAGGGTACGGTTCAGTGGTGTTCTTTTGCTTCGTTACAATTATTTATGGTTGTTGGGACGTTCAGCTTGGACTCGGTTTCCGTGGTATTTGCGCTGCGCTTTCTTCAACTCCGCCAGTCTAGGTAACGGCGCGATGCTTACGAATAAGTCAGTCATTTCAGGACCCGATAAGAACAAATCCAGGAGTCGCGAGCGTTGCTATACTGCTTCGAGAATCACTTTGTTCAGAAAGATAAACCGGAGGAATCTCGACAGCCCTATTCTTGACAGTTAGGCATGACGTTCGCTCTCGCAGTCACTGGCACATTTTGAAGGCGTACAGCCGCTCAGAAGTTGTCGAAGAATTGGAGTATATAAAACTATCAGTCGATGTCTGCTACTGCTCGCTGTTTCCGCAATCGTACAAAACGAATTTGCAGTAGTTTTATTTAGAAGTACTACCGAATGTGTTAATGCGTCTTGGTTCAAGTACCATTAAACGGTGCTTCAACAGAAATTACCGAGGTGCTATGCGATTTCTTCTCACGAAACTGACCTAAGGCAGATTGAAATCGAAGTATTCTCGACCTGTTTTGGGGTGTGGCTTTCCGCCAATAACAATGGTCATCGCGGTCTCTCTTCGGTTTTTGAGAATACTCATTTATGACTGCCTGCGGCTGCATGCTTAAGCTGAAACTCCGAAACAGAAGGAAAGATCTACATGGTATCTAGCAGCTTGCTCGGATCAACTGGCTGCCTACCCATCCCCACAACTGAGTCGTTGGCATTCATTACTAATTAATGCAGTAAAATCGAAAGCGTCGATTTATGTCCAAACTACCTATCCGCTCAACTTAGCATTCGCAGCTGCCTCTATGTGGTTTGCAAGTAAATGCAATTGAAAAATAGATACGACACAAATTACTATCATACATGGTAATTAAACGGCTGCATCAAAATTGCCTTCCCGTCCGAGCTTCCAGTTTTTGGTGCTCCATACTTTACAGTTTTAATATTTCATTTAAGTCGGATAATGTCCTGTAGACCCCCTTATGAGAGCGAACTCAGCCTTTTATCTTGATGGGACCCATCTGATAATCCACACAGACTATGAATTTCTGCGCATTCAACATGGTTTCTCTTATATTAAGTCATTGGTATGAAAATTGCGACTTCTACTGCATAATTGTTAAAAGTAGCCTCGATAGCGCTGAATAGTAAGGGTACCAACGTTAAGCCCTCGGATCCACACTGCAGTTCTTGAAGAGGGTCCTGTAAGTGAGTGTTTGGCTAGATCACAGTTGGTAGCCAGGAATGGGGAAGCGGACGGCGACCTTAAACCTAATCCTAAACTTTACCCTAACCCTCACCTTAAGCGTTAACCGTTGACCCTAACGGCAACCCTAACCCTAAGCCTAATCGAAATCGTAAATGCGACGGTAGCCCTTAGACATAGCCCCAACCGAAAAACCTTACCGTAATACTGAAACCTAATCGTGCGCTCAAACCCTAACCGTAACCCGAAAACCTAAGCCTAAAGGCATAACCCTAACCCAAAAATCGGAAACAATCAACCGGTACCCTAATCCTAACCTCAAACATAAAACGGAAGCCGAATGTGTCATATGGGATTATGGAGTCCCACAAAATAGCCTCAATAAACACTTCTACCACCACCTGTAATACGGGTCCTCTCTACCGACTGCGATCTTGCCGAGTGTTTTATTGAGGTTTATGAAAGACCAGAAGATGACTGCTTACCTCGATCTCGGTTGGAAAGGGAACTCGTGGTGCTCGATAGACGAACGTTTTTTCAGATTCGGCTTCAAGGGCTGTATTGTTTGTTAGTGTCTCAAGAAGCAGCGGTCCAGTTGATGTACCATTGGTCCCGAGGATATTCACAGTCACTGGACCTCTTGCGCCAGTTCTTCCCCAGTTTCCTGCCCCCATGGCTATCCTATATTGAGCATCTGTAGTATAGAAGGGCGAAAGGCCAGCCGTTATATTTTGTTTGTATTCTCCTTTACTTTCCCTCCATTAATTGAGCAGCGGAAATGGTTGCATCTCATGCCTGACTAACCATGAGGCATCGAAGGCTCAGCGAAACTTCAACCAATTTCTTCAGGGAGAGTAAATAGCAATAATTAATTATACATCCTGAAGAAAGACAAACCGGGCTGCACTAAAGGGAAAGACAAGGAGAAGTGGGATGGTCCTATCCGCCGTCTTTAGTCAGTCGTACGAATTTGGAAGGCCCAACATTTATACTAAGGCTCTTCTGATCCTCTAATTAAGCGTCATATCACTTGAGTCATAGGATTGTGCCCTGTCAGCTGCTAACTAATATATTCAAAGTCCCATGCAAGCCGAACTTGAACACATGCCTTGATTACAGGATATAAACGGAATGCACCGTTTCGTCCCAAAAATCCCCGTTAGGAGTGTCGCAAAGAGCTGCATAGCGATGGACAATAGATAACCGAAAAGAATGATTGAAGTTAGTATGATCATTGCCCTCTTATTATTCCCTCAAGATATATCTAATTATCATCACTAAGCTACCACGCAAGATGGTTTTAAATAAGGATTTAAAACGAGATTGGAGTATTTCATACTGCCCAGTAATTGAAATGGGTTTAGCATATTCTACTATCGTTTTGTTAAATGAAGTTTATGCAAACGTATTTAGAAAGCTTATCAACCTTTAAAAAAGCTTGTAAATAGCAAACTAGACGCTGAAACTTTGCGTTTTTCTTCTTATGCGCAGAGAAGTCATGAGCTATAAGGTTAACAGAATCTCCGCTGGCCAGTGCCTATGGCCTATTTTCTCTGAATTACCAGTCTGTGAAAAACGAACGTATGCTCAAATGCATTTTGCGGAAGGGTGGAGTTACACACCTCTGTTAATTATGCAACAGTCCGTTGTTAAGGTTACGCCATAACATATACTGTGTTTCAGCCAAACACCTCCATGGACTGGAGCAAGCGTCACTTCCTCTAACAATAAGAAATAGCCCCTCTCCCAACAAGTACTTGCAGAATAGACTAACTAGCGCGTAGGTAAAAAAGATAATAGATTAACGACACGTATCATTTATGAGACTACTAAAGGGGGACGTTTTGCTAAATACAATTATCTTAAATAGACTGACTAGTCTTTCAAAAGTTATGCACGTGTCAGTGTAAGTTAACTCTGGGCGTCTAGGGGTCTCTGTTCTAACGTTATTCTTTGACAGCCAGTCGTGTATGAACCAGATCTAACAAATTTATTTTGTCTGATGTGAAGGAGAGTCGGGTTCATCAGAACAAGTCCAAGTTCACTAATTGATACTTTTATGCATACGAGAACATTTGTTAAAAATAAACTAATTCTACAATTCAGGCCCATTTTGCATACTGAGAACGGGAGAATGAGTCAAAAAATTCGCTTGTCGGTCAAGCATATTTAACAAAATATTTGTCATTTGAGAAGTATTAGAAACGACTGTTGAAAAAAAGTTTTCGCCTGGCTTTCAAAGAATAGAAAAACAAATATGAAAGATTTGTTCTGATTTGAGCCATCTGTCCGATTCATTCAGTTTACGATTTGCAGAAATGTCTGCTTTAACAATTAAAGTCAGTATTCAAGTCGCAGACATGAACTGTCGTACAGAACCTTTTACTGTTTGTTGTCAGTCATGTAAATGCTGTTGTTAAATAGCACTAAAATTCCGAGACTTGTAGCTAAGAATTGCACAAAATGTTGTTGCAGAATTTTCGCAATCAGAACACAAATGTGCTCTTCTTCAGTTGATTCCGTGACATGGTCTGGAGGATCAGCGAATGAAAAATGGGTAAGCAAGTTTGGCATTTCCTGATGAACAAAACTATTTGGCAGTGGGAGCAAATGCTTCAGATTAATCGGCCCCAAAGTTATCTCCTTCTTTCTACCTTAAATCTCTTGGGGACTTCAGTCGCTTTCTTTCTGAAGATGAAAATTTCAGCAAAGCATGACATTCCCGAAGGAAACGAGAAACGTGCGTCTTGATTCTGTAACAGGAATAGAGATACGAGAAATTCTGCAGAGTTCTGGCAACACGGTATTTGTCTACGACGGATTTGCATAGGGAATTGACTAACATGAAAAGGGTTGCGGTATTGAGATGGAAATCTATTGTGCAAAGAATACCTTTAGTTAATTCATAACACCTGTCTTTTTAATTGAACTCACTTTCTGTCACCTGGGGAAGCGTGTTGTCCCTTATGCAAAAAGCGGCTTACTCAAACAGATCCTCTGAGAGATCTTAAAAATAAAGTCAGACTTCGGAGGAAATACTCGAAGTTAAAATATATTACTTGTGCAAAGGGATTTGAGCAGTATACTTACCATTCATGTTGCACATTTAAGTTTTCGGAAGGTTAGTAAACGAGAGCTACATTTTCCCCGAAAGTCTGAAGTTCCTTTGGATATCATGCGTTTGCTCTACGGGCAGTTATTTCTTAAATGTTGACCTAAATCATGTCCTTTAACTATTCAAGCCGACTTGAAAAATGAAACATAATATAAAAGCTATAAGGTTGGGTTCGAAGTTAGTTGTACTGACATCATACTATAGGCTTATAAACGAATGAAGAGCCCTACACGGCATCTCTTAGGCACAGTTTTGCAGTCAGAATAGCAATTGATAAAGGCATTTTCAAAACCGAACCTGGAATGCATTTTAACAGTAAGGACGCTGACGTGACCTTGAAAAAAGACCCTCCAATAACAGGTGTAATTTAGGGGATATAACCTCGGAAGCCTTGATTGTCTTCAGATTTCTAGGCTCAGGTCAATTTCAATTAATATGAATAAGTTTAGGCATAATAAAATTGTCTGCAGGACTCATATGTTGTTAGTTTTTAGCCATAGAGACTGCCTAATCCAAGTTAAGACGAGTCTACTGAGGAATGTCCCGATTGACCGTACTTACAGCGGATAGACTGGTGCGCCGCATGTCCTCGGCAAAACACTGTAGGTAATTTCGTGTCAGCTAGGGCATCCGTATCGGCGGAGTATGGACGGTGAGACCCAAGAGCGATTTGGCTATCCATAGGAACATGGGGGAGGCAGAAGTTTACCTCCGGAACACGACTGTTATCCCTGAGCAACGAACTGATGGGAGTTTTCTCCGGAGGGTTCGGCTCCGGCGTCAACGAGATTGTGTCTTCGGCCTTAGAGAACGATTTATTGCACTTGAATACGCGTGTCCCGATCTCAGGTGGTAGTGTTCCGTCCTTGCTGCGTATGCCTCTTACTTCAATGCGGTCAAGGAACCAGTTGCGTGTTTTTTCTGACTTGTCCTGCCGCACGCGCACCTCAGAAATATGCTCCAGGTCAACGTCCTCAAAGACGAATATATCCGCCTGAATAAAAGCCAGCGATAAGAGTATGATACCCAGAGTATTGTAAAACGTTTGTAATTTGCCGTAATATTCTGTAAGTTAGTGTATTTATCTGCCGTCTGGAGACCCACGGACTTGACTTGATAAACCCACTTAGTCAGACCCTTATCAGGAGAGAGAGGACTACAAAGGGTTTCTTTCCATTTGTTCTTTTTCACCTTTCGTTTTACTGTAAAATAAGGAAATAAAATCAAGACGAGTCGTCATAGGTACAAGTGCTAAACAGACCTTCGACGGTTTGGAGTTAGTAGTGGATTGACGAGAGAGGCGAACAGGTGAGTACCAGGAAACAGTTCAGAAGACGACGATGCGATGGCTGGAACAAGGAATTTATTGGACTGACAGTTCGGATTGTCAGTCGGACCCATCATCAGGGACAGTCGCAGATAGGGGTAGTGGTGGCACAAGGAGTGCACTATTTATAGTACGTAACTGCAGTGGAGTCATATGCATATTATAATTAACAGTTCTCCCAGTCACTGCTAGGGGTCGTAATTGATGCGGCGATGGCTCGTCAGTCCGCGTCCGAGTCGTTAATTGTCGCGACTTCGTACATGCCTCCGGTTAACAGAGAGCTGGCAAGACGTGCAGTATTCCAGCACGGCAGGCGAATGATCTGAGTGATCCTACAAGACTGTCACTCAGGGACTTGCAAATACCGTCAAAGCATTGACCAAGAGAAGGCAAGGTGCTGCGAGTTCATGGGGGAGGACGGCACAAAGCGGCTTCAACACAGGGTGGCCGAGAGAACCCGCGAACAGAGAGCACCAAGCAACGCAACCCTAGAGAGCAAATTTCGTAAGCTGCCCGCCCCAGTGTCGTCAAAGGACGACATACTGGTGCACATGTCGCCAAAGGAGCTGACGGAGGAAGAAATGCAGGTGTTAAGGCATGAGGCCCCATTTAACACATGCGATGCCAAACCTGTCAATATGATTGCAGTAGTGGAGTCAATTCTCAGCCAGACGAAAGTGACAGACGAAACGAAGAACCTTATTCGACACCAAGTGCCATCCCTCCTCATGTCTCATAGGCCGCTCGACGTGCTTTCCAAGGTCTAGCGTGAGGCATCGAAGGACATCGGGGCCGACAACAACCTCGTTATATTGCCTGCGGACAAGGGGCGTTCAAAAGTCGTATTGGACAAAACATACTACATTCAGAAAGCCAAACGCTTGCTGAAGGATCGTGGACCCTATGTTCCGTGCGAATCCAACCCCATAAAAACGTTGACACACGAGATTAACGCGACGCTGTTGGCAACGTAGACCTCGGGTGCAATATTGCCAATCGACCAATGCATGGCGGGGGAGCAAGAAACGGTTCAAGAAACTGCACAAAGAGAGCGCTCCTCTCCGGCCAATCGTATCACTAAAAGGCACTCCGGCCTACGAACTGACAATGTGGTTGTTTCAACGTCTCATGTTTCTGACCACTGATATGAACACCACAGTCAGCTCTTCAACGCAATTATTGAAGAAATTTGAATGAGTAAGTCTCCTGCCAAGCGACGTCATGGTATCCTTTGATGTCATGTCCCTGTTTATTCCTATTCCGCAGGATCTGTCAGGCGAGACCATCGAATTACTCCTTCGAGAGAAATACGATGAAACAGATAATCGCCTCGGACACGCCCAAATCATCCAACTCCTGATGTTCTGTTTCAAGATGTACTTTAAGTTCGACGAAACAATCTACCAGTAGGTGAAGGGCACGCTGATGTGTTTGCCAATTTCGGTCCTAAAACGGTTGCAATCGCTGGTTTTCCGACACCACAGACCGAAAGTCTGCACACGGAATGTAGGTGAATCGTCGTCATCGAACAGGATCAGGTGCTGCCATCAAAAAAGGTCTCAACGCCGTCTTCCCGGACATCCAATTTAAGATGGATGAGGAAGAAATCAACCAATTGGCCTTTCAGGATGTCCTCGTTTACCGCAAAGATTATGGTGGTCGAAAAACCAAAGTGTTTAGGTAAGCGACAGATACAACTCAAAGACTTAACTTCAACAGTAACCGCCCAATTTATCATAAACGCAGTTGCGTAAGGGCGCTATAACGGCGCGTTGAGACGCACTCCAATGAGACGAAAGACAAAGTTACTGAATTGCAGTATCTTTGATAGGCGCTGAGAGCCAACGGCTACCCGCGCAACTTTGTCAACCAGTGCATACAGAAATAAAACCAGAGACAAAATCCAACCGGCCCTAAATTTTGGCGGCCTTTTCCGTACGTGAAGGACGTCTCGGAAGTCGTTGGCTGTCTCTTCACTCCACTTGGAGTTGGGGTTGCACACAGGCCGGAAGCAACCATCATTCGCGAGGTCATGAGGCAGAAAGACCCGCTGCCACGGCAGGAAACTTTAGGAGTCGTTTACCGGATCTGATGCAGTTGCGGACAAAGCAAATACATGGAAGAAACTGGGAGGCTATTCCGAAGGCGAATGGCCGAGCACGCAGCAGTATTGTGGCGGGGAGAAGCTAGCCCTTAGGTGGCGGCTTATTCCACGGGAACCGACCATATTTTCAAATTTGAAGAAGCCGAATTCCTCGCAAGGGGTGACAACCGCGGCAGCCGCGAGCTGCTCGAGCCATGGTTCTCAGGGCGGCAATCCATCAAATAGCGCAAAGACCTCCCGTTACCATATTCTATGCTAAAGTTTTCTCTAGGTAGGGAAATTGGTCACGTGGGGAGGGCGCGGGCGAAAAATAATCTCTGTGACAGCGAGCCAAATGGCCGAGCAATCTTCACGCCAGCATCCAACGCAGATGATGAAATCGTGACCATTATCGACTCGGGGGTTGACTGACGAGCCATCATCTCATCAATTGCGACTCCTAACAGTGACTGCAAGAACTGTTAATTAAAGTACTCATATGACCCCACGGCAGCTGCGTACTATAAATGCTGCCCTTCTTGTGCCACCAATACCCTTATCTGCGATACACACACTCCTTTGCAGCAGGATAAAGTCCCTATTAGTAAACATTCGGCTGCAGTGCAGTCCTGAAAAAGCTACATTTTATCGTTTCACACGTTTGTATGCCAGTAAATTATTGCCTTGTACATCTCCACTGGAAGCTTTCACATTTGCAATCTATTTCAAATCGCGTAAACCTTCTTCCTTGAGGAGTAGGATGTGTACTATACAAGAAGCCGCCTGGAAAATGGCCGCTAAGTAAACGTCTTGAAATAATTTGGATTGAAGTAATTAATTCGGTTTGACAATCTGTAGTATCACTTTGTAACAGAGCTTAAAACAGCAATTTGCAAGACGTTTTGTTGCAAGGAACGCTAAGATGTCAGTTTTTTCGACACTGCTCCAAAATTTGACTGTTGGGATTTAATGATGTCACAATTCGTACAAACAGCAAAATTCAGCCACAAAGAAGCTGGACTTCTATACAACGTCAGGTCGCTGACCACGCGTCAAAAATGTTAGTCTCGTTTATTTCTCTGCAAATGTTTTTATTTTTCAGCGGATCGTACGATTAGCTAATCTAAAATTTCAAACATTTGTTGTTTTCTTAGCATTCAACCGCTTTTTGGAGTCCACAGTCTTGCTGTTAAACATATCGCAGACGTTCTGTGTGTTATTAGGCATCCGAAGAGGATGAATCTGGTCACTTATTCAATGTACACTAATCACTGACTCAAGTATCATGAAACGGACCAGGTTCACATGATATTCAATAAAAAATGGGGTTCCGGTTGACTGAAAACGGTTGCTCTGAAGATAACGTAACGGTTACCCAAAACAATGAAAGCTAGCGGAATGCAGTGTGTTGGATAACGTGGATCGTAAATCCCGTTCTTTTGTTTAAAGCCATTTACCGAAGTAAAGGGAAATCCCCACATACGAGCATCGTGACCTTACATTGCTACCAAACAGACCGATGAAGTATGTTATTGCTTATAAAATGGATTCTACTCGCAGGTGCACTACCGAATCCCAGAAGATGTATGGTCCGGTGCAATATCTCGATAATTAGGACTGACCGTCTTATCATTTGTGCGGCCCTGAGCTTTGGGATTAGAGTGTTAAATAGACAAAGCTTGGAATAAGTGCCTACGCCATTTGATGCCGAACATTACAGAAGTCCTATCGTCCTCCATGGTCACACTGATGCCAAATAGAATTAAACTACAAAAAGGAGAGGCTTTTTAAATAATAAACTTGTAATTTTCTCAGGCATCTGCAACTAGGGAGTGTTGTACATAATCCGCGCAATATATACATTCATTTCTAATATCTGTCCACCCCTTCGACCAAATAACATAAATTATTCTAACTTTCAGTCGGAAAGACACACATGGAAGAAAAGATTAGTATGAAAATTTCAAAAATCAACACGCCATATTAACTAGTTAGCCCTCTTTGTGAAAATGATATAAATTTAAGCCAACGGCATAGATAACGATGTTAGGTGTTCATAACCTAATCTATGGAAACAAGCTGATTTAATTAGGGTTTAGCAATAACTGAATGGGAAACACCCTATGGTGGTTATGCAGTTGAGTGCACTGGGTCTCATTTAACCGTCAAATCATTTTTTAATCTTCAATGAATGCCTTAATTAAGTATTTTGTGGTCTGGAATGTAATTAAGTTAGGCTTTAATTTGTGAAAAGTAAATTACCTTCCCGCTTTCAAATTTCTTCCGGTTCGTCTCTGATTTTTCGAGTTTCCTTTCCACAAATCGGCCAGACTCGTCGATAAGGCTTAAAAAGATGGCGGCATTCGCGTTTTTTGGGGACGAATCCGCAGTCACTACGGTCACCTCGTAGGTGTAAACTGATTTTTTTCTTGACACCGGTGACTGTTCTGGCCGAACCAGACCGAGCCGTAGGGAATGGCCCCGTTCTCTTGAGAGATCAGGAAATGAACCCGCCAGGAAAAGCTCCGTTTCGATAGGCTTACCCATCTCGTTACCGGTCAGCCATCGCCCACAATCGAACCTGTAGATAGGGGGATTCTGAAGGCACATGCAGAGTGTGCAAGTATTCGTTAGATGACTTGGGTAGCAAATTAGTTTCATTGTTAACAGGTGCTTATCTTAAAAAATGCTTGGTGGACATGCCAGATTTTATATAATTCGTATTGGCCCTTTTGTGAAAACTCAGCGCCTCGGTGGGATTCGAACCCACGATAGCAAGGGGAAGGCTTTGGTACAACTAACGCTCTAGCCACCTGAGCTACGAGGCACTAAGGTGACTGGAGCGTTGGCTGTAATAAAGCCTTCTTCTCGCTGTCGCGGGTACGAATCCACCAGAGCCGCCGAGTTTTTTGACAATTGGGTCAATATGAATAATTTAAAGTGCGTAGAGAAGATAATGTGATTGTTGAATTACGATTAAGCATTCAAACGTCTAGATGTGATGCTTCAAAATTGCAGAAGTTATGCATTGATAAATGCTGAGATGTCCCTTTATGAGGTCAATTAACCACAGTAGTCCCCGCGAATTTTTTAAACGGGATGAACCCACACTTGTAAGGCTATGCGGACTTCCTGAGGTTTACAATATGGGTATTCCGTTGCGACCAATAGACCCCCTGGGGACATCGAATAACATAATCTTAAAGTGGTTATTTCACCAATCTCCCTTAATTATAAGGAATTCTGAAAATTATTTTACAGAAAATGAGTTCCTAGACAAACAAAAAGAATTAACATTTGCGGTAGGTGAGATAAGCGTTTCATTATATGTGGTCTCGCTCTCCACCTCGAGTCGGTTAGATATAGCTGGACGCTGCACAGAATAAATCCCTCAGGTTTACGTCACTGATTTGCCTGCTGACGCTTTTTACAACCACTAGGTCTTTGTTTAGAGGCCTACCTTTCCTTTTCCAAACCATATGTTTGACAAATGAAAGGCGCTGCTACTGGCTCGCCTATATCCGGCTTCTGGCTGAAGTCGTAACGCAGAGAGCAGAATCTACCGTCGGTGGTCTAACTAATGAAATTTCGCGGTCGAAATCTGAGCGAGGAGTACGCCATGCATTTGATGCTGTTATTTGTGTTTATCAAAATGATTTGAGACACTGAAAGCCACTTACTGAAGAGGGATTCAATTCAAATCAGTTTCATTAAAGGAAAGCAGGCCAGATTTGAGCGAAATCTACCCCGTCGTGACATCCGGATAATTTCCTACGCTACAGAACTTTGCACATCGATACTACATGCTTATGAGCATTGGTCTGTAAAAGAAGATAACTCCAAACAGGAGAAGTATCAAATAAATCTTGTCTGGAAAAGGAAAATTGAATATTGCTTCCATTAAAATTAGGCAGGGCGAGTTTGACTGCTTGCTTTCTGTTAAAGAAATAAGGCGTCATATCAGATTATAACATTTTTTTATAAATTTATGGTGATTCGTGCCGCAAAATTTAGTAATAAACTTCCTCGACAGTAGTTTGTTTTGCTACATCGAGAACTACTGAGCGTAAAGAGATATAAATTGAGTACGCGCGACATGCTGCTACTTTTTCGTGTCACGCCGTACGATAAAGATGTTGTACAGTGTATTTCAGCAGTCGACTATGCAAGCATACGAAAATTATCAGCGAAAGGGCTGTCGCATGAGTCGTTGGCATGCATTTATAATATTAGTAAGGCTACTCGGTGACGAACACTTAATGAGAGGACCTTAAACTGGCAAAGTTGAGAGATCCGGGCTGATGATTTGAAGAAAAGGATGGTCTCATTGGAACAGGTTTATTTAGATGCTGACGTTTCGAAGAGCTTTGTCGACTCCCCATTGTCATAGCGTAAAGTAAACTTAATCAACCAGAAATTTCATGTGGAATGGTGCGTCGGTCGGCCTTATGCGGATCGATTTTGCTGTTTCACTGCCTCGGCCTCTCGGTGGATGATTGGCGGGCGTTTTATCAGTATGCTTTGTGAGTCACCGCTTCGTTGGGGGGGGGGAGGGAAGATGATTAAACCTTCGTCGAGTGGTCGGTCTGGTGGTTCTACTTCCTCGCCGAGTAGACTCGCCGTCGGCCTGTCTGTGTATGGACTTTTTAAGTTCAGTGTAGTCTCTTGGCTCTGGGCTTTACGGGCGTGATGACGTAAGACTTCATGGGCTGTGGGAAGGTCCAGATGCCTGTTATTGGAGTTGGTATCGGAGTAGCAAGCCTCAAGTGTTAGCCGCTCTGCCTTTGTGTTGTCTCGGCCTAAGATGGTAGCTCTCTGGAGATCGAAAGTATGCCTCGTTTCTGCAACGTGTGTTGCTAGTTGAGAGCTTGGATCTAGCCTCCGAGTCGCGGAGGCGGGTCTGCTACTTTCTCCCGGTTTTCCCAGCATAGTTACAGTCGCCCACATTGCAGTTTACTTTGTATACAACTCCTGAAATTTCAGTGGGTAGAAGTGCGTCCTTCGGTAGCATCAGACGGCGCCCTAGTGTTGCCTGTGGTTGACGGGCTGTGCTTATTCTGGCGGATTGCAACAACCGAGACAGCGCCTAAGAGATCTCTTTAACACAGGCAATAGCCTTCCAGACTTCGGTTCGTTGCTAATTTGGTCGTCTTCTGTGCGCTCGGCGCGTGCTTCTCTCGATAAAATGTCTGGGATAAACACTGGCTGCAAATAGGTTCTGACGGTACAATCGTCCGGCCCTTTTATCTTCTGGCGTGCTGCGAGGTGTTTCGACTCCTTAGAATAGAGCTCGGACAAGCTACATTTATAAGACAGAGTATGCTTGCTTTTGAAGTGTAGGATTTGCATCGTGTCGGTGGATTTTCTGAATACTGTGCTTTGCAGTTGTCCATTTGTACACTGGCGCACAAGCACGTTAAGGAAGTGTACTTAGTTGTTTGTTTCTGCTTCCATCATGCATTGGATGTCCGGGTCAACCGGGTTCAGTAGTTCTCTTAGGTGCCCAATGTCAGTTGTTTTGACAACGACGGAGGTGTCATCGACATAGCAAGACCAGAACTTTGCTTGATACTTGGTGAACACCAAGTGTTCTACTCGTTGAGGAATTACTTTATCAATTAGGACTGACAGAGTGGAGCTCATAGGATTGCCCTGAATTTGTTCGTACATTTGTTCTCCAAAGGTAAAATAGGTCAACTCGACTTTTCCGAAGAACCTCTCCTTGAGATTTCTGTACGCGGCATCCAGCTCGATGTAACAGTTGATGCATGATTCGTCTGAGTGCATGGTCTCTCCAGGCACTCTCGGCATTTTTTGGAGGGACACATAACGACAATGCCAGTTTTCTACCAAACGAAAAAGTGTCCGGTGTCAAGGGTGTCCATGACTACTTGAGACAGGTGGTCTCGCCTCTTCACTGCCAACTGTCGTTCGTGAATGCGTGTAGGGGCGCATTTTCCAGACTGGCTGCAATAGACGGCATCACATGCATCACAAGGGATTTTGTAAACGACTACTTTTTTGCCCAGATAGTTAACTCTATCTTTAGGGCGCACGAGCTGAGTGCGCAAAGTATTCGTCGGTCAGTGCGCCACCAAAAGTTGGTGCTTCCTTAAGTGTCTTTCAACGAGTTCAGACACATTTTTAATGTAAGTGTTCACTACGTTTTTGATTCGGATGTGTGATTTGGATTATCTGGTTCCTTTCTCTTTTACTCTTTCGGCCTCGGGCATCGACGCACAAAATCTCTGGAGTATTCACTCCGCAAAAAAACTTCTCACAAGAAATTTTGTTCATCTTTGTAGCCTTCTTCATGGGAACAATGCGTTTTTGCTCGATTAAGCAGACTGTTGACAGCACTCCGTTTGTGACGGATTGGCTGATTGCCCTCGAAAGGTAGAATGATTTACGGTAGACCGATGTACGTAGTGTTTCGTCGGTCTTTCGCTGTACGAGAACATCCAGGAAAGGCAGTTTTCTGTCGATTTCTTTCTCGAGTCTGAACGTAATCCTCGGAACTGTTGAGTTTATATTGTTGTGGAGCGCTTCCGATTGGTCTTTTTTTAACAACAAATTTGTCATCTACATATCGCAGCCTCAAATTAGAATTAACGGGTGAGCCGTAGTCGATACTTTCTGCACTGTGACTTCGGCGAGAAAACCAGACATTGTGGATCCTATAGGAGCTGCTTTGAGTTGTTGATACCGTTGTTGGTTGTATGAGAAGTCGGCTCGAGCACGGCAGTTGCGGGAACGTCTATGTCATAGGGCATCAATAGTTCTTCTGTGCATTGTTTTGCTATATCTAGAGGTGTCGATGTGAAGAGGGACACGACATCGAAGGAAACCATTATCTCATTAGGAGAAATTGTGATAATTCTCACTTTCTCTAAAAAGTCGGCTAAGTTCTCATTTGGAGTTTCGGAATTCCTCATAAGCGGATGAAGTTTGTGGAATAACTACTTGGAAGTTTTGCAGTTTGGTGCCCCGATTAATGATACAATCGGTCGTATCGGGACATCCGTTTTGCGAACTTAAGGCGATAGATACATCTCCGCGATTGTAGGTTCATTTTGTCTCAGGGATTTCGCTATATCTCCTGACATTTGCTTCTTCCCTGTAAAACGATTCAGCACTTTATCAATGGATGGAAGCTGTGTTCGAGTAGGATCCGCTGAAAACGTTCTATGGATAGATCCATCTTCTCACAATAACATCATCTTATTAATGCAGTCCATTGTGTTCGAAATTACGACTGGGCCTTCCCTTCGAAAAGTGAAAATGATAATGTTTGTCAGTTCGTAGACTATTAAACGCACCCACTTCTTCATCTTATAGTACTGAAAAATGACTCCGATCTTTTAAAGCCTGTACAGTGCTGTCTCGGATGGTAAACCGTTCGCCGTCTGCAAGGTTTGCTGTAGAAATGACGAATTCTAAGGTCGCAAGAAAGTCCAAGTAGTTTCAGTCGGAAAGATTGTACTTCTGCTTCTTGGAAAGCACACTCTTCTGTCGTTTTAAGCGTACTCGAGGAGATATTTACGACCTTCGTTGACGCTTCTGGCCTGCATTGGTCTGTTGTGAAATAGTCATCCATTTTCTTCTACCACCTTCACGACGAGAATTTATCGAAAGCTACGTATGCCCACCACCTCGTCTTCTGAATGACAAATACTGCACATCGCCAAATTTCTAAACGGACACAGCTGAACCTTTGAGTTCTCCAAAACCGAAAACCACGTCGGCCGAGAGTTGCTTGGGTTATGGTTTTCCGACTAGCAGTTTGTTAAAAATCCCAGTGGCCTCCGCCCCCATTCATCCGTTAAACCTTACCTTAGCATAGTAACTGGGCTGGTTGCGACAACACCGTTGGGAATCACTTCCAGCAGCAGCGCCGAAAAATCCGACCGCCAGGTGCTTTTTACGCCAATAGCCAACAGATGTAATGAAGTTGCGACAACTACCGGTCCGCAAGCAATTATTGTATCAAGTGTGGACATTTACTTTGAATATGCGGCTTACTAGTCTTAGTAGGCAGGTTGTTGCATCGCGTCCATAGCCCTTAAAGGTGGTAATTCTAGTGTGTAAGCTGCCCTTGTCTGTTGTGGTCAATGACAGGGGATCTGAATGTGAGTTCGAACAGCCCTTGTCGTAACTTTAGTGTCAATCATTTCTCTGGTTTTTAACATTTTTCGAAGACTTAACCGATTTTGGCTAAGAATGTCTTTAAATCAAATGTTGATTGATCACAGTTTTGGAACTATTTATCGAAAAGGTGTGGCGCAATGATTCTGTTTTGGTGAACTTGTAGTGAGAAGTCGAATGACATTTGCATTTACAAACAATTTTGTTACTGACTTGAGGCCGTCACCTATGTTGATACATTTCACCGCATATCCGGTCGGACGCATTTTGCACCAACCTAAACTATGCTCTGTATATTCGCCCGCAATTATTCTACTGGGAATCAGTAAAGAAAGTTGGGAACTTTTATTCAAAGACAGGGCGCATGCATAATTTCCTAACGTACCGACGAAATATAGGAACCCATCGGGAACCCTTTGCAGTCTACCTACATTTCTTTAATGTTTGCGGCTTCTAACCAACAGCCTTTGTCATAAAGAATTATGTGCAAATAAAAGAGGTGCGTTAAAAGGTAAAAATATCCATATATTTCCTTTCCATAGTAAGTCTTTATGGAATAAGTGGACAGTCTTGGAACTCACAAAAATGAACATATTCCCGAATTACTACGTTATCTTCTACATCTGCAAATTTATTAAGGAATTATGCTTTCTTTAACGTATCTGACATCGTTTTAGGAGATATGACAACATAAAAAAAACTGTATGAAGTACGTAGTCGTTAGATGAGTTTTACTTTTTCCTTAAATGACTACGATGCCGTGAATTCTACTGCCGTACATACTTTAGTTTTCATCCAATGCAAAATCAACCTATCGCGCATAGTTCATGAAGAATTTGTACCGGCCTATTTATACAAAATTGCTTAAATGTGCAAACCTTATCTTCGGGTGACAATCGTTTCACTTCTACACGTTCCAAATGGCAACTAGTGCTTCTTCCTTGACTGTCGTATCCAATAATCAGACTTTTCAAGAATGCTCCAATGTCTTCCAGGTGGACATACACTGGTTCCGCTTCACCTTGTAGGACAGTTCTTGGAAGAAGTGCTCGACTGGTTTTTCGGCCCTCACGATTTGTAAGCTCAACGGAAATACGCACACCGGTTGGTGCATCGCTCGAAATGCTATTGAAAATCTTGAATTCGTAGGTAATTTCTGTTGTAAAGATAAGCACAAATGAAAAGAGAAGAAGTCTTAGGGCTTCAAAAGGATTGCAATATCAGATCAAATTCAATAATAACTCAAGAGAAAACAGAATGCCGTACACAGAGGTCCAGCAATTGACAAAGAACGTTAATGGCAAAATTAAGAAGGTTTGTGCTGAAGGGAACACACTTCAGTCTAACCTTATCGTACTGGTTGTTTTTTTGCAGAAATCATGTTTCACCTACGAATAACATCAAACGCTTACATGTTTTACTCTATGATGTTTGTATTTTTTGAGTAAACACATCCTTCCACCGTTATGTCTTTTATTTAAAATCAGTCGTCAGGGAAAACCTTATTTTCTTATATTAATACCTTTTGTATTAACTACAAGTAACCGCAGAGCCCATCATATTTTGATGTAAACCTGGTTTATCAATAAATTTCTTATCAAAAGAATATGCTAGAACTCTCTGGGCGGATCATTTACCTAAACTACTTTCTTTGAACAAATTGGTAATAGTTTTGATTACTGAGGTGAATACAGAAGACACAGAAACGACTTACTGGGGGTTTTGCTAGGTTCAGTAACAGGATACAGATCAATGAAGGTTTGATTGTTAATGTTGTCTGATTTGAGCCATTGATCGCATGGGAATCGCCATACTTTGCCCAGTTCGTAGTCTTCAACGTTGACTTCATCAATAGCCCAGGATGTATCACGGAAATGCTTTTCTACGCCAAGTCTAAAAAGACGTAATTTTGAATACAGTGCAGCTATTTGTATTTACTCACTTCCGTTAATACTTAAAAATTGGGGGTACCTTCATCCCTAAAGGGCGATAGGAAAATAAATTTAGAGTTTAACTAGCCCCAATAAATGATTATCAGATGATCTGAGTATCTTAAGCAACACTTTGTCCTCCAATGTTCTGTAAGATTTTCATTTAACATGCAAATGCTATACTTCCTCAAAATTAATGTCCGTAGATAGAAAAGCAGATACGCACTCATTTATCGAAACCATCGTAAGACCTTTGAGAACCTGGTTAACAATCTGGTCACGCTGTTTACCATTCTGATCTTTTTGCAAAAGGGAGCACTAACTCTTCGCTTACGCGAAGAAAAAAGAGGGGGATAGTTTGCGTTAGTTTATAATCATTAAAATGGCTGCCTGAGTATTTAAACTACTGCACGTCCCGATCGATAGGTCGGATCTGCGGATGAAGGTCACTTTTAATAGGTTCTGCCTGCTTGAGCTCAAATGAAACATACAATAGTCTTAGGTCCTGTGAGATTAAAATGCATTTACTTAACCCTGAATTCTACTTGTAATTAGATTTGTGCGAGGACATACAAGTAAAAAATGAAGTCCGCTCCAATACCGACACAGAAAGTCAGTTCTTTATACCTTAATTTCTTTAGTGGGCCAAGATTGCTGGAGTTGAATCGGTAACCTTCCGTTCCATGCAACATATTGGGTCTTGGATGTAAGGGGAGTCTTCCGCTGCTGCCAAACTCCCCAGTGAGAATAACATAGATTTCGCCTGTCGGTGCCGTGTTCCGCCCGTGACCGGAAATTATATTAATGACGTAGGTGTTCGTCAATTCTACGGAAAAATAGTGGTTTGTTACAGTAATTATGGATATTGATAAGAGCGCAGATTATAATTTATTCGGTCTGTTTCATCTGGCCTTTAGAGTCGAGAAAAAAGGCCAATAGACATGACAAAAACTTCACATTTTTCTTCAACTTCGGAGGACAGTGAAGTTAGGCAATGGTTTAATGATTAGTCAACAATGACAGCCGGCCAATAAGGTCGTCATACGATCAACCTGTCTGGCAAATATTATTTTAAGGGACATTATACTTATTCCAAACTGTCTAGGTAAAAGCCACAGTTGGTTTATAACATTTCTCTTCAGACAATGAAATTTTAAATAAGTTTCATTTCCAAGAAAGCATGCGCAAACTACGGCAAAAAGCACAGACTTAAGACACAAGAAATGATTTTCATGAACCACCATGTCTATTGTGTTGCGTTGGAAGGATGAAACAGATCCAAACCACAAAACTTAGTTTTTCATGGCGATCACTACAATATCACAAACATTCGAATACCCAAAGCATGAGTACTTTATCTGACTATTCGCAATTTCAGAGCCGCTCCGAACATCACTGGAACAAGACTGTAGTCATAAATTTACGCACTAATAGGCACGATATATCCAGACTCAAATTACCGCACTCATTTTAAGACAAAAGAGTTTCATTAAACATGGTAGATTTTATCCTGGAAAGACGGCTCGTCGTTCTTTCCCTTAAGAGACTTCAACCACATTTCAGCATATTCCAAACAGTCTAGAAAGCTTGCAATATACATATTTAAGATGTTACTGCAAAAAGCTAAAATGTCCCTTACCTACAGCCTGTTTGATTTTTTATGAGGAAGCAGTGTTTCTAAGCAAGACAACAGACTAAATTAAGTCCTGTTCTACACTTTTTCAAGCGGGACTGACTTATATGGCCTACCGAACAGGACACTGGAATAATAACCAACTGTAATACGGGAGGCCTTGAGCCGACTTCCAGTGGAATTAGGGTTAGGTTTACGGTTAGGGTTAGGGTTAAGGAGTAGATTTAAGGCCAGATCTAAAGTTAACGGTACGACAAGTGAGGATCAAGTTAAGGGTTATGGTGGAGCTAATTAATGTGTAGAGCCAAGGTTAAGGGTAGGGTTAGGGTCAAGATTAGGGCAACGGTTGAGTTCTATATCAGATTATTGTTGGGGTCAGGACACTGGACTGCATAGGTCTTTCTAGAATTCTAAGTAAACTTTTATTACGTAAGCGGGACGTACCTATTTCCATTTCCTTTTATAGGGCCACATAGGTCAATCCTACTTTTGTTCACATTGACATTTGCAAATTTGCTTACTGCTACTTAAGGTGTGGTGAGTATTGACGGGGGATTTTTGCTAACATTCGTCGGAAATCACCAAGCAGATAAATCGGTTGTGAAGTATTGGTAGTTTATAACCAAAAAAAGACCTGGTGCAAGCTGTGGGGACTAGAGCACGTGTGAAACGCACAGACGGCCTGTTTAGTTCCGTCAACCACTGAATCCATGCCCACCCCAGTCATCTTGGATATGTCTTGCCATGAGAGCCTGAAGGATAATGGAGGAGAGAGTGAGTTGGAGGCTGCGGCAGTCTGCCCATCATAAACTAACTCTGACAAGTCACTGGCACTGCGCCCACTCCGTGGGACAGACGATGGACGCCATTGTTTGCGATGATTAAACTATCACAGCATCGACTATCTTAACAACTGGTTATTATTCCTACGATGTTAACCGGGACAGGGGCACTGCAACGTCTTTTCTTTTTCGGAGATCGCCGTCGACAGGAGGATGGATGAGGCGCTTTGAAATGGCCGGAAAGTATGTGGAAGAGGTATTGCAATTTGCATCCGAGACTGCCAATTAGGTCTGTAGCAGCATCCCTGAATGCGAACCTGATTTCCTCTAGACTTTCTCAGTCCCAGGATAGTCTACTGGCTGATTTCATCGTTCTACCAACGCTATAGCGACGTGGCGTAAAGTTAGCATGGCGTGATAATAAAGACACAAATTTCGTTCCAATATAAACGATAAAACTCAGAAATATCAGGATCAGCGGAGTTATATGCCTGACTCAGGAGTGCACAGCATGCAAATGACTAATGTAAAGCCTCGTGTTTCCATAGTAACCATTAACTATTTTAGAAAAGAAAATTTAAGAAACGTGTTTGTGCGCTAAATACATGCGTAAAACCAGAAATTCGGTGCAGTGATATGAAAATCACCACGACTGGAACTAAGTTTTCTAAGAACATCTCCTTTCGGCTGGTAGATATTACAGCAGAAACTTCGGTCGAAACAGTCGATCCCACATAACTGACACGCCAATGGCAAAGGAATTCTGGCCGATGCTATCGAACATACTTTAGAAACGAAGTCGAGGCAGCCGGTCTCTTTTGCCATCTCTGGTGGCCGGCTACAGTCCATGAACCATGCGGACGGTTATAACGTGAACATGAATGATAACACCAGTAAAAGCAATGAATTTGCAGTTAATAAATGTGTAAACTCAGTTTTCAATTTTTTCCTGAGGACGTCAGCCCTCGCTGCGTTCAGTTTCATCCAGCCTTTTGTCACCACTGGTAGCCAAACATTATGCAAGTGTAAGTGAGGGGAGTCGCCATGGTGGGAATGATCTACCGGTCATCGTGGTCAGAGGAACTTTCTACCATATTCACCAATGCGGTGTTTTAGGCCCGTAAAGAACGTGGTTTTACAAAGGAGCCTTGTTTGCTACCGAAGACTTGGGAAATAAGCATATGTATCCTGGAGTTTGCTATCCCCGTTTTATTTATGTAGAGCGCTACTCATAACACAGATATCTTCCTAAAGGAAGAATGATGTTAGATGTTCAGTCTGTGGGAAAAATATGATAGTTGCTTGGATCTGTGATTGTTCTCAGCATGCAGTCATTTCCTTATTTTAACGAACACAAGTTCCTTAAAGTACAGACGGGATAATAATTGACCATAAAAAGTCCAATGTACCTTCAATGAAGCCTTAGTTCGCTCATGCAAGCAAATACAGAAATGGTTAGGGTTTATCACCTACGGAGAGCCTGTATTCTAAAGTCCATCGAAGTGCAGCCGGCCCAATAATCAATCCGTAGATCGTTAAGTAGTAGATCGATAGTGATGGTTACGAATTCATGTTAGTGATCGGGAAATTTGCGCTATGCAAACAGCCTCATTCAGCCGCTAGCACGTCGAGTTAGTGTAACTGATCACTTCCCGTAAGTGGGCGCCAAATCAGACACAACAAGTTATGATTTAGGCGAAGCGTGTTAAAAAAGTAACAATCTCAAAACCGTTTGTCGTAGTGATTATCTGAGTGCGAAACATACGAATCCTGAAATCAGCACATTTGTGCGCTTTGTATTAGCACAGTCGATAATAAACAAAGAGACCGAGAAGTATTATCTGTCAAAATCGGATAAAAACGTTTGGTTACTTCACAATTGTGGCATGCCAACATCAACCACTGTCGGTGTTTCTCTCTCAAGCTCCGCTGAGAAGCTGATCCCCGTCAACGAGGATTACATTCCAAGGCAATTTGTAACCTTCACAGTCTGTATATATGCAAACGACGTCACTGAACGCCATTAAATAGTCAAACCGAAATCAAGTTTATATATTAATAATTGGTATTGTGGTTCAGCGCAGTTCTCGGCAGCGTCATGATGCAATCAGGAAACCCGGACGCCACAGACAGAGATAATTTGTATGTCATTTAAAGCGCTTACAGAAAAGTGACAACTGTTAGGAATAAATAAAATTTAAGTTGGAAGGCACATGCTTGTCGTAGACTTCCAGACTTCCAAAAATATTCATGTCTCCCCTTTAAAACGTTGGCTAGTTTAAATTAATCTGAGTTGAAATAGCTTTACTCCGCCTAAGAGGTAAGTTAAAAACTTACAGTCCTAGGCCTATCACGCACTTTTATAATTATGCGGCCGCTTTAAATTAGCAAGAAGCTAATTTGGTACCTTATTTAAAAACTGGGATGGCCGAACGCGCTCAGGGTACGCACAGTGTGCTAAAGGACCCAATATTTAGGCTTCGTACAATGCACGGAAAGAGGAAACTCTCGCTTTCAGGACTAAAATGATGCTCGAGTCTGCTGAAGGCCTTAAAATACTTGACCAGCATTTCCAGCTATTTTTCATTTGAGTAATTACCTCCAGGTTTCAGAGTGCTGTTGTCGTTTTTATTGGAAACGGGGAATTCATGTACTAATCCGAGAGTTTCATTGCTTAGGGACGGCGATGGACGGCAACAGAAGCAGTATTCCTCATAAAAACCTAGAGTCTCCTCACATACGTTGACCTCTTCAACGTCCCAGGTGGATTCTGTTCCACCATTGCCCTGCCGTAGTCGTATGCCCTTCAGACGACCCAAATTTCTGGCGAAAACCTGGATACACGAGCAATAATGACATGAAATTAGTGGACAGAATAAACTCATAAACGGTTATTCTACTCCCATGACGACAATATTGGCATCGTACTTACGCTTATCTGCTAAATTTTGGAAGGTACTTATGGTGGAGATTTGACTCACAGAAAAAATCTCTTCCGCATCATTAGTTAGTAATTTTCTCTGAGAGTTTGAACGGTGCAGGTAAAATTCCCCAGATTCAGACTTCTCGCCAACAAGAGTGAGAAAAAGGTCGGCATTTGTCCCTCCCTTGAGAGAACTTGTCGTTTTTACTTTGACTGTATACGGTGTTGCTGTAAAGAGGAAGGTGCAGTGTAAGCCTGCTATGAAAAAACTCCAAAAGCCGATAAAAACGTCAAAGACGCGAGTTTTCCAGATATGGGAAACACATTCTATTAAAACCTTCCCTGACAGTAAAATTCTCAAAAGGTCGTAACTCAAACGATCTGGACGGGGGGGAAACAAGAATTATGCAAAATAATATCAGATGAAAAACCGAAAAATATAATGCGTTTATTTATGCAATTTGTTTTAGGAAGAAAACAAACATTCTTTGGTTCGTCAACGGCATGGTACATGAAGCATTACCTTATTGATGTGATTGGCACGCAGTAGAAAATGTCTAATATGATCCGAATTTAGACAATTGGGTCTTATCGTCGACGGCGGACAACCATAAAAACCTGGAAGCTGTGACATATACACTTGTTGTGACGGATGCCGACCGTCCTCCTCTATGCCTAAAGGACTGCACCTGTACACTTAGTCCGACCTTTTGCTTAGCGCTGTTGCGTAGTCATGTTTGATTTTCTATTTTTCCGTAGTCTTGCAGTCAGCTACCTGACCTTTTAGATACTTATATGAATCATTTGGGACCCTTCTCGATAGATGCTCTAGAGGCATGCAACGTTTTTCCTTCGCGTCTGTGTAATTGTCAGGGCTCTCGCCGAGAAAAAACCACATTCCTTGAACGAAGGAGTTGTCTGACTCCCATCAACATTGACCGGCCCAATTTGATTGCAAAAAGGAACATGACCACGCCGTAACTTCTACAAAGTCAAATACGCCCACTATGCTGAATTGTGAAGATTACGGGTCAAAAAATGCATGCCCTTGGCGCCACGAACCAATCGAAAATTGAGGAAAGAATTTGAGACGTAAGTATTTTGCAGCCCCACGGCAAAACAGAAAATTAATGATCTTCCTTCCACTTAGCACATGTTTACTGTTCGTCCACAAGAATTCATGCAATAACGGACAGATACTGTCCGATTAGACTTGACGTTGCCTATCTAATCACGTTTAAATAAAAGAAACAAAAGTGCAGGTTCATTTTTGCTATCTGGAGGCGTAAACTAAATTTCTCTCCAGCTGCCAGAATATTAATACCCGCAGACAGGCTTGTCCAAGACTCACGTTTTTCTGTCAAGGTAGCATTACTGGTTTCGGTTGTGGGCAGTAGGTCCTTGAATAATTGGCCATCCCCCTCATTGAGTGCAAGCCATTTGTTTGCAAGGAAACAATACTCCTCTAATTCATAATTCGCGATGGTTCTTTTGCTACACGTATCGTCCAACGTAGTTAATTCGCAAGCGCAATGACCAGACCTACATGCGGACGCAGCCTTCGTATCTTCAATACTTCTTTCTAATTCACCTTAAATGAATGCAGACATCAGGGGGCACAGTAAGCATGAATACGCATTTTAGGCAAAATGACTACATTGCCATTCACCCTAGATGAAACTGAAAAAACGATGTATTATTACAGTTCGATGGCTAGAAATAAGCTATGTTTTGCAAAGCAATAATCCGCGTGAATAAGACCGAGGAAAATTTAAACCACGCATTCCATGATTCATTACATATTTGTACTTCGGCTCCATATTATTGACTTTATTGGAGATAAACGTGAATACGTGCGGTTTGTAAAAAAACACTCTGCGCGTAAAATTTTATTCTAAAAAGATGCGACACCATACACTCTTTCAAATTATGACTACGTGGTCATTGCATGCCCAATGTGGTAGCCGAATCTTAGACCCACTGCGATTTAATAACACTATCAAAAGTCTTTATTGATGAAGAAAGTAGACAGTTATGTCAGTGTTCTACAAAATTATTAGGTAATGGGTACTCTCTTTCATACTGCAATATTTTGTCAATGGATGAAACTGTAAATGCCTGCATTTATTGCAACAAATTTCGAAGCTCAAAATATCTGGTCTTAAGTTCTGCCGTTTACATAGGAGTACAAATACTTCATGTCTGAAAATCCGCTAAGCGATAGCATCATTTTATACTGGCTCCCACCGGACTAAAAAGTGGTATATTAAAATGAACTAGAGGCTTGAATAATAGCAAAGTACGCAAAAATTAGGTTAAAAACCGTTGTGGACATAGTTCACCTTGAAATCAACTAATGAAACAGGATATGGCGGTGTGCTGGAAATCGGAGTTTTACCGAGGGAAACATTTAAAATACCGAGCCAAAGCCCAGTAGACGTCCGGCATAAAATCTCCTGTAAGCAACACGTGCACGGTGAATCCTTCAATTTCTAAGGAAATTAGGTGGCGCGTCCAAAACGGAAATTATGAGAACACCCAAATAGGTTTTTTATGCAGAGTAACTTTGCATTTGCGGCAACGGCGCTCAGAGGCCAATGAAACGGTTAAAAGATCTGCACACAAATAGTGCTACTTAATCTGCTGAGGTAGTGAGGACAGGTAACTATCTGTGTTATCGTAGGCGATAACATACAAAGGGGTGTTTGTTTGATAACAGCTTATCGCGGACAGATACACTTTAGGCCAGAGCTGAGTTAAGGTTAGGGCTAACGATACGGTCGTACACTCGTAATTCTAGTGCCGACCTTATGCCAGGGAAAATGGGGTCAGTAACCGCAGAACGATCAGTTTGCTGTTTTTCAGGGGGTGTCGGGTCAGTAATTTATCAAACTATTTTCGAACGTAGAAGGTAAAGGAACACCATGGGCTTACCAGGGGTGATGACATGGACCTCTTGAAAAGTGGGAAATTAAGACCCTCATTGCAAGTGCACTAATGAACAACTCTATCAGACCTTCGACGCTATCTTTATTTGTCAACTCGAAAATGCAGTTTCGAGGGAGCTATTACAATAAATCCGGAAAATAAATGAATAGAATATTACCTGGAATTTGTTTCGTAAGATAACAAAGCGGAGAACAGCAGAGGCTGCAGTTGTGAGTCTTGAATTTCCGAATTTGCAACCTCTCGAGAAACCAGCTGGAGCTGGGTCCTGCACCGTCGTGACCAATCCGAACCTTAGAAATCCGACCAACTTCAGCTGCATACAACTACAAATAAACAGGCGCTTGAGAATGGAAATTGATAGATAAGTTTTTTAAATACTCCAAAGCAAATTACATTTAACGTGAAAACTAGGAACGACTAATTCGAATCGATACATCTTGGCAAACATTATTATTCAGCAGGCTGAGATAACAGATAATAAGCCGTGATTATTTGGTTGACGCTATCTCAAAATGAACAGCACCTATAGTGTCTAAGTAATGGACCATGAGTATTCTGTTGAAAGACTATAAAACTACCTCCCTCCGGGCAATACCAACTCTACGCAGGAACGCAAATATATGTCAGTAGGTCCAGCAGTTGGCTTGCGACCTCCCACCTAGTGTACTTGGGAATCTGTTAAATTCCGTGCCTATTTTACTAAAAGAACTGACCGAAATGATCATTCTTGGTTCACTCGTTCAGGTGTTCTTAAAATACTTGAGTGTAGGCTGACTCATGTGGCCCCCTAAACAGAATATGGGAACAGGTACGCCCCGCTCAAGCAATAAAGGTGGGCCTGCACACAATTCCGATAAAACAAAGTGTTCCTGCGTCCTAGCACCAACAGTAACCCTAATGTAAAACTAAACCGTTGTCCTGAGCTTAACTCTTGCCTTAACCCTAAATGTGTTATAAAACCTAGCTCGTATTTTAACCCTAATCATGATTCTGGTTTACCTTGTAGTTACCTTTTAAATCTAGACTTAAACCTAAGCCCTAGCTTAACCCTAACAATAGCCTTTAACCAAACTCTGATTTCACTGGAAGTTGACTCAAAACTATCCGTATTGCAGGTGGTTCCTCTCCTCATATCCTAGTTAGGGACCATATACCCCGGTCTTGCCTTCATGAGATGTGACAGCAGATGGATAAAGCCCACCACTCAGCCGCTGAACTACGTCGATAATCCGGAAAATGTCAAATACATGTTCATCCGTAATTAAATTGCCAATGGCACCAGATCTTGCCGGATTGAATTCGTAATCAGCTTGTTTAGTCATTGGCGATCTGAATGAGTTTAGTTCCAACAAGGCACGACTAAGTCAAATGTCGAAAGTATCCTTGTGCAATATCTGTCGAACAATATTATTCAAGTTTATTTTCCCATTAAGGCGTCATTAGACTGGGTCACGGAAATCCTGTTAAGGCGTATTAGCCACATGGATGAGGTGTGTCATCAGGACAATTATATACAAACCGGAAGGTATTAATACAATGCTGTATTTGAACACGTGACTCAGGATTTAGCTAATCGCCTTACTGAATGCAGGATGTACATGCATGCTGCCTGAAAGGCATACTACTGCCAGACGTGCGAGTGTGAAAATTACATCTGTGCTCCAAAATATACGTTAGCATTCAGCTAGAGTAATAAAAAGAAGCTGATGCCCGATCTGACCAGTCTTAGTTCAATCTTTTTACCTAGTACTGCCCCAGTATCAGTCATCGGCATGAGAGGACTATTGGTCCGTCCCTAGGGTCTACTTTGAGTCAACCGTCCTGACGTGGACTACTTTTAGTAAAGGGAACTACTACAGTACCCACTCCTTTCTTCCATCCCAAAATGATCTTGTTCCCGTGGCCTAGGAGGCGTGATGAGTGAAAACTTAACAAAAAATTCAAATGTCTCAACGCCTGTAATGTACAACAGGAATAAGGCAAAGCGAACAGTATTCGATGGCCGGTTAAAATCAACAAAGACATCATTAAAAACAGCAAACTAGTAAAACTATGCTACATACAGAAGAGATTCTATAATTTCAACGGCATAATAATGTTCTTATTTTAACGCCAGTTGATATGCATGTTCGAAGAATTATAGATACGTTCCTCTCAGTCTTCGCCAACCTGGTGAGCAAGAAATTAGTCCTCACTAATAGGTGGCATTTGTATGTAAAAATTCCGATAAAACCTCATCGTTTTTCGACGCCTGTCATTGTCAAAAGTACTTAAGGAATCAGCTTCTATTTAGGAAATTACAAATGCAGTTCAGACTCCATCTCCAAGAAGTCGGGAATGATCGCGTATGACGATTCGCAAAGTTAGACATATGACGACTGTCAAGAGACAAATACACGGATGGGTGTCGTAATTGTAAGTTAACCCATAAATGGTCCATAAACGGTATCTAAAAACCATCTGAAAGGTCAAATATTTGTGGCAATATACCCCGACATCTGCAAATGTCATACAGGCTTTCCGGACTTTCTGCTTATGGCGTAGGTCAAGCATTGCCCTTCCTCCTTCAGCACCATTTACACACAAAGCTATGACCTCGTAGTTTCTTATTCACATACATTTAGGCTTAACCGGAATCCATTGGAAACTAGCTGTTTTAGGGGTAAAACTTGGCAAAATCTGGAAAATCCCCATGCAAATGTGCGGTTATTTTACTCGAACTTCCAAAAATTGTACTTAGACAAAAAACCTCCAAAATCAGGACTGATTACGCTTGCATTGCATCCGTAAACGCTTTCATAGATTCACAAACATGACAAGCATGAAAAACGCAAAGACAATAAGACGACAATTCTAAAGTTTCGAAAGACCCCTCTTCAAACTGTGGGATGAATGCGCACAGGGCCCATCGCATGGACCTATTCGGTCACGTGCGCCTACCGAAAACATTAGGCGATTATCCGCAGTCCAGACTACCTCAATATACCTGCCCACACACCGCCCTGGGTTACATATGAACCTACATCGAAACACCCACGTGAGTGCCATTCACGTGACACTATTCATCTTCCCTCCATCATGCATGTGATCAACTTTAAATCGCCGTTATTTCGGGCGACGCCTCGCATATCAGTATGTGCATACGTTATTTACATAGGGCATGCCCTAACAAAAGCCTAATAGATGCCATAGAGACCAAGCAGTGTTTTCTGCGCATAGACGGACTGTGTATTTGTCCGACACTGCGCCTCATCCCATTAACAGTTGGCTGGCAAGCTCGGACAGTCGTGTGGAGTATGGGAAAGGGAGGAGTCGGAAAGGCCAACACTGGCGAATCCATCCTCACGGCAATCGGCGTATCCCTTATCGAAATAATTTACCGCCCCTTACTATATCCCGACAGATCAGGAGTCGTAATTGAGGGCTGCCGACTAAGAAGAAAAATTAGTCCCCTTCGATGTTTTTTAGATGATTAACAAACTGAGGGCCAGACTGTCATGGCATCTTTCTAATGTGTCTTTAATGACATTCCCCCTGGTGCGAAACCACAGCCACTTTTACAGATTACTGATAAATGCTGTTGGGTGTGGTCGCACGTGATCTTAACAGCGACTGTGCTCGCGCCTGCCTCCGGTCGTCCTTGCAGCGTTGGTGAAGAAGGAGAGAGTGCGGGGCAGAAGCTGTGCAGATTTGCCCAACTGTAAACGAATTTATGTACGAGTCAATGTTGCGCTAACTCTACGCTACATGCGGTGAACTTTGCAGTTGGCGACGGTCGAGCTGCCGTTAAGCAAGCCCATGCTTGAAGGGGAAAGTGAGGTCATAAGAATGTACACGTTCTCAAACTAATATTTCGTTTTGCTCAGTTAAGTGAACTGTCATTGTGCTGACATTGCTAGGTACACATTTAGATTTTTATAAGTCGTCGAAAGCGGAGGCCACTTTTGTGCCCAAGACTCCGTATAGTATACATTAAAATTTTATGAATATCCCACAGGCCTATAACTGTTCTTCGATTTAAGTAAGCATGATATATTGGCAAGACTATGTGACACCTTAGTAAACAATCTCACAATACTTCAGTTTGACTAGCAAAAAAGTTAAGGTAAAGACTCTGTCAAGTTCATGTTGTCTACCGCCAACTTATGATACACATAATTTTTAAAAATAAATTCCCTTTTCCCTACTAGAAATGGGGCTTTTTATCCGTAAAACCCCATATATTATTGATGATGGTGACGAGGACTATTTCATTGGGAGCATAATCCTGTGCTCAAACAGGACTTGCGCTTGTTGACTGCCTCTCATTTCTCCGAGGAGGCCAAATAATGCTTACCAAACTGCAAATAGTGTTAATTATTTTTCATTGGTGATGTCCGATGTCCACACTGGCTAAGTAACTGGGCAAGAACACCACTTCACACGCAAACTGCCTTCTCAAATCTTAACCTGGCGACTCTGCCTAATTCATGAACACTAAGCTTGCAAGCGTCAAAATACGACTTTGTGTGAAAAGACTGTTGTCCAAACGCGATTTATCAAAACATGCGTTCACTTAGTCATGTTTCACGTATTAAATTGCATTAAAATCTAAAATAGCACTGCTTTTAGAGATATCAGAAAGGTGACTCGTTTCCTACCTTAAACTTTTCAATGCAGCCACGCCTGAAGGCCCCAATACGGCGAGGAAAATGAAGAATCTCGGTTTCTAAGCGCGGATTTTCACCGATTATTTTAATGTAGACGCCGGCTTCGGTACCGGCGTGTGCGATATCTCCAGTGTAAACTGTAACCTCGTACGGAACAGCTTGAAGTGAACATAAAACAGTCTTCGTAAAAAAAATCCTGATCGGAGGATATACTAAGCTGGGCGGAAAACACTATTTCCATAGAAAACACAGTAAAACGAAATTTAACCAGTGAGTTAGGTTGAAATGTAAAGTCCGGAGTTGTTTTATGGTACTGTCTAGTTTGAACAAGGAAAAACAGCAGGCGACCCAAAATTAGAATTTTCTGTATACAGTACTAGTAAGCAGCCATTCTCAAGTAAATTATGCATGGAATAATGTGACAGTTTTTTAAAGCGACTCAGAAGCACGATTTTCAGAGAGGAAAACACTAAGCAAACACCACTGACCCATCTTGCATGTTGTTTAGCAAACTGAATGGTTGAGCGTGCTTCGCCTCGTTTCCGGAATACGAAAAAATAGTGACTGTACCTACGTTGACTTGTAAGAGATGTTTAGATACTAAAAGTACTGGATAGACCGGAGTGACATTTTCTGACTTATCAGCACCGAATAAACTACAGGTCTGAGGTTTACGGAAGGTTTGAACCGGGGTTTGTTAAATCGGTAAGCATTTACGTCAAAAACACCATAGAACTGAATGCATAGTCTCACCCTTTAACGTCTAAAACATGGGTAGATTTTGATCTCGAGTGCCAGACTTAAACTTTCAATGGTCCGCTGAAGGTGACTGAAAACCTCGAATGTGGCAGTATCTGGGTCAGGTAGTACTGACTGATGACTACTAATGAACATAAAATACCCATTCCATAACCCCTTTATCGTTATCGCTAACATTTCAAATTGTCCTATTGTTCTTCGTTATGTGGTCGTCTGCCTGAACTGTAGACCCTTAGGCACTCTCCCTGCAATCCGGATAGGCCAATTCACGCCACTCTTATATCGCTAAATGCTCTTGAAGCAGAAGACACGATCACCGGGACTAGAGCTTTAATAGCCTGGCGTTTCGGATTCCTGCTCGAATCCAGCATCAGAGACAAAAGAAGATAAGGGTGGTTCATGCATATGCGACTGCAGTATTTATAGGATGCAGCAGCCATGCTACCGCATACCTATGAATATTCACGTCCCCCCTCCCCATTCTCAGGGATCGTTACACGTGGCGTGATGGCCGACATTCGCGTCGTTAATTGCTGCAATTACATCGGCGTGTCGTAACGCACTGCAGTGAGCCGGAAAACAAGACTGCTGAACTACAATACTTCCGACGAGTCTTAAAGCCAATGGCTACCCGCGCAACTTTATCAGCCGGTGCATTAGCAAAAGGGAAGAAAGGCCTAACTGCACGGACACCAAAGTATGGCGAGCGCTTCCATGTGTCAAGAACGTTTCGGAAGCTGTTAGCCGCCTTCTCGCACCACTTGGGGTTGGAGTTGCACACAGACCGGAGGCAACCATCAGGCGTCAGTTAATAAAACCAAAAGACCAACTGCCGCGGCAAGAAACGTCTGGAGTCGTTTATCGGATCTAGTGCAGTTGCGGACAAAGCAACTACGTCGGAGAAATCGGAAGACAACTCCAAACGCGAATGGCCGAACACGCGGCAGCGGTGCACAGAAATGACGCCAGCTCTCAAATTGCGGCTCATTCGACGGGTTCCGGCCACACATTCAAATTTGACGAGGCCGAAATTCTCGCAAGAGGTGACAACCGCGTGAGCCGGGAGCTGCTTGAGTCATGGTTTACTGGCCCCTAGTCTATTAACAAGCGCAATGATCTTCCCATTCAATACACCGTGCTGAGACTTCGTCTAGGCGGAGTAATTGGCCACGCGGGGAGCGGACAGGTGAACACTCTTCCCAACACCCGGGTCAGCGCGTCAGATGGTCGAGCAATCATCCCGCCAATATCCAACGCACGTGATAAAATTGCAGCAATTAACGACGCGAATGTCGGCCATCACGCCACGTGTAACGACCCCTGAGAAAGGGGAGGGGAGGCGTGAATATTCATAGGTATGCGGTAGCATGGCTGCTGCATCCTATAAATACTGCAGCCGCATATGCATGAACCACCCTTATCTGCTTTTGTCTTCGATGATGGATTCGAGCAGGAATCCGAAACGCCAGGCTATTAAAGCTCAAGTCCCGGTCATCGTGTCTTCTTCTTCAAGACTGCTTCCTGGGACTCGTCTCTTCGCCTCTATTGGCATTAAATGCTCTCCGCATCAGCCAACATGGCGTGAGTCGTTAGTATAGTTAGCTTGGTAATCAACTGTCCCGGACTTAAATTTCGGGTGTGCAACCGGGACTGGGTTTTGGCTGACTGATGGAGGCAGATAGGCCGAAAATTGCCAGCCTTGCGTCTCTATTTGCGCTGGCGAAGCCTTCTAGTTATTTACTGCTAGTATTACTGAAACCGTCTAAGTTGTCTGTGGACCATGAACTCTGCGAAAAACAGGAAATGAACCGACAACGATAAAGCATTAAATGCATTGTCATATGAATTTCCGTAGCAAAGTTCCTACACCAAAAATGCTCTTACAAAGAAAATTACTTCGCTTATTTAAACGAGACAAATGGCCTTTCATAGCACCGAAAAGCAAACAAGCTGTCATGATTAATGTTTTAGAATGTTTGCATTCCCGTCACACATGATTAATAAGTTCATGCATTCAAAATTTTCATAGATGAAAAGCCGCCATAAATGATTTCTTCTTGATTTAATTTCCTCAGCTCATTTCTTTGGCATCGCCTTTCTTCCCGTTTGATTTGCTCTCACAGCGCCTCTTCAAATACCGGTGAAATGTCCACCTTACTTCTCATATCTTGCAATTGACGGATGTTATAATATAGGTACTTATAAAGGACAATATCTCAAAGTACATTATTAAACAAATGCACTCAAAAACTGATTAAGGAAGGCGTATCCACGTTCATAGACTTTGACATAAATCTGTGTGAAGACAGCAATTAAAAGTTCTTTTCACAGGAAATGCTAAAATTTGAAAATACTATATGCGACCGTTTAACATCTTACTGACAAATCCTCCACACAACTAGCTCAGTGCATCATTCTGATTTGCCGTGAGCCTTTTAGAACGTCACTTTTGCTTAGCTATTGGTTGTAAAATGACCTGCAATGTCCTACGCTTAAATTAGCGACCTAGAGGGAAGTAGACGTCGAAGGCGATTACCTACCAAGACTGTCCGCCAAAAGGGTAACTTTGTGGAGTCATTTATTCGAAGACTCTTGATAGCCGTGGGGACTGTCCACAAGCCCTATCGAATCAAGGTCCAACTAGTGAACAGGCAGGTTTGTAGTGAATAGTCACAAACTAATTGTTTTTGAACCGTCGCAGCGGCATTTAGTGCTCGTGTATTCTGATCGCCAGGTGACAGCAGATTTCTAACGCAACTGCATTATCCGCAAACACGTTGCAGTCCGTAGACGCAACCGGATTTCAATGCTTGGGATGGTGCCTTTTGGCGACGACCGAATATGTAAGCCTTACTTTTTGTTACAATTGCACGACTGAATATGTGATATAGGTTGGGTTAGGTTTCTAGCTAAATTAAAGAAAATAACCGAACTTGCGATTAAAGCCGGAGTTAAATTTAAGATTAGGGTTAGGTCAAAGACTGAGGCCAGGAAAAGATAGGGGACGGAGTTATGATAAGTGACAGGGCTAAGTTATTACCCAGTTTGACCCTCCTAAACCAATAACTTTAGATTGCCAAAAGAAGCAAAGAAACAAGTTCCGGGACGCAGTTCAGAGGAAAAAAACTCGACCGTTGAATTAAGAGGTTTCTTGGTCTGACGTTTCTTACTTCGCACTCGAAGAAATTATCAGAGACACTAGCAAAGAGCACAGTCTATAGGAGGCGGTTTCCAGGCGGCCAGGTCTGGATGGTTTAATATGCCTAGCCACTGTGTCTTCTATATACTGCGCTCTTTATGTACTTATTACCATTTCCTGCGATTACCTTTCACGATGGGGTCGAATGAGCATCCGAAACGTCAGGAAAATAAGTATTCTGCTCCAGAAATCGCATCTTCTTATTTCGAACATCTGATAGCATTTTCTCTTCCCCAATTTGTGTATTTCAAATTGCGCAATCTGTTTTGGTGGCCTGTTTGAGTAACAAAACGAACAGATGACAGGCATTTTGTTTTCATAATGTCTCCTGCAGATTCCGTTAATTATTGCCTCTATCTGCCCTACCGATAAAACTCATATTTACACTCTCCTCCTATTACAGGGGTCCCTAGACTTTATTTTCTCAGTGGACTTATATACCCAACTCTCACTGATCTCTCGGCCTCATCATTCGATGACGAAGTTTCAAGTTGGACATCTGGTCAGTTCCAACCCTGGGTAACCCTGGCAGTCTGAAGATAGTCCTCGATATATTATTACGACTGCGATGTTCTGCCATTATGTGGATTAGTTGACCCACTTTAGTCTTATACAGGCCGCAAACAATACAGACTTGCGGTAACCAAAAATGCATCTAACTGTCCCTCAAGTTTAGTTTTAGCTAGGCTATGGGCTCGGCAGCCTTTCCCGGCGCACAGTTGCACGTCACACAAAAGTGAGTCTCAAAGTAAGTTTACCCAGTGATCGATTCTTCCTCCGCGACAGCAAAAGATGGTGGCATTCGGGAAAAAAATCGTTTGCGATAAGTGGTGCAATCGAATGTCTGTGTTGATTTTAGCCTCCGGTACGATTTGAGTAGAAGGCAGAAGAAAAAACGCTAGAACCTAAAAAGTCAGCCGTGATTCGCTACGTTTTCACTACCTACACAAAGGGGGGAGACCTCTCCTATTTACTTATAAACCACGACCAAAAGCAATGGGCTTTTTAGCATGCCAGCACGCACACCAATTCTAGTAAGTTCTATCATCGCTAAATTATCTGAAAAATCATTTTTCTCGCCGCTGGATTATGTAATGTAATATGAATTTTGGTAGTTAGCGGCATGTGCAAATGCAATAACCTTTGAAAAGATGAACGGACTGTTTGGTTGTTTACCTACCCTTTTCCACATTTTGCACAAATAAGGGGTAGCATTCAAGTCCTACGTCAGAGCCAGGTTTAGATTTTGAAAGCCATTTGCCAACTGGAAACGTGTAGAGTAGTCCTGCTTCCGGTACAAGTAGTGTTACCTCCTGCACAAACCAATCCGGCGATATTCCGACGTTGTCATGCCATAATCGAATTTTTTTGACCTGCACAATAAAAAAACGTCGCCGATGTTTCTGGCAGGATTCCGGCAAATACATTATAAAATGACTAAGAAAGGTAATAAATATACTAGAGAACGTTGTGACAGTAATGTTCGTGAACAGCAATTTCTAGGCGCTCTAGAAATTCCTCAGTGTTTGTACAAAGTTAGTACTTAGATTATTTGACTGTGTGTCTATAGTTGCCAGGTAAAAAATGCCATTATTAGTTCTCGGAAGAACATAGGAGGCTTATTGTTTAAGAATGATTTTTCTATGAAGCCTAAATCAGCGTGCATGCAGGCTTCTCCTAAAGACAGACTTACATAGATAAAAACTGTGCACTGCAATTTAAACAGTGTTTCAACCAAATGATAGTTAAGTCTCGAAAATGTATCAAATGCAATGCATATACAATTGCTTGAATATAATTTCTCAATAGGCGTAGATCAGGCTTAAAGGCAACAGTCATTGTTTAGCAACACCTTGATAGTTTAGATGTCAGCGCCGTATGAGAACCGGAGGATAGAGGCATCAGGAAACAGAGTGAGTACGTCCTCAAACAATGCACAATAAAAGCGCATTTCTACAAAATCGAAGGGTCCAACGTATTAAAGGCAAACAAATGAAAGAAATCACTTGTGAGTTTACGCCGGGTTGTTATGTCCTAGACGTTTCCAAAATAGCTTTATGCCTTATACTTAAATAACAAAGAAATTCAATAAGCTACTTCGAAAAGCTGAAATTATTCCTTCAATTGGTGGATGCAGTGCCCGATATCAGCTTTTCTCTGTCGGTCCCATAGGCAAACGTTTATCACTATTTATATAAGCAAAATTTTATTTCCGTTTAAGTGACAGGCGCTTCTTAACACAGTTTTTAAAATGCCCCTTCGTGCGAACTTCAAACGCTCAAATGCCTATGAATTATAGTTGCAGAGATTGCCGAATATACGTCAAAAATCCGTGGATAGTAAGTGGCTCCTGTCAATCAATAATTTCTCCGGACATACTGAACCCCGCCTTTATTACTTCACCATTAGCATAGCATAAGATAAAAAAAACTTGGCTTTACAGAGGGCATTTGATCATGGCGCTCGGTGTCCAATCATTGTTGTATGGATTTGAGGTCACGTTTCATTTCTGACTTACTGGCTGTCATATCTACATTGCATTGCTTATGCTATCAAAAACAGAAAACATTCATGGGCAAAAGTGTGAAATAGAAATTCAAAAATAATTTTCTGCATTTCAATGTTGTATGTTCATTTTCATCATTGCAAAATTACAAATTTAATAACTGCGCCTTAAAAGTTTGCTGATATTCTCTAAGACGCCTTTGGGTCCTCAAATGCAAACTACTTCGTCCATGAAACGCCTTTTTAAGATACTCAGACTACTTTTAAAAATGCCCTTTTACAGCTCTATTTCTACGTTACTTTATGTGATCCAGGTTATCTTTTTAGCATAAAGTTTATTCTCAAATTTCTGCTTCAAGTAACCTAACGAAGAGATTTCGGGTTCATAAATCTTCCTAGATCATTTAGATTCCTCCCATAGCTGCGTCCTTGAAATAGTTGAAACCTGTCGATTATGACTTTCTTTTGATAAAACAATCGTGCTTGTAGTATCTATCCATCGTTAGCATATATATGGGGAGAAAGTATGAAAGTTTCTTTGCCTTAAAACAATTTGCCGATACTTTTTTTCATTTTCCCTAATTGGGAGTAATTTCACAACAAGGAGGCTCTATCAATGCCTAACATTTTTATAGAAAATTATCCATTCGCAGTTTAATACGTATATATGACGCATAGTGTTGCTAACTGTTCTGTGATTTTGCGTATTTTACAGAACAAAAACCTCATCAATGAAGGCGAACAAATTTATGTAAAAATATCCATCTAGTAGTCCATTCACATCCAAACGTACCTCGTATAAGTCAGTTGAATCAATATGAAAAGTGTCAGTCTGTCCGGGTTGAAATGTTTGGCATGAAGATTTGGCATTTTTTAGCTGTATTGGACCCGTATCCCCGTTTTCGCCATACACCTGGGCGTAGACAGTTGCCGATGTGCCACAGTTCCTCATCACACCCGTCAGTATTGTTAAACGGTACGTTGTATCTATGAAACACTCATATTTCAGCAATGCCACAAACTAACTTGATAAACAATCAGAACTCCCCTTACATTAGTGAATAAGAATTAAACTTCCACACCAGTTCGAACGTTGACTATCGAGACTTCCCTACTTAATAGATGTTTTGGCCGATTTTAAATTAGTCATTTTGACCCAACAATGAAAATTTTAGCGCCTCGGTGAGATTAGAATTCACGACAGCGAGCGGAAGGCTTCAGTACGGCCAACGCTCTAGAACCTGTGCTCCGAGGTTCCATCGGGAGATGTGAGTTTATTCTCATTTGGGTCAAGTTGCCTACTAAACCTAGTGCAACGTCCGTAATTAGCAAAGGCTAGTATAGTAAGCTGAATTCCCAAACACGATTTCCCGATTAATCCACTTAGAATCCGCGAGGTGACTATCAGGCTCAAGTAAGTGATAGATGTTCTGACAGATGTTGAACTCAGGCCACCCTGTGGGGACTCGTAGCTCAAATGTTTAGAGCGTCAACTGTACTAAAGCCTTCCCCTTACTGTCATGGGTTCGAATGCAACCAAGGCGCCGTTTTTCCCTGTTGGGTCAATCTATCAAAACATCCATTAATTACTTGAATCTGGTGGATTCTAGCCGGATTGCATAAAAATCGCGCTTGGGCAGTTAGCTTACTATATCAGATTTTGTGGATTCCGGACGCTGTAGTAGGTTGGACGGGCAACATAAGCAAAATTGAATAAAAATCACGTTTCCCGATGGGACATTGGAGCAAGGGTGTCTAGAGCGTTGGCTGTATTAAGTCCCTCCTCTTTCTGTCGTAGGTTCGAATCCCACAGGGCGCTGATTTTTTCATAGATAAGTCAATAGGACTTTTCAATTTACCCAAATTTCAAATATTCATAGTTGTATCAATTTTCACTACACAGTTCTCTTAACCAGCTTCTACTTTTAGTAATAAATTAACACAGACTGTACTTAACTCACACGTGCGCATCAGTACGAACACAGTTTGTAACCGCGATTTCGATTACGTAACAAGTAACATTTAACATCCAAGACCTTCATAAAATTATTAAATAAATAATGTTGAAAATATTTTTTGCCTACATTATGCGAGACGTTTATTTTAGAGTGCGCCTTTCTTAATGTAGTTTATTTCTTAGCGTTTATTGTCTACAGATTAAATAAGTGATACGTGAAGTATACGGGTGCGTAACGGGAAGGAAACCTCCCGTTCAAAGTCGTCAAAGTGGAACTGACATCCTGACCCACCTGAGTTTAATGAGACATAAGTCGAATGCTCGTTGGGTATTATTCGCAAACCATGCAACTGACGAAAATTCTGTTATGAGGCAAGAGGAAAGGTCAGAACGTTGCTCATGAGACTTACACGTTTACGATGAATAATGCAGTAACATTTTCTAATTTCAACATACTTTTAATTTAAGGACTAGACCAATACTGATATTTTTGTATTTCGATCTGGACTCCATAGTTTTAAGAGATCTTCTGGGGCGAATAGAAGACGAATTCGTTTTTTGGTTACTCCAGGTATATAATTGAGGTATACGCTCCTTATTCATCAGAAAAGTAATTTGGAAAATAAAGACGTACTGTTACAGTTAAACGTTTTGCGAAAAAAATAAACTTAAAGATCGCACGAAGAAACCGGAAAACTGTAACCTCAACTCTATTCGGGAAATAGCCTTTATAAAGGTACTTAGTCCGTTATTATTGTGAACAGAAGAGTTGAGACAATAAAAGCTCCATAAACAAATAAAGCATATCATACACAAATCTGGCCATATTAGTTTCCTCAGTTTTCTTAATTCAGTGGTTTGAAAACACTCGTATACTAGTAAGAACAAATGCCATCTACTAAAAAAATAAGCCTAGAACATGCAGTTCACTCATAAAGCACAAATAACTGTCAGCTCAACTAAGCGTGTCGATCATATTAATCTGCAAGTGTATTTGCATAGAAAATGCGGTCATGAAATATATTATGCTACAATAACAGTGGCTCACTTGTTATTTGAGAGTTTCTTGTAAACTGACGCACTATCATCCCGTCGCCCCTTTTGCTATCCAGCCAACTGCAAAGATTTCACAAAGGATGTGTACTTTTCAAATGACAAAAAATATTGTCGGTGGCAGATTAAAATAGCTGCAGGCAATAAGTGGATTCTGGGAAATATTGAAAGGCCTGCGATTGTTGGAAAACCAAATCGATGCGAGAATTTAGGCTTGTTTTCCACCGCTACGATTACAAAGCAAATGGAGACAAAGTGACAGGAAACTGGTACTTCGGTGTAACATCCGGCCCGCGCATTTAAATATGCTGACACAAGAATTCTAGAGGTAGATAAAAGGTCAAAAATCATTATTTTCTACGAAAAGGATATGGTCATTTATTTTATTCCCGAAACTTATCGAAAGAAAAAGAAGATACACTTTAGTTGTGGAGCCTTTGACTCTTTTGAAGAAGGAGACACGATCGCCGGGACAAGAGCTTTATTAGCCTGACGTTTCGGATTCCTACTCGAATCCATCATCAGAGACAAAAGAGCAGAAACGGGTGGTTGTTGCACAAGGGGCTGCGGTATTTATAGGATGCAGCAGCCAAGCTACCGCATACCTATGAACGTTCACGGCTTCCCCCTTCATCCGGGATTGTCACACTTGGTGTGATCATTGCTTGATGTCCGACATTCGGGTCGATAATTGCTGCAATTTTATCACGTGCGTTGGATGTTGGCGTGATGATTGCTCGACCATCTGACGCGTTGACCCGGGTGTTGGGAAGTGTTCACCAGTGCGCTCCCCGCGCGGCCAATTACTCCGCCTAGACGAAGTCTCAGCACGCTGTATTGAATGGGAAGGTCGTTGCACTTGTTGATGGACTGGGGGCCAGTAAACCATGATTCCAGTAGCTCCCGGCTCACTCGGTTGTCAACTCTTGCGAGAATTTCGGCCTCATCGAATTTAAATTTGCGGCCGGATCTCGTCGAATGAGCCGCAACTTGAGAGCTGGCGTCCTTTCTGCGCACCGCTGCCGCGTGTTCGACCATTCTTGTTCGGAGCTGTCTTCCGGTTTCTCCGACGTAGTTGCCTTGTCCGCAACTGCACTAGATCCGATAAACGACTCCAGACGTTTCTAGCCGTGGCATTGGGTCTTTCGGTTTCATGATCAGACGCCTAATGGTTGCCTCCGGTCTGTGTGCCACTCCAACCCCAAGTGGTGCGAGAAGGCGGTCGACAGCTTCCGAAACGTTCTTGACACATGGAAGCGCTCGCCAAACTTTGGTGTCCGTGCGGTTAGGCCTTTCGTCCCTTTTGCGTATGCACCGGTCGACGAAGTTGCGCGGGTAGCCATTGGCTTTGAAGACCCGTCGGAGGTATTGTAGTTCTGCAATTTTGTCTTCCGGCTCACTGCAGTGCGTTTCGACACGCCGATAGAGCGTCCTTACACAACTGCGTTTGTGGCTTATTGGGTGGTTACTGTTGAAGTTCAGTACTTGCATCGTATTTGTCGCTTTCCTGAACACTTTGGTCTTTAGTCCACCACATTCCTTGCGGCATACGAGGACATCCAGGAAGGCCAGCTGGTTGTTCTCTTCCTCCTGCATCATAAATTGAATGTCCGGGAAGACGGCGTTGAGCTGTTCTTGGAATGTCAACACCTGATCCCGTCCGATGACGACGAAGGTATCATCCACTTCTATTGGCTTTGACTCTTTCTCTATGCACAGTTAGACAGTAATACCTCGATTTCTATCGAGCTTGATGGTGAGAAATTTTGTCTCCACAGCCAAGTAGCATTTGTTTTAGCTAGATTTACATGGCCTAAAATCCATTAACGCATACAATGTTCGTTGAATGGCAGTCCTTTTAAAAATCATATATGCTGAAAACTAGAGGATGGTCAATTTGCAGACAAACGATACACTTTAGCAAAGTAAAACACTAGAAAGATGACAAATTACATATTCCCAACTGTAGGTATCTCGAAGTACCGAAAATGTTTCCAGAATGGCGACTTTGTTACTTAGCTTAAAATATCACATTTAATAAAATACCTTAAATGGACCTAACATACATTTTAAAATGGCGTTTTTAAGAGGATACTTTTATAATTAATTATGCCATTCAAATATCTAAAGCCATTCATTATACAAATGATTTATGCTGAGGATCCAAAGGTCTGCTAAATTTGCACGCCTTTAAAGAAGATTAAGGTAAATACGCACTAAATTGCATATTAACTGCCATAAGTTTCTTTTAATAAATCATAATTTTTAAAAATGCGGCCGGGTCTATTGACGGTGAGGGATATTATTCGCATTACAAGTCTATATCGAAGATCGAGATTTCTTGTCAGTCCAAGCTAAGCATTTTTGCGGTCGCAATTTTTACCTGATTAGGGATGCATTTTAAGGGGAAAGGTTGGACCACTTATATGCTTTTTTACATTTTCAATGCAAGCTTTTCAAGAGTGAAACCAACGAAAGAAAATGAACATGGTGGCACAGGAAACATTATAGCGAAACTGATATTTAGAGGCCAGTCTAATTTTCCCATCTCTCACTAATTTGATCTGTACAAAAACGTTCTGTCGTCATCGACTGAATCCGAACTCGCACTCCTACTAACCAAGTTGTGAAATATTTCCCTTCCATTTCTCTCCATTGGAAAGTAAAGAGTTACTGTTATAGAGCATATATAAATGATCTAACCAGCGATTTTCTGACCCATGATGAACGTCGACTTTAGCTTATTGATCCCAAATGTGCCACTAAATAACCATCACTTTTAAACCCTTCGGGACTGACGAGGAATATTTTCAACAACAAGGTAAAGGGGAAAACGGAGAAAAGGGTGGGATCCACAGCACATTTCGTAAATATAGGCACGTGAGTCAAATCAACATATATCTTAAGACTCGAATTGGCACTTTCGTCAGTAGATTCCTTGTTGCCATAAGACAATATAAGAATTTGGGTAAAAGCCCATGTTAATACTCAACATAATGGTATGATAAGAGGAATGAATCTGTTAGTTGCTGCTGAAAGTTGCTTCTTGAGAAAATGCGCAAGGGGGCTCTGCTGGTTTGCTTTTTTGCAAAAAGGACGACGTGAAAATCAAACTCTTTTACCTTGCTTAGGAAGTTATACAAAGAATAAGTTTTTAAACAGGTATCGCAACTTTTTTCAACAAAAACGCTTTCTAACTATAAGAGCAGCTATGTTATTGAATAAATTACGAGAGAAATGCTGAATGCGACTGTTCTGCTGAGAAGTTGTTGTATTTTCGTTATCTTACACGCCAGAAGTTATATCAATAATAACACTGTTTCCCATCAGTCCACCCACGTACGGCAAAAAATATCAGGGAACACAGGTTGAGTTAATCCGTGTGACTTAGCAGAAAGTATTTTACAGTGAAAGGATAGCAAGTATCAGAAAATACTTCGGAGCTCATAAGATATCATCAACTAGGGACAATCTCAGACACAGGGGAGAAGAGCGTGTATCGAGTAGGTCAAAAAAGAAAATAGTCTTTTTTGGATAGGCGAATAAGAGAGAATAAAAGTGTCGATAAATTGTCAGATTAAGGACTTTGGAAAACAACAGGAGCAAAGTAGTCGAATGTTCTCAACAGGTTTACGAATGTTATCATCTGGAAGTTCGACATGAACTGGAATTAGAAGTTTCGAAGGCAGAGTAATAATAAGTTCCTGGAAAGACGGGACACTAATTAAAGTGATAAACGATTCACGTTGCAGTCGAATGGCTCACCGAACTGACTTTTGAATTTCTGACTAACACTATGAGATATTATCAAAGCCCTTGTCAAAAACATCGTCATCGGTCCCATTTTTTAAAAGGCCAGCCAACAGTCGTATTCCCAACAGTCGTAGGTCTCCGGTGTGAAGCAACAAAGGATAAGGAAATCATCAGAGTCTACATGTACTCCACAGCGAGTAGGGAAAATACATGGCCGAATTTCAAACTGATAAACAAAATAATCTGCAGACTAGAAACTATGCTTACAAGGAGAGCCCTGATCTAGTGCTTCCTGAAGGAGATAACACTGGTCAGCACAGAAGACAGATGAGTAATCAGGGAATGCATATGCGAAAGTCCGACAGTGATTATTTAGGCCTCTCAGAACGGCGTGGACGACAATCGCAATAGCACCTAAAGACCCTTGATTATTTCCATAAGCAACTTCTTTGGGTTCAGATAAAATTCAGAGAAATGAAGGATCACGTTCAATATTTCAAAGGAGGATAATAAGGCAAAGTGATAGACGGTTGGAAGATCAAAATACATAGATTTTGAAGGAAAGTGTAGAGCTAACATCTCACCAAACATCAGTCAGGTTAGATTCTCTGTAATATTTATTAGTCTTGTTAGACTGAACATCATACTCATGGTTTTCACTAAGATCTTTGCTAACTGAGGTTACGGGTTAATGGCAAAAAGCTTGTCGAAAACAAAGTCACCTGGCCTAGGAGTGAGCACACCGATAAGAAACAAATATGATTTGGACACGGTGAATTGATGTTTTAACCTATGCACGTCAGTGTTTGCACAAAGAACGAAGAAAAAGATAGGAAATTTTCTAGGTATCCGTATAGGCGAAAAGGTATAGTGCAAGAAACAGATAAAAAGAATGTGACTCCATCGAAAAATTTATTTACTGTTTATTTATTTATTTATTTTATTTAACCTTTTAGAATCCCGCTTTATCCCCTCGTTAGAGACAGAAAAGCAGGAGGATAGCGAATGCACGTGGAATACTTCATGTATATGGAGCATTTCTCAAGCTCGCACGCACCCACATCCACAGCAGATTTTTGCACTTACTGTAACGCTTACTTGGCCGAGCGCATCATAATGGCTAATTGTAACCAGTTCCACGCCACTGTTATTGTCTTGGCAGACTGGCTCGTCATTAACATCACTGGAGGCAGTTTCTACCCGCGAGCTCCCAGCGTGACTAATGGCTCTGACCAGACGGCCCGGACATTTAATAAGAAGTGCGGGACATTGTTTTTATTGGTATTCTAGGCCAGAGAACCATGACTCAAACAGTGTGAACAAATTTTGGTCAAGTTGGGCAGCAAGGTGGGGCTGGGCCCCGTCAAATGAGTCGTGATTTGAGAGTTGACGCCGATCTTCCTTAGGAAAGTAGCCTGAGCGGTGATAAAATGATCTTTGTAGGAAGCATGACCAGTTGCAACGGACGCCAAGCGTGTGGTGAGATTGGGGATCGAAATGGACGGGTGCTCTATTGGTGGGAGCGCTCCTCAAAGATAGGGGCGTATCGAAAGCCGTCGATTATCCTCCCTGTTGCACGGAGTTCGAGTTGCACACAGATCAGGGGCAACAATAAGACGCCGAACGATGAGGCCAAAAAGACCGCTGTCACAGTAGGAAGGACTTGGAACTCTTTGCCAGAGCGGATGCATCGGTAAGCAGGTCAACTTCGACTAAGGAATTGCCAAACTCATCCTGATATCATCAATCAAACATGTAGTAGCAGGAGGAGGAATGACGGTAACCTTACAGTCACAATTCATTCGGTGGGGCCCAGCCACATCTTAGAGTCCGGCCTGGCCGAACTCCGTGCAAGATATGACAACCGCCTGAGCCGCGAGCTGCTTGGTACATGGTTCTGCAGCCCACACTCTATTAACAAAAACAATTTTCCACACAAATATTTAATGGTGGTACTGCCTAGGCAGAGTAATATGTCACGCTGGAAGAGCGCGGGCAAACACCTGCTCCCAGTGGCGATATTAACAAGCCAACATGCCAAGTCTCTAACACGCCATCACTATCATTGGTGGTAAAACTGTTTTGCCGAGTTCGATCAAGTAACCATCGCAGTAAATGCGAACATCTACGATGTATGCGCATTTTAGGGGGGTAGTCTCTCAAAGCGTAATCGTTTGATCAGCTTTGGTTAAGTCTCTTACTTTATTTACAGAATAACTTGAGCCATATGGTTGATCTGCAAAAAGCACGACGGAAATTCATAAAGTAGTTAATCGAAGCGTGACCAATGGAAATGCCGACACGATTTTTGAAGGCGAGGTGTCATCTAAACTTGAATGAATGAGGATGTCTATGCCTACGAAATTAACACGCCCGCAATGTTTATGGTAGAGTGTTTACACGGTTTAACAGAATAATCATTGTACCCCAAAATAAGGACAGTTATCAAGTTAGGACTACAAAGTCCGGTGAACCCGGAAAAAAACCCAACAGGGACCACCATAATTTGCTTATTATGTTCGGAATTATCGCAAAGACTAACACGCGGGAGGAGTTAAAGGCTATTGCACCTTGCAAAAAAACGTGCGAAAGAAAATCTGGTATGTTATTTATTAAGTGGATGAAATATCTCGAAGCGCAGTTTGGTGTTTCTAGTGTCCCAGATTAAACTTGAACCTCATACTGGGACGTTAACTAGATCATGTTTGCATATCTACTCTGTGGGTGACTAAACAATGTGCACTTATTCGTTTACCAACATTTAACATTTAACTGCATCAGCTATTACAAGCAAATATTTTATGATGTTTTAAGAACATAGAATCAAAAGATAGACTGGAGGAGAAGCATAAGTAATTTTTGAAAGCGTAAGCTAATGTGCGATCAGTGCCAGTATTCCGTGAAGCCGCAACCTTACTGGTACTTCATAGGTCTCTTAGTAAGCAAACTCTTGTTTTCTCATTCTTCGTCTTTCCTTCGATCGATCTACTGCGTGGTCACGCATTGTAAGCCTGCTACTGTCCCTCCTATATCAGCGACTATTCCAAATCTTACTATCGTAAAGCCTTGCAGAATATTACTACAAGTAATCTGACGACGATTATCCCCGAGAAAACTGACCTCTAGCTTGCAGGGGGTCTTCTAGGAATTTATGGGCATTTACCTAAGCAGAAAAACTCACCAGTCACACAAGAAGGTCAACGAGTTTTGAGGATTCTCGAGTTCTTCGATCGTAACCTTGTGCAGAAACCAGCCAGGGTGAGCTCCTTTTCCGTCGTGTCCAATGCGGATTTTTTGAATTTCTCCCAAGTGAACAGCTTCAATTATAAACTCATCTACCTAAAATCAAAAAAAGAAGGCAAACAGTTTAATCTTATTGGAGAAGGTCTTTCAGCGACATGTAGTTTTCCCACTCCTGTATACCGACTTTAAGATCTGTTTGGGTCCACACTCCCGTTTTATATTTTGGGTCTACTCGAAAGGCTTCAATAGTTCAGTATATAGAATGACGAAATGCACCCGAGAGGTTTAACTGTTTCTAACAGTACTAGCATGTAAACTTAACCCCTGTTTTGCATTCAAGCGTAGCCAGTTCTGAATTCTGTCGGCTTTTCTCGACAACAAGTGTTTTCTTTTGTAAGAATACTAGTGCCACACCTGACAGCTGCTACCCCCCTGTTTTTGGCTGAAGATGTAAAGGTCTAAATCAAAGAGGATGCCTTGGTTTTACTCACCCCATTACATTCGTGTTAGCTTTCGTCTTATCTGTCTGGTGGAAGGGCTGCCTTCGGTATTACATTAAAACTTCAATTAGGCAATCTTTGCGATAACAACTATACGACAGAGCCACAATTTTGAACCCAACTCAACAAATGAACACGGTCTGAAATTTTCTCTCCCCATAAAAATAGACCAATGTCTTAATGAACATGAGGTTCTCTTTTATGATCTTTACCCAGATGGGAGTGTGTCGTTTGCAAATATGAGTTTCAGAGCTTACATCAGACATTGTGACTAGTCACTTAGCTACCAGCTCTTCGTTAAATGTTGTTGCCAGACAAATTGGTGAAAATGAACAGCTACAAACAATAGGCCAAAAATCAGTGATTTCGGGCGTACTTCTTAGTCTATGGTCACGGGACAATATTTCATTCCCTGCTAGTTTGCTGTTTACTTTGCAGATTACCATTATAGGGGACAAAACATAACTAGCTACTAGTGGAAAGCAAGTAACTATCTTCTTTGCTGTCAGTTGGCTATTACGTGACTAGCTCCAATATCAGAGAGAAAAATAAAGATGCATTTTCTAGATAGAACATCTGGTACGCTGTAGACTTTTGCAAGTTTCTGTGCTCGTCTTTGTCTTCACACATCCGAGTTCACTTGAACTGCGTTAACTCTTAAAAGACATAGGTTTCATAATGTCACCGACTCACCTTTCCATGAGCGAATTTTTTAATATTTTTTGAAGACTTTTTCAGCTGTCGATCCCCGGTGTCACCCATTTCGCCGAAAATATTAAGGAACACGCGAGCATCCGTTCCCGCATCCGCACGATCACCAGTATGAATGCGAACCTTGTAGTGACATACTAAAACAAACAAATGTATTCAAGCAGGAAAAGTTGCCTTTTGGCTACCTTTTCATGCAGTCTGGGAATTGCCAGTCACCTCCAGGGGAGTCAGTGGTCGCTAAATGCCTTGCCTTCAGTGGCTGTTTATCAGGACATACAAGCCGTTAATGGCATGAACATGCGAAAAAAGCTGGGCCGGTTACAGCTGACATGTGAATCGGTCCTTAATTTATTCGTCCAAAAAGTCACCAAAATTCAGCTATTTGTGGTCAAAACTTTGGTAAAGCTGGTAGTCACCTTTAAGTTTACTTCCGATAATCCAAATGTCCAAGAAAGGCTAGGTACCTAGGCAAACGACTACTCTTTTTTCTAAACATGTGGTTAGCATCATTTTAGTAGGTATACGCAGTCTAATCACGTGAAAAGTCCTATTAAATAAAGCACAGATATAAGCCGTTAATTTTTGAATTAAATTTAGGCGGTTTTTATGCAAAACAATCCGACATTTTCCATGACAAAATAAGAAGTGGCAAATGTTTTTGCAGACAAGGTTATTTTGCGTAATGGCCAGATAGTGGAAATAGTTGTAAAATGACTGTACATGAAGCCACTTGAGTCTGGACTGCGAATGTGGCACAATGTTACTAATAGGTTATGTCGAGACTGAGGTAGTTGTCACCATAGACCATTAAAACGAAGGCCTCCCAGTAAGAACCACTCTCTAAACTGACTTGCTTTAATACTTTTTTTCCTTATTTTCCAAGCGCTTAGAAGATTACAACAGACGAATTTGAGTCAATTCGGATTTTAACGTTGAGTGCAATTGGTTTTTGCGGCAACGCAGTCTTGTAGCTCCTATTTGTCATAAAAAGACGGAAGAATCTCGAAAAACTCTTAGATTATAATTTTAAAATTTATTAATCTTACAACTTTGGGACAAACCGTACTGCATCTGATAAGCCACTGCTTGACGAACTATCTCCCACAAGTGAGTGATATTCTGGCATTTTGGTAAACAACACCTTGTAAAAATTACGATAATTAGGCGTAACGTTTACTAGGCAATAACAGACCTGTTTGCTATAAAGAGTGATGTATACAGCCCGCCTGCTTAGATAAGCAAAGCTGCATGATAGATGTTAAGAATTTATATTGGGGAAAATCAGTAAATATAATTTGCGAGGACAAAACTCCGCAAGGCTAACTTGTATTAAATGGCTCATTTTAAAATCCTTAACATTTGCTTGGGTTTCAGTGTTTTTGATCGACGTCTTCTTGTATTGCCGTGAAGCGCTCAAACAAGCAGCCGTATAAACATTACTGTTGTAGGTAAGATCCTGTTACTCTGTAATCCCCTCCGAAATTAAAAAGACAACGAATTAAAACTGGCGTATCTACCAGAAAACACAAGGGAAATGCTTAGGTACCCACTGAAGCGCAGAACTCGTAAATGGTCAGGCAACGGCAGAATATCGGCAAAGCACGCCTGTCTGGGTTTTTAGATAGTGCCTACGTTGCTATTTTTATCTTCTAACGCTAAATGGTTAAGAGATTATTTGTTTTCACCTGCCGTAGCGCACTTTGTACATAATCTTTATGATTATTTTACAACTTTTGTGGAAATTTTTAAATGACGGTGCATTTTAAAGGGTAAATCAATTCACATTGCATTAAACGTGATCTCACTATTTTATTTCTTTGAATAATACTGCTGTAGGCATAAATCTTTTTTTATGAAATTGAACTTGCGTGCTATTGTGACATACATTGCGGAGGGTTGGGAATGTTGCTTCCAGATGCCGGCAGCTCGCGATATATTATTCCGCCGTCAGCGTCGCCCGAAATCCATTGGCTGCATGGGAAGTAGTAGCACTTTCCATCCAACAAATTTGTCAAAACCACCTGCATTCCGTCAAAAAGTAAATATGAGTTCTCCGTTGTTTCTGTCGTTCACATTCTATCCTATTCAGAGGAACGGTCCGAACTCTAAAAAGCGTGCCTGCTAATGCTATCATCTGTACATCACCAGGCTTCTTAGTGGCGCAACAGCACCTATTCAATTCTTAAAGGTTGTTCTTTAAAAGAGATCCTTCCCACTGCCCATAAAATCAAGGCACAACGACCCGGGCAGATGAATGTCAGTTACTTAAAGCAGTATGTTGTGCGGGCAATTTCGAAAATTGAGGACGACTGCAGAGAAGAATTAAGGGATCTAACCCCCGCTCCATGGCAACGGCTGTAAGTCTAATACAGACGAACCGGGATCGGTTGTTGGGCGCACTAAGAATAAATAAAATGGTCGACTGTTCCCAAGGTCACGCCATGTTAACTGGATTTAAAATTTTCCATGCAAAATTGAATTTATGCCTTTCCGATATGTGCAGAGGTAAGTGAAAAGGCCGTCAATCTAGCAAACGGATTAATGTTTATTAAAGCCTAGGTCACCGTTTCGTCAATCACTTCTTCTAAACATCAGTTAAACGGAGAATATCAAACGAATCTAATGGTAACATCAGGCCTTGCACTTTCTCGGTGGTAGGCTCGTTTATAATGACAACCAAAAACTATTGCGACACAGAGGAGAATAAAATGGTCCTTACAACTTCCGGAAAATCAAATCAGACTTCTCTGCTAATTTAAAGCGGATCAAGATTGAAACTAACATCTCTTAAGGGCTTAAATTTAAACCGTGCAGTAAACCAAGTTCTCTGGGAAATAAAGGGCGTCTTTACGTTAGTTGGAAATAATGGTTTCTCTGTTCTTCGTCAGGCATATGGTTGTTGTATAAATAGAGTGAACTAAATAGTCGCACTTAACATATGATTCTATGGCTGACCGAGCTTTACGCCAACACGCATCCACCGCATCTCATCATTCTGTCGGATTAGTTATATTCTTGTCGATTTTTCTTTAAAAGTTTTATTTGTGAGATCCACATCGACTCGCCTGTTTAAGTATGTTTCATGGGAGTGCATACCTTCACAAAAATCGCGGCATTTTTTTATCGGGCGACCGTTAAGAAATGCCGGTTCTCTCATGTGACAATGTGTTTAGTGTGTATATGGGCATCTGTCGTAGACGAGGCTCATCATACAACAGCTAACCAATGTTTACCTACACGATCAGAGGCATATTTTCCGGTATGTCCACAGTACACTGCATTGTAATTGTCAATTGAGATTCTGTAAATAGCCACTTTCAATCGAAGTTTTCACCCATGTTCTAAGGGTGTCCAAAATATTTCGCAAATCCGTTGTGCTTATGCGCCTTTTATATATTCAATGTTTTTTTCAAAAATTTTCTCAAGAGCTCAAATACACTGTTTGCGTATGGGAGGGTCCGCTGGATGAATGTTCTGGCGCTTGAACAGTTGAAGTGTTGAAAGTATTTTTTGCCTTAAGGTCTCTATATTCAATACCCTGACGCCCAAAGTTAAGGTAGTGCGGGTTTCGACGAAATAGTCTGGCAAAGAATTTTGCTTTCATTTGTTAACTTGATGGAACAACGAATCTTAATTTGATATAATAAGTCAAAAAGGAAAAGCCGCCTTTGAGGGATAGGATGTTAATTTTCTTGATGTGGGATGAATCTCGAACATGCGTCTTTGTAATAAACCGACATACAAAGTGACCACAACACATTCAGTGTATTAGGGAATCAGTAAATGTGATTGTATGTCAACCTCCGGTTTGAAAGAAAGCTTGGGAATAAAGACTCTAACTGGTTCGTCTTAGCAATAATAAATATACTATCCTCAAAATGCCAATTTAATCTTCGGTTAATTTTGGAAGAGCCATACCTTTTGATTCCCACCTCTAAATATTAGCCAAAATGTTGGCTATAAATGCACCCATACGAATCTCAAACATTTACTGACAATCCATCTTGTGCAAAAACTGGTCTTTGATATACTCCTGCAGATTGAAGATAAGTGTCTACAGGTGCAACAATGGTGAAGTTATGAAGAAATTCTGAAATTATCGTTTGCTACATTTAACGAGATATACCTAAAGCGCCAGATCATAACAATTTCAATACTCGCGTTCTCAGATGAAAATCTGACACCTTATATTTTGTCCAGAGACTAGTTTGGGTTTGAAAAAGTGGTTTCAGTGCTCTTCATACTTCGGCGCAGATAGTGAAATCGTTATTTTGGCTTATTTTAGTTTGGTTCATTGCTTAGGATGATTATAGTTTGCGGTGGAGCACTAGTTTTAGGAATCCTAGGAAGTTCATACAATTGCTTGCTATTCAACGTTAAATGGTTAACTGTCATCATGTACCGCCCATTCATCTGCGGACAACCTCAGGAACCAGTTTCGGAAATGCTCATAAAGTCGTGTGTGTATGTTTGAGGAAATCCATTTCTTTCTAATGTATTGTCAGTTTCGGTTGACAGGACAACAGGCCCGCAACTCAGTAGGCGGAGCGTTGGATTTAGTAATGCTCTATGTTCGATCAACGCTGGAACAGAGCTTAAGCGCGGCAGAAACTTGGATTGAAGAAAGCCTGATAAACTAGAACAAACCATCCCAATCGTCGTTTCCTAAGTCAGAACTTCTTTCAATATATAGATTCGTAGATAAACGCACCTTTTCTAAATGCCAGCAAGAGGCAAGTCCGCGATTATCGCGGCCTATTCGAAGTTTGTATGGCTGTCCAACTTGCGGTGTTTTCACAGTGAAGTATACGCATGATCCTGTCTTGAAATTCCTTCGGCGATCTCTCGCTGTCGGCTCGTCAGTCAGAGTTACTTCCTCCGACTTTCCTGCAGATCCATAGAGCACAATGGTGACACGGGCAGTCGTGCCGGCGTTCGGTAGTTCGCTAGTGTACACTTCTACTCTCCAAGGGATTTGCTCATCTTCAGTCGTGATCGACGAGACTGAAAAAAGCGGATATTTTTCCGAAGTTACATTTCAAAGCCATTTGCGATCAGGTAATATCAGTATTTAGAAAATCCATTGACATGAGACAGATCCTATAATTTAACAGCAATCATCCTCTGTCTTAAAAACGTTGCTGTGCCTGCACTGTATTCCAAAGAGTCGAAGCACACTGCAGCCGAACGATAGTACCTTCAGAACCTATTTGTAGCCAATGGTTATCCCAGACATTTCATCAAGATAAGCAGACATCGGGAGCACAGAAGATGGCCAAATGAGCAGCAAATCGAAGTCTGGAGGGCCATTCCCTAAGTTAAAGGGGTCTCTGAAGTGATCCATCGACTGTTATAGCCCGACAGAGTAGGCGTAGTCCATCGACAGGCATTTGGAACTTCATGCTGCTTAAAAAGTCCTACGTCGTCACAAATGTAGAGCTCAGGACCAAACAACCACAATGGGCTTAAGAAGACCATACAGGGACAGACGGACGGTAAGAAAAGTAACCGCCGGACCGACCACCCGACAAAGGTTCAATCACATTTCCCCGACGGAGTGGTGACTCACAAAGCACGCAAACAAAACGTCCGTCAACCACCCCCCGAGAGGCCGAGACGGCGAGAGTAGGGAAAAATCGATCCGCATGGGGCCGACCAACGTCACATGCTACTTGGGATTTCTGGTCGATTAAGAGCATTTTTCGTTTTTACAATGGAAAGCAGCCCAAGCCCTTCGAAACGTCAGCATCTAAATAAATTCGGTCCGGTGAGCCCGTATTTTTCTTCAAAACATTAACCTGAATCTCTCAACTGTACTAATCTGAATATCCGAACCGTCCAAATGCTTACGTCAGTGCAACTTAACAGTAGTATGTAAAAGTTAAAAACATTAAAAACTGATTGAACGATAGGTTTGATGGTAGTGTTTCCCACATGTCACATGTCTATTCATGTAAGCTCACCAAATCCCCACCTGTCGTTTTATGATGCAGTTCATCACATATTAGTTTCTTACGCATGTGAACTATGATGGTTTCCGGGGCGTTCGGATAAATGAGTCGAATGTCAACTAAACAGCTTCCTTTGGGCGACTGTAAACCTTCGTGGCCAAATACTTTTTGTTGTTAGACTGTATCTCTGTCAGAGAATAATCCGGTTCCAGAACACAGAGATGCATCCTGTGTGCTTGAGCCCATAGATGACCACCAAAGCTAGCTAAATGATTTAGTGTCCCTACAATCCTCGAAAATATGTTCTATATCTTAAATTGACAACGGATTATTTTGATCATTGGTGAAATGAATAAACTCGTCTATAGGTGCCCCTTTTAAGACTAAGAATTAGCTAGGGCTTTTCTTAGTGCCACAAATGTAGGAAGTGACGAATTCCAAGAAATCACTGGTGTACTTCTAGGCACATCAACGGGATAGAAGGAAGACAAGATGACAAGCGGTGGGAAGCCTAATTTTACGGACCCGTCTAGTTTCATCGCGATTAGGATAAACCAGTCTTGATGTCTGCTGCCAGTAATAAAACTGCGTCGGATCCTTTTGATGTTAAAGTTAGGCCTGACAGGCGAAGAAAGACCAACGCACATGCTGTTAGATTTTTAAATGCATACCTTGTCTCGCTTTCTGTAGTAGTCAGAAGCTAAATATGTAACTCGAGTTAATATGAGCACTTAAATGACTGAGCAGCTCCGTCACAATGTTTTCAAAAAGTTCTTCAGTAGCATTATTTATGATAGGTCTTCTCAGATCATTTTTGAAAGTGCTGGTTTTATTATGCCATTAAGGTTGGGTTGAGATCATATGTAACGCCCGGAAAAGTGGAGGGGCAAAAGCATCAACCAAAACACAGTATTTTATGGCCCCATTTGCATGCCTACCGTTTCATGCATTAATAAAAAACAGTAAGAGTGAGCACTAGTCTTTTCATCGGGGTTGCCCAGGTTATATTTATGTCTACTTCGTGTTTTTATAGTCAGATGTTCGCTTAGTAAAGCTCTCTAATCCAAACGTGTCATCCTTGTTTTATGCAAACTTTCGGAAAGTCGCAAATGAGACAGTGTATTTCCTGATAACCGAAGGGCAATGCAATGAGAAACTGCTGAAATTACGGCGACATCCCAAGTTTATTTTTATGAGACGTGTTCGTATGAGCCATGCCTTGGCAGCATTCAATGGCTTGAATTCCCGCACAATGATAACTCGTAAATTGTGTTTACCTCGGGGTTCAATTCAAATAATTGATACAAGTCAAAAACAAAATCTAGAAATTTGTTATGTTGTTTTGACCTCAGCAAAGCTCGGGCACAGCTAGCCCGCATAAGTTTACGAAGTAGATTTCACAAAGCTCAATCAGCCTTAGGCGACAAGCAGCTTAATATCAAAATTCAGGAAAAAATGGCATAAGTGGATTTGATAGACAAAAAGGAGCCCAGTGGACGAACTATCCCTTTTTTATTTTTCGTCTATCCTCCTTCTGACAATTTTGCGTTTACATTTCGTCACTAATCAAAGCAGTGTCAAATTGTTGCCAAGCCGGGAGTCAAGTCGAGTCGCCTTGCGTGTAGTGTAAATTGTGGATTATGTCTTCAAACTCTGTTACCCAGCACTTTATCTATATGTTTTTATGGAGTTCTATGAGTACTATGAACACAAATAGTAGCTGCTAAGAGGTTCATTATTAGGCTTTTTGCAGCAGGGTTATAGACCGAAACCCGCTGAACTATACTGAAGTGAAAATCGTGATGTAAAGAAGGTACCAAAAATGTTTTGGAAACTACAAAAGCTGTTTTTACCTCCCCTAAATTCTCAGTGTTGAAAGAGAGTACGCCCAAACTCAGAAAATTCAGGCTGCATCTATCAGACGGATAACATTGTCGCGACTTCAATGGAAATCAATTTAAACTTGATGAATTAGATCGGCGCAATGTGAATATAAAACCTCCTCCCAAGTGATAATTTACATTGTTGCATTGTAAGGATGAGATGCCAAAGTTTTCTAAACCACTGTTATAGGTAAGTTTAGATATTACGTAAAGATAGAAGAACTGAAGCGTCACGTGTGTCAACGCACAGCCGTCCCAGACACCCTGACAGACGACGAAAGACAAGAGTTCGACAGCTACGCGCAATCCATAGGAAGAAAACGCGGAGAAGCAAAAAGTTCTGCGCTCCTTAGAAGTGTACATGAAATGAAACCACAATCACGGTTTCCGAAAGATCCAAGTCGATACGTACACAACCACTCTTATATGACACTTGATAAAGCATCACTTGAAGCATTATCCCTTGGTCCTAAATTTTGCATACCTCGTCGAAAAGTTAATCAGTTAGAATTGGAAACTCATTTCGAGAACCTATGGAAACAAACCTATGATCTAGTGCCCACTTCCACAGACAGTATTCAACACTTTACAGCAACATTGGTGAGTTGCAGTTATCAGTACCTGAACAAGGGGCCAAAAAGTCGGGGATTGCTGACAATAGTACATGTGAAAAAGTTTAAAGAACTTCGAGAGAAAAAGATATATTGGTGACTTGACCGGAAAAAGACACAGGTTTCGTTATAATGAACAGATCAGACTACGTAGCGAAGCTACAGTCCATATTAGCAGACCAGAAGAAATTCAGGAAGTTAGACAAAGAAAAGGATTGCACGGAAGAAGCATAGACGAAACTGACTGTCTAAAAAGACTCCACACAGTGGGTCACATAAGCGACCGTGACCTAGAACACCTCCGACCAGTCGGCACACATATCCCTCGACTATATGGTCCACCTAAGATCCATAAGGAAGGCCTGCCGGTCCGTCCGATCTTAGACATGCGAAAGTCTCCGTATCGTGCGATTGCAAAGTGGCTAGCAGAGAAACTCAAGCCTGTACAGCGTCAGCTAGCACCACGGAGCTACCGAGATACCTTTGAATTCATTGACGACACCAAAGACCTTAACGTCAACGGCATGGTGATGTTCTTGCTAGACGTCTCATCACTTTTTACAAACGTTCCGGTCACCGAGACAGTTCATTAAATCTGTAAATTTATAGCTGCCAGTCAGCAGGAAATAGGAATTCCGACGAAGACGCTCAAGGAACTAATACAAAGATGCACATTAAATGTGCAGTTCCTGTTCGACACCCAAATCTATAGACAAGTAGACGACGTTGCTATGGACGCACCCCTTGGACCTCTCCTAGCAGATGTCTTTATTGGCAAATTAGAGAGATTTCAACTAAGCGATCAGATCGATAAGCTCAAACATTACAGTGGCTATGTTGATGATATCTTTGCAATTGCTACTGCAGAAACCGACGTAGCTACCCTCTTAGATGAGGAAAATCAGCCACATCCGTCTATCAAATTCACGCTGGAGATCGAAACGGCCGGTTCGCTCCCATTCTTAGATGTTCTTCTAAGCAGGAGACCTGACGGGAGTGTCCGAAGAAGCGTCTATCGGAAGAAAACCTGGTCTGGACAATAAACGAACTTTGCCAGTTTCGTACCCCTCCAACAAAAACGAAATCTAGTCCGATACTCGGGCACAAAGAGCTTGAAAAATTTGCTCAACATATAGCATCGAGGAGGAGATCAGAAAAATCCGGGACTTCCTTCGAGAAAACGGGTACCCTGGCAGGGTCATTGCAAAAAACATTGCCGAAAGACCGTTCAAACCCGCCACACCGACCGCTGAAAAGAAAACTTTGTTCCTCAAAGTCCCTTTCCAAGGGAACGCGACGAGCGAACTCCCAAGGAGACGCCTTGATCAATCTGTCTCGCGAACCTTCCCAGCAGCAGGGGTTCAAATATCATTCTCTACTAACCCTATTTTACGCGGAGAAGGTAAGGATAAGTTGCCACCGCAGACCACCTTAATGTGCATATATTCCTTCACTTGCTCCTATGGAGCAGGTTATATTGATCGCACGAGTCGGCGCTTATCCAAATCAATACGCGAACACCTCCCGGCATGGCTAGGAAAAGGCGAAACGAGGAGTATAAGCAGCGCCATTCTCGCGCATGTTGTCGATTCCGGGCATCGTGTGGACCCCAACGAAGCTTTTCGCGTGATTTATAAGGTACCATCGAGCTACCCTATGCTACTAGGCCAGCGCCTGTTAGCGACAGCGGAAGCGGCCGCCATTAGGTTATGAAAGCCAGCCTTATGCGCACAGAAGAACCACGTTCAGGCTCCGCGCCTACAGTGGTCGAAGGTTGACTAACGGTGCAACTCCCCCCCGCGCACTTCCGCTCTCACCCCGCACCTGACAATGACTACTACCAGCCCTCCCCCCTACCCCCCTCCCCACAGTCCCACACCCCGCCTGTGTTTTAAGGAGAACTTTTATCGATTTCTCTTATCGCTGACATGTTTGACTTCTACCCCGTTTCTATATAACTGTACTGGCCCGATGAGAATTTATCGAAAGCTATGTATGCTCGCCACCTCGTCTTCTGATTACTGCTATGGGAATTTTCGCAACTCTAAAACCACATTTTATTTATCCTCCGAGCGCGAAATATACGGCAGACATAACTTACTGCCAATGAACGAAAAGGAAATATTTGCCTGCATGCTTTCTGTGAAATACACTTGAATTTTAACGGTACTGTACATCTACGAGAAAGTGCATACTAATTATCTAAATATTTCACCGGATGCAGTTTCTCAGGCAGTCAAGAATCCGGCATTCTGATATTACCGATATACATTAGAATTCTGCTGCAGGTTTTTAAGTACTACAAAACCGCTCAAGTTATACTTTAGAATCGAAAACCCATTCCGGAGTTTCGATAGACAGGTCATTAGACAGCACATCTACTGGATGTGTTAACCACTATTATTCAACTTTATGTAGAATAATCATAATAAAAATAAAAATCTAATTCAGAGGAAGGCGAATGATTGTCGACTAACAGAGTCAGCGTTCTGGCTGCTGTAGTCCTGTCTTTGTGATACCAGGTATGATGCATTTTTCACTGGTCTAAACCAGATTCTAAACGTAAACAATGTTTAAAAGGACTTTGCGTGAAGGTCCGGCAACAAGGGGACTAACTGCCTTTCGAATGTCTAAGGCGCCCCTTAAGATAATAACGAACAGCGGACTAAGAAGAGACTTTATGCGTTCGTCTGATAGTGGAACTAAAGTAAAAGTCAGGAACAACATGAAAGTTCCAGTGGTCTTTCAAAAGGATTTGGACACAGTAATGCCTGCCTCATTTGCTGACAGGCTGCGTTTTATTTTGAGTAAAGAGATAGATACATGCGCGGACACAAACAAAACAATTCATTGACAGAAGCGAACGGGCGAGTTTCAGGTAGCAGTTCAGAAGACGAAGATTTGGTCACTGGAACAAGAAATATATTTGCTTGACGTTTCGGATCCTCACTCGAACCCATCATCAGAGACAGTCGCAGATAAGGGTACTGGTGACACAAGGGGTGCAGGATTTATAGCACGTGGCTGCCGTGGGACCATATGCACACTGTAATTAACAACTCTCGCTACTCTCTGACGATGGGTGCGAGTGAGAATCCGAAACATCAGGCCAATATATTTCTTGTTCCAATGATCAAATCTCCGTTTTCCAAAATAGTTAAATCTCAACCGAGATTTTCCTTTACATAAATTTCCCAGAAGTAAATGAAAATCCGAATGGCCACGAGCCAGAAGTATCAGGACCGTGAAGTCACAAGTCACGGTGCTGCTACTTCCGCGAAAATGCCTACGCAATCGTCGACATTTCTAAACCAGTTACATTGTCATCAGATTTTTGGGGGCCGATTACTGTCACTTACACAAACAAGCTGAAGTGGTCCACTTCGAATCTTTAGTGACTTATTAATTTCAGTGGGAATGACTTGTGTGTAGGAGACTTCTCACGATTGCATGATCGAAATTAATTAAATTTAGTTAAAATAAAACCGGGAATAAGTCTTATTGGACTGACAAGGTAACGTAAGTCGCCTATAACACATGGACAAAATTTGCTTACAAAAAAGGACAACATCATCATGACTGTACAGTAAATATGGAAGTTTTCTGCTACCGAGAACAGAGGTGGAGTTTCAAGTTGTGTTTCACTTGGCGTGACCGTCTGTTCAAGGTCCGATTTCTAAGCCTTTTGGTTTAGTCAATAGTGGCGCGCCTATTTTTTCGCCATACAAATACACCCTGCTCGTCTTCGTCAGAGTGCTATATACTTATGAGGCGTATTCACTCTTAGACCTATGCTAAACTTTCAAATTAATTTAAAAAACGATTTCGATTTGTAAAACGCTTGTATATACTCTAACTTATGCAAGGTTAGAGTTAGCAGTGACTGCTATACGAATAAAAATTAAGGCCAGCATATGTCTTAAAACAAAAGATGCCTTGTTAGTTAGCTGTTAATCACATGCCCAGACATGATCTTTATTTCGGGCTTTAAAAGACACATTGTTGTTATTACTGTCAGATCCTCTTCAGCTTTCAGCTCATTTTACAAATGTATATTCTGTAAGAAATTACCATTCGCCACCCTACTGATTCTTAACATACAATTATCACGAAGACTGATCTAGCTCACCATGTGCAGAAAAACGTGGAAACTCCGCAAAGCGAATAAAGGTTATTTTTCACAAGCAAATGTCCTCGTTTATTAAAACATCCTTTAATGCTTAGTTTAAAGTTTAAGAGAAGCATCGTAGCGATTTTTTGGCATTTGCTTTTTCAATTTCGAGATTTAATCATAAGAGAATTACATAAGATTTTATAACACTCAGGGGTGCTAGCCAAAATGGACGCCAAAATATTTCATAGAAACCTCAAAAGACTAAAACTTAACATTCTGTCAAAAGACGGCGACTGTAAAATTACATCTAGATTGGTACTGATTTAATGAAGCGCTAAGGAAAGTTTTTGCGCCATAGGGAAAACATAAGTCAAAATAACCCGCAAAATGCAGCCTACTTATGTAAGGAAAACAGATCAACGAAACAGCCAAACGGATATTGAATCTTACTTTCATAGACATAATTTCAAAAGCGATGTTCACATTTGTATGAGTTTTGCCTGGCTATCTGAGACAATACGGTATAATATATGGACGAATTGATGACCTCTTGATGCATACTCAAGACAATGGCTCAATTCTATTGCGATACTGTAGGTAGGCTAATTTACCCGTTTGTAGACATGGAACGGCAGATAACATTTTGTTTTACAAACAACACCATTTCCAATTTGGAAGCAAGGAAACCTGCAGACTAAATCAAGACATTCTTTATTTTTAACTTGTACCCTCTATTCCAATATAAGCCCTAAACATTAGATGGTAAAATGAAACTTTCCTACGTTTCGCGTGAATCTTCCTTAAGTGTTAATTCCTCGGAAGTCTCCTTTAATAAAGCAGGGATTTCTTGCACTTCTAGTTAGAATAGACGGAAAAGATAGTATCCTTACAAATTTAACATGTCGTTTACTGCTGCCGGTGAAGAGTGTATGTGTCCCTATATCGAGTGTGTACTGACAGGTTTGCAAATTTTCAAAGCCGTTATTGATATGACGAAAATCATTACAAGGTAATGACGTCAAAATATCGTACATTTGTTACTATGCATATTTTAGCTCGGCGTTTTCATTGTTTTTATAATTTTAAACGCTCATATGTACGTACCAGAGCTGTTAGTACCTCCTGTGGGTTCTTCAGCACTGTACTCAGTGATTTTCAACGAGGAAGAGGGGTCCGTTTCTTCAAAAGGAAGCCATTGATGACAGTTAAACATCTGAATGGTTCCTGATTGTACGTGTCGAAGAATGACCTGCTCCGCAAATGTGTACACATGTATATTAGATGGTAGGAATGTAGCATCGTAATTCTTTAAATCGCAATCATTTACGTGTTTTCTGTTAACACGAGCCTCTTTACAAGCGGTACGCAGAAACCATCCAGTAGCTGGGCATTTTTAAGCGTATATTTAATGCATAAATGTGGGAGATAGTCGTCCAGCTAAAATACCGGAAAGGTTGCGAGAATATGGCGTTTCTGATCACTCCATAGGGAAATATCTGTTCTTATGTACCATTTTACAGTAAACTCATTGTCTGCGAGCGAATTCCGGTCAACTTTCCGCGGGATAGAACCCTTGGATCTTGCAAAAACCAAGTAGTTAAGTCTTCTGTATTTGATTTTAAACTTCAGTAGAACAGGTGTTGGGCAACAACATTTTGCGAGGCTTGGGATCTAACGCGGTTGTTGTCTCGTTAAGATATATGGAGCCGCATGTGCGAAAAAAATGGATATTTATTTTTTAATCTGTTCTCGCGCAAATTTGTCTAGCTTAAATGTTATTAACCTGTGTGAAGAGACCAATACATCAAGGACAATCTGGGATGCGAAACACTGCGTGCGTGATTAAATTTTCTCAACATGCCGTAAGAAGGCTGTCATTAACAGGTACAAAATTTGCTGATACTATGGTTAAGCAGATATCAACATATGCGTTAGAACAAACAACGCGGAGTCTGCCAAAAAACGTCACCGTCTAGACATTTGATCTCAATCTTGGAGCTATTCTGATCAAACAGGCGTTTTGCTTCTCCACATGCGCACGATTATTTTTGGCTCCAAGTTATCGTAATTTCTTTATAGGCCTGCGTCATAGAAGTCCTCCAATGGGCTTTCTCATGATCACCTAGTAAACAGACCCGTGGTTTATGCTCACATAACGGTTAGCATTGATAATATCCATCCAAAAACTAGTCTGACCTGCAAGTGGGGCGAGTGAAGTGCAAACGTTTATCGTGTTGGGAAAACTTCTCGATATAATTAACACAACTGAAATTTCCATGGACTGTAATATTTCTCGGCATATTCAGGTGTTGTTGCCCTGAAGATCTGTTTAAAATAGCACTCAGATGGCTCATAATAAAATTGCCTGTTTCGCACAATCTGTGTGACAATTTATTTTAATTAATATGTTAAATATTTTCGTTTTTCGAAGTCAGCTTAGAGATGGCAGACTGTGAAAGAATTTTGTTTCACACTTAGCTCTCTCCTGCCTGCACAAATAACATTTACGCAAGGAAGATGCAGTCTTCATCATGTGCGTGTTCTAAATTAGATTCCCTTAGTTGGCAGTGGAATGTTGTTTTCGGAACTCACGTGAATTTGGTTTTGGAATTCGTACTTGCACTAAGATACTTGTAAGGTTCGAGTCACCTTCAAATTCGTGGGATGAAATGTTAAAAGCGACAACAACTCCGTAAGCAAGCCTCTAATCAAATTAGGTTTCAAATCCAGGCAAACGACTTCACATGACTGAGTTTAACAGATACCGTTTTGATATGCATGCCCTTTGCATTTCTTGCAAGATTTCAAATAAATGGGGACAAACGACCACAATCAACCTGCAATTTAATACTGGAGTTTTCCAGTCTAATCACTTTTTGAAAGCAGACTATGGACGTCGATAACGGGTATGACAAATGTTGGCGTCTTTGCTGCGACCAGATTGAGCACATTCACAGCAATGGCTTATAGCGCAAAACTAGAGCCATCAAGTCAGCACTTCAGGTGGATGTGTGGACATGGCGCAGCTCTGTTGTTATAAAATGTCTTTGCTTGATAGCTTGCGAACAATTAGGCAGTAGAAAGTAATGGATATACCTTCTCCAACATCCAGTCTTTATTCGTATCTCCGTCACTCTGGCCAATGCCCAATTTGAAGCATGGTATAAGCTCCTCGTGATTGGGAATATTGAATTTGAACAAGTTTATGTGCTCAAATTTGATGCTTTTGCCAGCAATTCGAATAAACGGGGAAGCGTTGTCCTCTTTCGTCATACTGTGCGCGTTGCGCGATGGGAGACCGTAGAGTTTCAAAAGTAACGTTTTCGGCGTACCCATGGCAGCTCCTCTCCTCGTCAATAATTCTACCTCGAAATCGTGGCCTACATGAGATGTTGAAGAATATTTCATCAGCTGTCCTCAGCATTTCAATTAATCTTGTTCTAAATTTTTTTTGCATTGAACTGCCTTTGGTAACACATTTTTTCTCTAAAACGATTTAACTTAGGAGAGTCCGAAACTGTCAATAGATTTTGCAAGTGCGTATGCTGGAGAAGTGATTTTTAGTATTGTGCTGGGAGACCAGTTTTCTCGGAATTCATTACCCGATGAAGATGTGGATGATGGGCAAAGAACTATTACATACCTATAAGGTGAATAGGGTTTTGACACGTTCCAAACCATCAGCCTTCCTCAAACGAAGACAAATAACATAAAACTATGAAAATCAAGGGGCTGTCAGCATGCCTACGGTTTCGATATATTTCTGCGAGTTAGAGGCTAAAAGTGTCTTCTAAGCATTTTGAATTCTGCATGACCTTTCTGTCTGTGAGGAGTACGCAAAGTCGAAATTTTCCCTTAGCCGGTCATGCTCCGCCTAATTAACCGTTAAATGTTTGTTCAAAAGAACTGATGATGGCCGCTGACTAGTGCGAAAGACACCTTGGTGTCAAAATTCACACACAATGAGTAAAAGTGCTTACAATAAAGCGCCGCAAACCTCAGTAGAATAAGTGGGCAAGAGCATCTACAAATGAATAATTTAAACCCACCAAATGTAAATATTAATAGATTTCAAATAGGTAGTTGTGGAATAACCTTTTCATGTTGGCCTCTGCATCAGAATGTCGCTGCAATCTTTTGAATTTTTAACATTTTGGTCGAGTAAATCTGATATTACTTTAAATAGCTCTTTCAGGGAATACGTCTGCTGTCATTAAGTTTTTTTGTCTCATTACTTTATCCGAATTCACCTTGCCTGTCCCGTCTGGGAATCACTCATCCTTCAGCTAGCAGGTTGTGTAGTTACTCTGAGTTCGAAACTGTTTAGGTTATGTTAAAAAAAAACAAGACATTGCTACTCGCAGTCACTTCACCAAATCCCCAAAAAGCTTTTGAGATATAATGGTTGACAGCAATATAATCTATGCAATTTTAAGTTAGAACTAATATATATCTCTTATTTACATAGAAGAACCGGACTTTGGGGGGATGTGTGGCGTTGATCGGACAGAACCTATCTTTGGCGATCAAGGAAGGAATTGACTTGGGCGTTCCGATGCATAAAGGTACTATGTAAACACTCATATTCGTTTATTCGCTCTTGATAATTTACACTTAGTAAACTCCAGTGATGTACATCGTCAATTTCGCTTAATATGTCGTTTTCCTCGCTTTATTTATCTATATTTCCCGCTACATTTAATACTAAAACTCGTATCTATACTCGTAAATAGTCTCTTTAAGATCATTAAACGAATTGAAATAACAGAACTTTCCACTTACTTTTGCTGACATCCTCCGGCGCCATAGCATTTGAACTTCCGATATGAAGATCACGAACCAGAAGCCCATCATCACGACTGTCTGAGAGCCACTGATTACATGGAAACGCATAGGTTTGGCCTCGATCGAGGTCTTCGACAATTACCTAAAGCCGAGAAGCCACTTGTTGTTTTAAACATTGTTAGACGGAGAATCGATATCTATTGCATTCAGTTGCACGTTTTCGTACTTATAAACAACGCTTTTGATTATAATGTTATTGTTAAATCCGAAGGACGAGATAGACGCCTAAAACGAGACTGGAATCACAAGACAAACATAGTTACTATATTGTGAGAAAGATAGAGAAATTAGACGATCGTCGACCACATGTTCCTGACACGGAAGCCTAAACTTTTCCTTTCTGATCACCAGAGTTTGACAAACCGCAATGGGTAAATTTCCGCCTATCTCGTCTTTTGAATCAGGATTGTTCGTGGTTTAAATAAAACGCCTCTATTGTACATTAATGTTATATCATTTAAGAGTCCCTTATACTCTGCGCAGAGTAGGACCAGCAGATTTTGCACTTTCGTTCTGCACTATTAGAAACAAAAGTCTTAGATCATAAATGCTTAAAGTGCATATATACTTAGCACAGTGGATGTGTGCTCAAAACATACTTGCACAGCATAAAACTATCAACCAATAATAAGATTTTATAAGAGTCAATCTTATAACTATTTACATTCCACTGTAGCGGTCATCTGCATTATGTACACTTCATAATACTAGATTAAAATGATTGGGTAGGAAGAGTTTTGAATAGTACAAAGGAAAAGATAATCTACGATTGTCTCTGAGCATTTTGAAATAAACTACTTTCCAGGAAGAAATACTCAGAAATTTAATGGAGACGGGGATGTTCATTTTTGCCTAAACAATCGTCTTTGCTCACCAATACCAAACCCCAGGTTTAGAAAACCCATTATTCAAATTCGGTTAACCTAGCAATTAGACGTTAAGTCCTGCTGTCTCACATCATGTTTGTCGGTATTCTTACAGGCAACACTCCTGGTAATTATTGACCTTTAGGTTTAAACATAGGGCGATCATGCCCCTAACCTCGTCAGTGTAAGTCACTTCTACCATAGTAAACTAGGCTGCCATCAGGAACCCTCATTTCCTGCGTTTTGACTTATCAGATTTGTCATACCATTACACATAGTTGATGCCAACATTTACTGATAAATAGTACTGGTAGGCACGTACACAGTAAATGTGCCCATAAGGCGTTGGCTTTTTTAAAGAAGGGGTCTATATATAAATCGTGGACTGGTAAGTTCGTTCTCATGAAGATCGTGTAATTGCTTGATATATTTGGCTATAATAGACGAAATCTAGAAAACGCTTACATTTTGGCTTGAGAATCTTACCACTATCACCGCAATCCTTAAGTGTTGCATCTTGTCGACATTTTAGGAGAAGCTAATCTGGCTCTATACTTAGCAAGTGATAAGGTTACGATGTGTGATTTATATCCCATGTATGTGCTGTGTTACTTCCTGCGTTCAAATGAATGTATCCAATGTTAACCGGTGTAGAGGTTCACTCATTAGCCGCTTTGAATAGCGGATTCTCTACATCGTACGTATACTTTTCTCTCTACTGTTCAGTGGGCGCCACGGTATATTAATCAGACTACATTCAGTGAGCATAGAATTCCCCGTTACATCGCCATATAGACAACGTAACTCTTCCTAAAACAAACAAAATAGGCTATGCTGTCGGAATAAAAACGTTTTCTAACCTTTTCAAGAAACCAGTCAGGAGAATGACCGCGATTGTTGTGTCCAACACGAAGTCTTACAAGTGGATTCAACGGTTGACTACAATTCACCTCAGCCTCTACAACCGATCCCTCGGAGAAGTTGTAGAATTGCTTCTCCTCATTGCCCGCAGACGGGCCTCCATGACGATTGCCTCGAAACCAGTGTTCCCCGGCTGTTTTTTCCCCATCAGCCAGCTGAACAAAAACATCTGCGGTTGTTCCTGCCCCTTTTATATTCCCGGTGTACAACCACAGTCGGTAGCGGTAACCATGTTCGTTGAGGTCAGATGAAACTAAATGCATAATTTGATATATGGAAGAGTAACAAGAGTGGATAGTTTCTGGTATTTTAAATTTTTAAGGCGTTTAAACTCCGAATTCATTGATATATGCTAACAAACGGTAGAAATAGATAGAAGGTAACGACAGGGAAGTATGGATGCAACAATCAAAAAAGAATTCATGCACGCATACTTATCACACAATCTGGCAGACGCGCGGTAGTTTTTCAAAGATGAGTATCGGTGGGAGAACAAGAATGCGACAGTAAAGATAACACCCGTCATTATTGCACACCCAATGCTCGACCATCGTCCCAAATTTGGAATGTACGCTGCCGGGGTAACAGTTTGCAAATACTTCACATCCCCGCCTCACCCTGTATTTCATATGCCTCATACTATGTCCCTACATCCACTAGACCAGTCGGCGTCGTCAAATTTCTGTTTTTGCTCATTTGCCGCTAACGTGAATTTCACTGCCCCCATAAGCGCCATGTAGGCACAATTCTAGCATAGGAAGCTAACTGAATTCAAGTCCCATTTCCTAGAGAGCTAGGTGAGTGAAAACAAATTCAGACAGACAGGGACAAAATGGGGTTTGGGCAGACGTCGGGATTGTGAGAGCTAGGGGTATAGTTAAACTTAAGGCCAGGAGGGTTGGTAATGGAGTTAGGGCTACAGGGGTTACGGCATGGTCAAGGCAACCTCTGGAGTTTAGCACAAGGCCACCTGTATTACAGGTGGGTACTCACATCCGATTCCAAACGGATGCTAGAATCTCCACAATATCTGAAAAGCGCCCTACGGGCTTTTTCCGTTAGACGTACGCTGGCGACGCTTTGTCCCGACGCACCCGCTAACAACAGAAAGTTTTCGTAAAAACGCGACGACAAAACTATTGTAAAAGATACTGCGGAAATCGTTCAGAGGATTGAGTCTACGATTACGGAGGGAGGCAAGGCCGTAGCCTTTGGAAGGACGTGGCTTTTAAATGAGTTTGAACCAAAACTATTATGCATGGTAAAGTGTTAGAAAGTAAGCGGAAATGAAAACGGGTTGGTTTTCGCAGCGAAAATCCACGGCACGTAAATCAGATGCATCGAAAGGTAATTAACGCACTGGGTAAACTCCGGAAGGGTTCTGTCGAGCGCAAGGAGACTACGTCAGAAATTAATGTGTGTGCAGGATATAAATGTGCGAAAAAACAAAACTTAAACTTATTTTCGTGATCATGTGACTAAGCCTCCCACTGATAGAGTACCACAATTCCAAAAAGTTCATATAAACTGGGTGTTTTAATCTGACACATAAAACAAATTATACTTGGAAGCTTTAGTAGGTTGTCGCCTACTTTCTGTCGCTGCACGACACAAATGCGAGCAATGGGTCCCCAGATTTCTCCCAAGTGCTTTCTGATGTGGATTCGAAATTTGTTTGAGTTATAATTTAGTCAGTAATAAATATGGGAACATCAAACTGTCCTTGAGTAACAACTTCTAGGTTCAAAATAGCAGTTACAGAGAACCTAACTAAGGTGACTAAGCTAACACTAAAACTAGGTGGGTAGTCACCACTCATATCAAGTATTCAGGTAGACGGCTCAACTCATTTGCATCTTTTTTCTGTATGAATGGCAAGAAGTTCATTGCTACTTCTGGAAATACTTGAATAACATAATTAGCTGGAAACAACAGTGACTCACTTCTATTCCCGCAGTCAGTTTCTTAAATGCAATAAGGAGTGAATAACTCACTCCACTTCTCACCCAATGCTCACAGACTCTACATCCTTTTCTATGGAATATTTCATTTTTGCACATTTGGACATTGTTATGAGAATTTCATTCTCTGGAAATATGCACCTGTTAGTAGATAACTGTTACCTCTGATCAACTGGTGTCGAATTCCGATGTGGACCTACCAGCTTACACACAGGAAATCCGGGTACAGCCCCACCAAATGTTGTTGTCTACATTTGATTTTCCGCGGTAGTGAATTCCAAGAGGACAGCATCAGGGATTTTTTTCTGTTCTCCTAGTCATTGATACTCCCCCCAATCCTTCCATTTTTCGATACTGGCGAAGATGCGAGTTCCAGAAATAAGAACATAAGAAGTAGAGGCGATTGCTGGGAAAAGAGCTTTATTTCCGTGATCCACCCTCGAACCCAGCATCAGAGACAGTAACAGATACGGATGATAAGTGCCTAAGATGCAGTTGCTATGCTATTGCATACCTATGATAATTAACCGTGTTGCCTGCTGGTGCGCTAATTGCTTGATGGCTGTCATGCACATCGTTTATTGCCGAAATTTCATCACACGTGTTGGATGTTGACGTGATGATGGATCGACCACCTGACTCACCAACGTCCGAGCTCCCTGAGTTGCTAATTACTTTGGCCAGACTAAGTCTTAGCACCAAATATGCAGCAAGGTTGTCATTAAACCTATTGATAGACTGCGGCCCGGTGAACCATGACCCAAGCCCTTTGCAGATCACGCGATTTTACCTCTCGCGAGGATTTTACCTCGCGAGGATTGAACTTGAATGTGTGGCCGAGTCTTTCCAAATGGACTGCAACCTCAGAGTTGGTGTTATTTCTCCGCACTACTGCCGCGTGTTTGGCGATTCGCGTCCGAAGAATGTCTCCTAATTTGGCCGACGTAGTTGCTTTGCTCGTAACAACATCAGACCCGATAAACGACTCCACGTGCTTCTCGCAGCGGCAGTGCGTCTTTTAGTCTCATTAGCCGACGCCTATATTCGATGCGAAGACTTAGTCCAGTCAAAGTAATTAGCCACTCGGAGAGCACGCGGGTGAGCCAGGTGGTCGAACCATCGTCACGTCAACATCCAACACGGTTGATGAAAGTTCGGCAAGTAACGATGTGCATGCCAGCTACCAAGCCATTAGCGCACCAGCGGACAACAACAGTTATTATCATAGGTGTGCGGTAGCATAGCAACTGCATCTTATGCACGAAGCATCCATATCTGTTACTTTCTCTGATGATGGGTTCGAAGGTGGACCAAGCGAATAAAGCTCTTGTTCCAGCGATCGCTTCTACTTTTTATCAACTTCCCGCTTACATCAACTGGAATTGTTTAACTGCTTTCATTTTTGCCTGTTCTGTCTGGTTGTCTGTGCGTCCTAGATCATTCTTTTACAGATTTCATAGCACCGTCAGCCTAAATACCGTTGAGTTTTTTGGAACTAGAATTGCAAATGTGATGATAAATTAATAATATATGTCTTTGCGCAACAAAACCAAGCCTCTTAGTGCCCTAGGTACGAGCCAAAAATGAGCGAAAAACTACGCAAAATGGATTGGAAGAAATATAGTTCTACTCCACACAAGGATTTCTTAATGGGCTATTCGTGTTAACCTCACATCGGCACACGTAATTCAAATTCTGTAGGTTTTTGTAGTGTATGGGAACCGTCACCGGCTTGATACGGACATCGAGGGAGGTCATTGTCAACTACCTCTTTTTGCGTTTGGCGAAGATCCTTGACCGACTTTCTTGCACATGAAGTACGTGAAGAACCTTTCCACATTAACTATTTATCCCCCATAAATCGGCTTATTTGTATCTGTCACTATCAATATGAATGAAGAACACTGATAGGATCTAGTCTCACCTCCGTTATGACCGTTCTTGATTTCGGCGAGGGCAAAGGTCTTATTGCCTCTCGGAGTACTCCGTCCTCCTCCCAGCCAATCGCCGCAGTTAAAGATGTACTGTATGGTCGGCTGGGTGAGGTCGCTGACTACGACCTTTTCCAGGTACCAATCGGACATCAGACCGTTTGTGTCGCGATACAGACGAATGTGCGTAAGGCCACCCAACCGTGGCGCACGTAAGCGAAACGTGATGACTGTGCCATATTCGAATGACTCTTGCGAGTACGAAGTCACTAGTTCATATCGCGGTGTGACGCCCCACTTTCCAATCAGTGAGACGAAGATTCGGCTTTCAGCTCCGGCGCCCGGAAAGTTAGTATTATATGTAGTCAACTCGTACGCTGGTGGGAGAAAAGGGAGGAATGGAATCAAAATTTGGATCAAGGGCGATACAAATAACTAGGAAAAGAGGGAAACTAGGATCAATAACGAAAGGAGGAGTCAAAAATTTTAGAAAAACAAGATAAGACAGGAGGAGGTATTGTTAAGCATCCAGATCTCATCTTCTGTTCAACAGATAGCCTGATCCCTCAGCAGAAGTTGACAAAAGGAAAACTATAATTAACTCGTCTTCAAAAAAATACTGTCTTCTGTCAACCCAATACGAGGTAGTTCACAGACTCTATGCCAGTCATTTGTACAAGATTAAGTTTAACATAAGGATATATATGCACTATGGTTGGAGATATTTTCTCCACATACACTGACGCAAGATACACAGAGGTGCTTAGTACTGATACCGCCAGGCGTAAACTAACCGAAAGTGAAAAGTCTGCCGCATTTCCAGGCAATCAAATGTATTCATTTTCCTGTTTAAAAAATTTGATGTCTCATTATAATATAATCTAGCGAAGGCACACCCGCATAATGACGTGAATACTTGCTGCCATCAGTTTTGGTCTAGGCAGACAATTTGATTATGTTCTTTTTTAAATAGTCCGTCCACCCTCCTCATGATGGCGGCAGTTAGGGCACTTTATGCTCAGTTTGACGTCCAATTAAAGCAACCTCTTGTGGACTTTGTCACAAAGATGAATGTTTATCGCTGTATGTCAATCCACCTAGATAAGACACCATAAAGTGGCCTTGTGAGCCCGTAACTGAATCTTCAAAGAGGACAGGCTGGCAGAAACATATCATCAATTGCCGGGCGGTAGATGAGTTTGTTTTAATATGGCGAAACATGGGAGACGAAAACAATCAACCACTCTCGTTTGACTGAGCAACTCCTTCGGAAGAGAACGATTCCGTGACTGGATATTTAATGGCAATCAACGCACACTGTAGTAGTGGCCTATCGAAAAGATGCTACGAATTTTTCGACTTAGAATGCAATATTACGCAGGGCGAAGACTTTGCAGTCGCAATCTCAAACGAACCAAAATAGTTGGAACACTTGGTCACGCTTTTAGCTGGTAACTCTGCCTAGACTATCGCAGGACAATTTCAGTGACCTTTAAGATTTGACACTTACTATAGTGTTCGTTTGAAAACAGATGTTCAGTCCTCATTCTTCCTAATTCCCTTACCGTTCGGAGCCCAAACGGTTAACAAGCAATATGTATGTATACATTGAGAGAAAGTGTACACATTCCTACGACACCAGGAAAATCGGTGAGCATGATGTTAGAGAAAATTAGAGGAGGATTCACTCATTTTCACGAGGGGTGCGAAATAAGCTGAAGCCACTAGCGTTCCAAAATAACAGACAGGAAATCCAGGTATCGGTATACGAACGATAACTTGGCCATGATCAAACGGGATTAGGTGTAGACATTTTAAGTCCATCGCCGCACAACCATCACGGGCATGCATCTGAGGATGGAGAGGGAGGAGGGTGACCATATGTCCTTTCTTGATATCCTCTACTGATTTTGGTGGCGTAAACAAAAAACACTCCGGCAAACGATGAGTATGACGTGTGAAGTGAACTACAGCAGCAGCAGCAGCAGAAGCAGCAGCAGCAACAACAACAGCACTATTCATAATCCTGGTTGCTGGACCGATATATTGACGTGTTGAGACACGCTACGGTAGCCCAGAAAACAAGGTTGGTTAGGTATAATAAAGTCGATGGGCTACACAGAAGGAGCAAATGTTTGTACTTCATCATCTGCTAGAGTTTGCAAGAATGAGACATGAGGTCTCACTGCGCTGCTGCCCACTTTCGCGTACGTCTCGGAAGTCGTCGGCCACACTTCCACGCCTCTGGGTGCTGAGCCTGCACGCAGACTAGAGGCGACTAGTAGGCACCAGGTAATGAGATCGAGAGGTCAGTTAGGGTGTCATGAGACGTTTACAGTCGTCTACAAGGTAGGGGGCAGATGTGAGCAGAACAACTGCGTTGGCGAAACTGTGGAGCTCATCCTCACGCTTACGACCAAACACGTAGCAGTGAACTGGAATAACAGCATATCGGGTCGTAGCTCATTCAGAGGAGTCCGGTCGTATCTTAGTGTTCGAAGACGCTGACGTGGGCCGCAAGCAGCCTAGATCGTGTTTCACGACTGGTAAGCTATCAGCAAGCACAATGCCTGTCTCCCCTTCCTCTGAATTTAATGACATGGTTGCCTAAGCGGAGTAATTGGTGACTTTTTCGACGAAAGTGTTGAGGAAGCAAATTGTCAAATCATTCTCATGCATATTTTCAGCCCCGGTGATAAAACTGCTGCAATGAAATACAGGGATGTGAGTGAGCAGATAGGTATTGTAATAAAGACGGGAATCTGCTATTTATATGGCAGCTTCTAACTTTGTTAGTTGGATGCTAGCCGACCACCTGCGTTGTCTGTACCCACCATCCATTTCAATTACTTCCTCTGACGACGCGTGTCGGTGTCAATCCGAAGGATTGAGCGGATTACGTTTTCTCTCCGACGATCGTGTTGTCTTCCTGAGACTCGTCTATTCGTTTTTGTAGACAAAATACACGCTCCCGAAGCCGACCTGCAAAGGGCTAATCCGGTCGTTCCAGCGTATAAAATAAATAAATCCAATGCTATGTAACCCACTGTGTGAAAATCCATACTTTGGTTGTACTGGCATCTGGATTTATCTCACTGCCGGCTGACTCCGTCTAACGGACCAGGAATGGCTATAGACGTGTCTTGTTTCCCTGACCGTGACAAATTGACTCGAAAGCATGATAAATTGTTCTCATTTTGAGTAACTCACTGCATGTGAATTTTTTTCTAAAATGGTAACTTAACAATCTTTAAACTAACATTTCGCAGAGAACGGTCAGAGCCAGAATAATAACAGACATGAAGCACAACGCAATTCGAAAAGTTTGATTTTTCCTTATTTTTGTTTAAGTTTTGTAAGGGACCAACTTCTGACTACATCTTTGATGCCTGAAGCAAAAAATGAAAAACTTTATCTTGCTTGAAAATAAGTTGTAGTCATTGCTTGCACGGTGGTGTCACAATTATAGGAAAAATTTCAATATACATGCTAAAATTAGAAAGCCAATTAACATCGAAATAAACGGACAAAATGTGGACCAAACGTAAAAATATTTACGATAAAGAAATTACAATCGGCATCAACAATGAATGACTGGTTCTAAATTAAAGAACATTGTTCTACTCAAAAAATTACACAATCCGGCCGTTAATTTGGGTCTATTTATATCATGATTGGTGTCTGCCGATGTGAATGACATCGCACTACAGATTGCCTAATATACCATATTACAAGCTAGTAGGGATATGAATGAACTTGAAGCTGCTGTTAGCCCAGTATCCACGGACCATCTCGACGTGTTGCAAGTGGCTGCACTTGTTTACCTTTTTTCTCTGGGGATGGACCTGGTTTACTCCGCGCTGCTACCAGATCATTGCAGCTCTTACAGCCTAGTAAAAAATTTTTCGACAATAAAACTATTAGCTGGTGGATAAACCCTAGATCTATGTCGTTATATGGTTTTATTATACGCCCTCTCTTCTCGAGTATACTTGACAAGTACGGGTTTGGCGTCCATTTAAGGGAGTTTGTCTACAGCATTACTGTCTGATGAACCCATAGATAGCCCCAAAGGGGTTTATGTCTAAAAATCTCCAATCTTTGTCGAAGAGGTCACTAGAAAAAATGCATTCTAAGGCTAACGTTATATCGGTTTACTTGTGAGCGATGTTCGCATTCCAAAAAACTCTCCGATAGTTGAGCCATCACCATGATATAACGAAAGCCATTTCTGGATATTAAAAATCCACCGTCGTTTGGTCGGGATATGAATAACCTGAACTGTTGCAAGCAAAAGGCCGTCTTCTGGATGAACGCCGCGGTTCTGGAATAAAGTACCAAATATTAGCCAAATTTACCAGACGGAAAAGTGCGTATTTAATATAATTTTAAATTTAGTTAGGTAAAGCAAAGAGCGGCAAGTAAAGGTGTCTGAAGGCAGCAGTCAAAACATCTGCCGACAAAATAAGTTACTCAACAGCTGAACATGCATTTCAAAGGAAAGCCTGTCAAAACTTTTGAGACCCAAACGCATGCATGCCCACAAGCAGTGATTATTGCTAATCCAGTCAGTCACAATTTTCCCACGTTACTTAATATTTAAGACTAACAACTGGTCAGTATCTGCGATGGATGTGATGACTAGAGCAATAACCACAAACTTAAGACACGTCAAATGAGGTCCTTTAGAATTTCAAACGCCCCTGGTATTTCAAATAATAGCTTGTATAAACATATTACCATGGATCTCAGCTAGCTGTGTTATGCACCTAGTTCACAGTTGAACTAGATGGAACAAGCTTTGAAGTATCTTTATGTCTTAGAAAACATTCTATATGAGTAGACCATCAACTGGGCAAATATAAAAAGTGCATGAAAGCAGATTTTAAGGGTTACCTAAATATCGGCGTGGATCGTCGGGATTACATACGGATTAAAAAGTGTGGGCGTTATGTTAAATTAACTTCGTGCAGTTTTTTGTTAAATACCCCGATCATGTTGGTCTTCAACGTCGTCTGGACACCTGTTTGTAAATACACTGAATGACCGATCCCACGAAATGTTGTCTGAAATTCTGGAATGCGTTTTCAATTAGAAATGATTACTTAGGCAAGGTTGTTATACCGATTATCTTGAAGCATGATCCAATAATCTTTCGGACTCGACAGGATTTCAGCTTTTGAATACACTGCTTTTCAATCTCCTGTAGGAACCGTAATTGGTGAAAATGACTACCTAAGTAACATGCATTTTCCCATTGATTTTTGCTGATATTGCAAATTTAAATATATTTTATAGAAACTACGGACAGAAATACGCTTTCTTGAAGCCGTTCGATAAAGAATCACGTCATCTTAATATTTTATACTCGAAGAAGGAGTATCATTAGCTTTTTAAAAAGTTTTCTGATTGCCAAGTAATTTGGAACCTGATCAGTCGTTGAACTAGCGCTTAGTGATTGCAGTCTACAAGGTGCATACGTTCCGTGTAGAGAAAATAAAATTTTCTTCTATGCCTTTAAAAAGATACCATATAGAGTTTGTCAGATTTTGCAATAGATGCGAACTAGGTTGTGTATTTCACTAGGAGCAGTGGTATACGGACAGGTACGATGTATGTACATTGCATGGTCTCAAAAAATCCCGTAATAAGCTTTTTTTAAAACCTAATTATGCTCCTTCTTCGATATATAAAATATGAAAACGACGTTAATCTCTATAAAATGACTGAAAGAAAGCGTATTTCTGTTCGTAATTTGCATAAAATATATTTGAATTTGCAATATCAGCGAAAGTCAATGGGAAAATGCATGCTACTTAGGTAGCCGTTTCTCACAAATTACGGCCCCTACAGGAGATTGGAAAGCAGTGTGTTCAAAAGCTGACATCCTGCCGCATCCGAAGAATTATAGGATCATGCCGTAAGATAGTTAGTATAACAACCCCAACTAAGTAATCTTTCCTAATCAAGAACGCATTGCAGAATTTCAGCCAAGTTTTCATGAGATCGGTCACTAATGGTAACTATAGTTTGTCACATTTAATTAGTCGAAATACATCAAAAATACCTAGTGTGGCCTTATCTGCTGTCCAGATATTAATTGAATTAAAGTTTTAAATCTTGCAAAAATACTGAAGGAAATCTACTCTCCAGAGAAAAACCAAATAGTGTAGGCCGAATCCAGACGAAAGTGAGATGCAAAATTTATTTGTTACCTCAATAACAATCGAACGAAGTTCACCCACATCGGCACATCGTACGATGCACTGCTTCGATAGGCCCGACAGGAAAACTGAAGAGCTCGCCCAAGTCCCACTTGCTCCTTGCTTCTTATTTAAGTGTATTGGGGCGGTAGAACAATATGAACCCTTCAGTTTTAACAGAACCTTTGAAAATATAAAAGATTGCATAAGCACCTAATTTTTTCATGATACTCTACATCATATGGACGTTTCCTTGTTAAATACGAAGTGAAGTTGGATCTTTCTTGTAGTTACATCTTTTAGACACTATGCAAAAGAAAAGCACTTGCTTACATTATTAATTGTCGTGAAGTAGTATGCCTGTCTTAAGTATTTTTGAACCCACTGCATATTTTCATAATATTTCCTTTGGATGCAGCTTCGTTTTCGCGTTCTTAGTCCGCCAAAATGAATGAGAAAGAGACTGCTTTTGCTGCAGAAGTATGGATTAAATGGAATCTTTTACTGTGGATGTCTACTGGAGACACGTAAAATGAATATTTCATCCAAAACGTGTCACGCAGGAGGTCTTTGCGCTGTTACAATCTAACCGCCGGAAAAATAGTCCTCGAGTAGTTAGGTTAATTTATCTACGGCTATCAAAAAAAAACGTTGCACAATACGCGTAATACCATCATCTGAAGGTCACTGCATCCTAGAGTTTAAAAATAAGGACAAATGTGCGGCATCGTTGGTCCAAAAACCAAAGGCTGGCCGATTTGATCTACGCCAAGACTGCCCTTCACCAAAATGGTAATGTTGGCGTTGGATATGGCTGTTATTATCATTTGAATTTTTGTTAGTATGGCTATCATAATAGCACCGACAGGAAGATAAAACATGCATAGTATTTATTACTAAATGTCAAATAGATTAAGTCGTACGACTTCGTCATACAGTCGATAGTAATGTTATGGAATCTGAACTGTTTTAATTGGCTTTTGCAATCCCGTATGTTCGCGACAGCAATCTCTGTTGGCAAACTCGCGTGGAAGAATTCTTGTTAAAAGACAAACACTACCATGTACATTAAATAAGATTAAATCAAACATTAAGATTTATGCAGAATGGCATTACTGACAAAGACAAGAGAGACTGGAATGGCCATTTTGGCTTACTAGTCGTCGCCAGCAAGCCATACCCAACCCAGATGTGTGAAACACCTGAGGCTAGAACTCGCGGCCTGTTATTTAGAAGCCAACGCCTTTATCATGCGCTGCTGTGCGGCTGATGGTTGGGCTCGAGAGAGAGCCCGTACGGCACAACGGAACGAGTGAGTTCCGTAAGGACGATCGGTAAGCGCCTCCTACCATTTTATATTCCCGATCGATAACCGACAAGGCAACGGGCTCGGGGCCCAGTGGTTAGAGGCGTTAACTTCTAAATAACAGGTCACGAGTTCAAACCTCGGGTGTTTCACACTTCGGGGTTGGGTATGACTGGCTGAGCACGGCTAATAAGCCAGAAATGGCCATTCCAGTCTCCCTTGTCTTTGTCGGTAATGTCATTCTGCCTATATCATGCGCCGCTGTGCGGCTGCAGGTTGGGCTCGAGAAAGAGCCTGTAAGGAACAACGGAACGAGTGAGTTCCGTAAGGACGATCGGTGAGCGCCCCCTACCATTAGGATTTATGTGAAAAAGTACTGTTGAGGTTTTCAGCCCATAAAAGTTACTTCGACACAGGCAATATAACTAAACATAAATGCAGGCCAAGTGGGTCTGTATGAGGTGAATTTTGGGAAATTCATGCTCAAAATTTCACACTAGCATTTCATCGTAAGATCACGTTTTTGCGGCAACATAATTCGATGATGGATATTTTTGTGGTCTGGTTAGATTACATTATATCTTGTGTGTTCTTATAGCAAGCTGAATGAAGAAAAGATTATATACAGTAGGGGTTTCTAAAGCCTGCACAAGCCGTAAATGTCAGGCGCCTTCTGCCTTTACTATTTATTTACGTCCTGCATTAGTGTATGCATGTAAATACCAAATAAATGGTTATCTTTACGCCTACATTGACGTTTTTCGTTTCGTTGTTTCTACGTAAAATCGTGTTGCCTTTTAATTCCCTCAAAAAGTAACTGCAACCTTGACGTAGATCAGCATATTTTAGGTCTTTAAGCTCAGATTTAAGTTTTTATGCACGAATATTTGGGCCGAAGTCCATCAGCCGTAATATTCATCAACTGCCGCCCTGGTGTGACGAATCCCGTTCTCAATTTTTTAAGGGTATGGGTCACGGAACACAGAAGCAGTCTAATGATGACTTATACAATATGTTGTCCGTCACTGCCGATATTCGAGAAATGCGTCGCACGATTTTTTATACGTTTGTTGCGATGCGCATGGTTGAAATAAACTCATTTACTTTTGTACCGTTTACTCAGATAATTCGTGCAAGATTACGTTCCGACGGGGTGGGGTTTGGCAGTTGTTTTCCACTATTGCAACAGTGAATTCGAAAGTGTCTGACCAATCCTACATGCGGCAGGAATGTTCTTTCAGAGAAGTTTTGCTTTCGAGGGCCATTTGTTTTACACACACATGGACATATGTGGTATGAGGGTTAGATGATAAGGTATCTACTAAAATTTTCTACTTGTTATATAGCCGCGGATATATAACAAGTGGGAAGTTTTAGTGGTGACATGTATCGACCTGTGCCAGTGTTTTCCATTCCTGCCATAAATGACTGACTTAAAGCCGAGCAAGCCAAAACTTTGTTATTATTTGACTGACAATTATCTCAATGTATAACGTTGATTTAAGCTGTTTCGATAAGCCCGGGGTAAGTTAAGCAACGCTTGTGGTAGGTAGCTCTACGATGGAATCACACAACGGAGCACACCCGCTGAGGCTACAGCCTACAGTCGCCCTATCGTATTCCTCATTATTTACATTTGTTACCGGAGCAAGAAATACCATAAAGCTAAGCAAGACAACATTTTCCGCTTTATAATGAAAGACGTTCTATCGTCATAAGTGATTCAAGTTGTCGTTCGTTCTAGTGGGTTTGGCCAACACAATCAGAGACAAAGGTGAGCAATGACGGTAGGTTGGATTTTTTTCATTCGGGAATTCGTATTTGATTATAGCGTTCGAGGTGAGTGTGTTTCGCAATAGTTAGCTATAAGTAACATCATAACCTTTTTTCTCCGTCGCTCCTCACCTAAAGCAATAACAGAATAAGCTTTTACATACTTAACTTAAACATTGGCCCTTACCCAACCTCGGGTTCTAATTATTTCACTCGCAAAATCATGTACTCAAATTAAGGAAATCGGCTTATTAAGCTTTGTAATCGCTATGTATGTACGTGGATGTCGGACAGTAGAGCATGAGAAGGGGTGGACTTCTCTTAATTCAAGAAATCAGCAAGCATAAATTTAAGTAAGAGAATTAATGGCAAAATTTCTCAAATGTCTGACTCGCTAGGAAACTAGATAAGAGTCGTTCGGTTACTTCAGCATAAAAAGCGTGTCTTAATTTCATTTTTAAGACACTTTCTCAGAGGTCATGTTGTACATGAATCAAATGCAAGGCTGCTTTGCCAAAACTGCTTACAGATGAATTCGTTCCGGCACCGTTCACTTCGGCGGTAGTGAATATTATTTTGTATTCGCAAACCTTTCCTGCACCTATCGGTCTACTTAAAGATGATTTAGTGGTACTCGATAGCTGATATGCCAATAGTTACCTTTTTTGTTTAAAGACATTCCGTGGGACGTTACTTATCAAGTTTCTTGAAAGCTCTGAGTTGTTTTGAGTAACTGGCGGAATGAAGTACAAACTTCTGCTAAAGGGAATATCCCGGTCGTTCGAATTCCTCCTACGTTTTCCTTATCTCAGTTTACGTACTGGCAAAAATACGCACTTACCTTGAATTATTTCAAATGAAGTAGGGAGAGTTAAATGGTCATATTCTAAAAAATTACGAATTTCAGAGAGTTCGGAGGCTTCTGAAAAGGTGTGAAGGGAGGATGTAGACGAAGACGAGGTTGGTTTGTCGGTGTCAGATTTCATTCGTGACGAACTGCGTTGTCGTGAATTTTAAAAAACGCACAACCTTGACAAGGTTTGACTTAAGCAAACAAAATGCAACTACGAATCGCTGTTTTTCAAAACTGCTTGGAATGATGAGAGTTTATAATCTCGTAACGGTGAGTTCTGCTTTACGTCTCGAGACGCCTTTTTGTGAATTTATATTAGGACATTATTTTTATTTAAGCATGGGCGGGATTAGCGAAAATCCCACAGCCCTAAGTTGCGTGAGGCGTTATCGCACTACGTAAGTTCACCAACAGTGACTCACGCGCGAAATGATTTATAGTAAAGCCGTCTTACTCAGTGTTTTCCGCGTTCTCTTTGCCCCTGAAATGCAACTTATTGTCAAGACCATTGGATGTGTGTGGGAGCTCAGCGGATGAGAAAGCTTAAAACACTCCAACGCTTGTCAAACGCTCTCCGGTCGCTACTAGACATATACCAAATTCAAAAACTATGCCTCGAATCTCAAACAGACAAGAATGCGATAAGCATTATTTTGAGGAGAAAGGGGGCCGTTATCCCCTTACTTTGAAGCAATGATTATTAACACCTCGTGATAAGCTTAAACGCAGTGCGTCATTCATAGTAATTTAAACGACAAATTAACGTTTAGACGGATTACCCCTTGCTGTCACCTTATGCTTCATTGGTCACAAGCCGCACTGCACGACTACAACGTGCTATCAAACTGTTAATGTTATTGGACAGTCTTTAACAGAAACCTTTAACAAATGAGCTTAAATCCTGCATTTAGATATAAAAGCGGAACGAACAAATGGAAGGCCCGATGTCTGAGTGACTATGCATAGGGAAGGATAATATGACCTCCCCAGTTTTCGCGAATACTCTTTGCATGCATTTAAAGGTTGGAAGACTGGCACTCAGAAATCCAAATGGGACCACATTGAAATTTTCGACCTCCGAGGGATTTGCCTTTTCCGGGACTTCTGCCTACTGGACGCTCTGCGGGCCCATTTGGATTAAGAAATTGAAGCGTAATCAGCAATTCCTCGAACGATCTACACGGAACTCCGACAGAACTTTCTTTGGAACGACCATTATCCTTCGTATCAATTCTCTGCCAAGAGCACCGCGGGACTTTCCAGATCCAAGGGCGGCTGAGTCGTTTGCTATTTGCTTCATATTGTTGGCGCGGTTAAAAACCTTCTTCTACACCTTCAAATATTTCGTCCCGTACCTAGAATCCCTTGCGTATCCTTTGAATTATTACTGCGCATCGACAAAACACCATCAGGACAATGTGCATAAAACACGCCGCAAGCGCGATTTGAACTCAAGTGCCGTCGTGGGGTGACCAGCGAGATCACCACTAGACTATCGGCGCACGGTGAAGGTACTAAAATAAATAAAAGAGTGAACATTATTTGTAATACAAACGACTGCAACTCTGAATATATCGCTGTCAAGTCCCCTCCCGCTAAACGAGCAAGGATTCTAGTAAGCCGCATGGATATCAAATACGAAGACGAAGCCTGTATGACATGTTTCGGACTCCTTCAAAAATTCGAGGAAATGGATAAGGAGATGTAGCGCCTTAAAGTGGAGATGGAGAATTTGAGGAATCTCCTTAGCTATTCATCCAAAGAGAATGAACGTGCGCGAACATACGTAAACACGGCTTCCTCGACTGTCGACAGAGGAAAAAGAAAATAATATGTCGCTAGAGCTCCATAGGAATGACAACCAGTGTCTTGTGCGAAAAAAGCGCTGTCAGACGCGATCTCAGCGAACGAAAAGAAATCCCAGGGTACCTCGATAAGGCACAGAGAGTCAGACGAGGGAACAACAGTTGGCAACGCCGCAAACGAAAATCGCGCCGCTGAAAACGACAACTGATGAAAAGATCGTAGTAAACAGACAGTCATGCGTTAGTCCTGCTAAATCAAGCATTCCTAAATCAGTGGAAGGCTGTAGCCGGGATGTACGCGATGAAGACTCTGCAGGTATGATTAAACTACAAGGCCGTCTAGTTGATCGCAGTAAATGTATTGTTATAAAGAGCATGCCTGAGTCTGTTTCCGACACTCCAAAGGACAGAAGACAGCATGGCATAGAAATATTCCAGGAATATCTCAAATCGATCTTAACAAGCGACGGGAAGTCGCAGTATTAAAGGCTTTCAGGATGGGCCAAATAAAAGACTCAGAACATAAACCTAACAGACCGAGACCGTTAAAAATTGTCCTTGAGAATGACGAACAAGCGCAGCTACTTTTGAGCAGGAAATCTCCGCTTAAACATGCCCATCCATCGGTTTTTTTCAGCGGGACTTTTTACCCGCGGAGTGAGAAAATGGAGGGGGCTCAAATTGGAAGTCCTCAGGTGGTCGGCTCTGGGCGAGACAAATCTCAGAATAGTGGACGGAAAAATGTTACGCGTCCAGAGGCCAGTCCTCTGGAGAAAGCCCATAACTCTAACAGCTCAGGAGTGATGGAAAGCAATTCATCCCGATCAGCTCCGACCGGCTTTTGCATTCAATCCCAGGAAATGGATAAACACCTGTATACCGGAGTTGCCCTGCCAAATTGAGATTTTTGTATACCACTGCTCAAAGTCTAGTTTCGAAGATCGACGAACTCAAAGCGATAGTATCAGGACGAATCCCCGACGTCATCACCGTAACGGAAACTTTGTCTAATGACGAAATCGTGGATGCCGAGATTTCGGTACCGGGTTACCAGCTCTTTCGTAGAGACCGTCAAAATTGACAGGGCAGAGGGGTTGTCGTATATGTAAGGGCAGGAGTTTCGGCAGTTGAAAGAGCCCACACCCTCTCCACTGAATATGAATCCGTCTGGATAAATATAAAGAAGACCAATGAACAAAATCTAGAATCCCTGACGATTTACAGACCACCAAACCTTCTGAGTGCAGCTGATGAGTCGCACCTTAGTTTAGTCAAAGACGTAGCTATCCACCAATAGGTACTTATTGCTGGGGATTTCAACACACCTGCAGTAGAGTGGAAAACTTTGTCAGTTAACGGTGGGCCGGCCTCTTTCAGCAATAAGCTACTGGACCTTACACTCGATCTCCCTCTGGCGCAACATGTGAAGGTACCAACAAGATTTTGAGAAAACCAGAGAGCGAATTGTCTAGACCTATTTTTCACTAAAGACTTCTCTAATATCGACGAAGTGTATTTTAATGCACCTCTCGGGAAAAGTGACCATACTACGCTACTATGGGTTCACTCGCTCTTCTCTCAACACAAGAAGAGAACAGATTGCCAACCTAACATATGAAAGGCAGATTTTAATAAGATGAAGAACGAATTGCAGTCCGTGAATTGGGACCAATTACTCAGGGGAGATCCGGAGGACGACTGGAGATCTTTTAAGACGATTTCACTCGATCTGATTTGGCGCTGTTGTCCACCTAAAGTACAAAAAACAACCAGTCGACCTGTTTGGTTAATTAGGGACCTAAATAGGCAGATACGGAAGATAAGCAAAAGATGGAAAATATTTAAGGAAACTGCGTTACCAGCCCATTTAGAAGAATTTCGTCGTCAACGAAATGCTGTCAAAAAATGTATCCGTCAGGCACGGAAGGAGTATGAATCAAAAATTATCCGACAGGCTAAACAGAAGGCCAAGATTTTATTTCACTATCTTAAAAGTAGACTGAAAATTAAGGACCCGGTTGCGGTGCTGAAGGATGATAATGGTATAGAGATCATTGAGAACCGCGAGAAAGCCGGATACTTAGGACGGTATATTGCCTCGCTTTTAACTAGAGAAACAGTCACAGTGCCAGCAATGCTGTCGAGTCTGCTGGTCCCGTGCTTGACTCCATACTCTTCCTGACAGCTGTCGTGGAAAGGGAGCTGAAAAATCTCAAGGAAGCAAAGTCGTCGGGTACGGACAATATACCGGTCAAATTCTTGAAAGAACTGGCGAATGAACTCTCCAAATCACTGGCACGCATCTTATAAATAAATAAATAAATTTTAATTTAATGCCAGTTTACAGGCATTGTCAAGGGAAGCGATTAAACACAAATCCGACCGGCAGTGAAAAAAAAACTCCTGAGCTTAAGGCATAAAAATATAGTTGATGGTGGTTTTTGTGGTTTGGAGGGCTCAGGAGAAAAAAAACTGTCGGCGGTGGTAGAATATCGGCCGTCAAGAAGGGGGGAAGTTGCACGGTATCGGAGATTATCGGACGTCAAATTCCTTTCATGAAGTTGGGGATAGTCAAAGTAGAGGCGTCGAGGAACAGCTGGTGAGACCGGCCATAGTGTTCAGAGACCACAAACGCCATCGCTACGGTACAGTCGA